>CM075449.1:21048129-21425001 GCA_037832335.1 Carallia pectinifolia
AAGAAGAGACAATTTATATTATGAGAAATGATAACTAGACGGGTAAAGGGGTAGGGACGAATAAAAGAGAGAAAAAGAGAAGGAGGGAGAGATAAAACTAATAGTGAGCCCCACAATTTATTTTTAGAAATATATGATGTGAATAATAATTAGAATTAATGTGCAATAGAACTTGAGGTGTAACAAATTTATGAAAAAAAAAAAAAAGCCACCAACCTCCCTAAACAGCTCCCTGCCCCTGTAGCTAGGTTTTTTTTTTTTTTCTTTAGCTCACCTACTCAGATGCACACCTTTCCCCACAACAACAGATTTGGCAATGAAATGTGGACATACTGATCTAAAATTGTCAACTAAGAACATATACATATCTTGAGATGGACATAGAATTATAAATTATTTTGGCTTGCTACAAGATATTGAAATCAATCTAGATTGGCGAATAGAACACTCATTATATTCCATGAAATTGACGGCAATCTTTGTGAATAATTTGGATAATTTGAAGGGTCAAACCATGTACATAGAGTGCTTGTGTGGAAAATGGAATCATGTATCAATTACGTTTTTGCATGTCATATTTTTAAGTCCCTCTCAAAATTGCAGTCAAACTCAAGATTTCCAATGTCTTCACGCATTGGCTCTCCTTCTAGTGATTGCAAAAACTATAACAATATAGTACTGCAATTGTTATCAATTAGGCCAATGTTTTGTTTTTTCCTTCTTCTTTTTTTTTTTTTCAGACCTAAAGAACATTTAAGAGATTGAGAAAGAGGAGTATGAGAACATGCATAAATAAATTTTGAAATGGATGACATAACCTTTTTTTTTTTTTTAGAGTTTTAATATAATCTATTTCCCAACCTCACTTAACAGCTTAAATTTTTTAGTTTTACAGGTTTTTAACGTTCTTTAAGTCTTGCTTTTGTTAATTTTCCTTGAGCGGAGAATTAGATTTTAATGGGCAATGATTGGTGCAGGTACTGGATAAGGAAATTACCTGGAAGATTGCATAACTATAATTAATTAGCAACCAATAACAAGACAGTGCTCGTTTTAGGCCCCACCTCAACGACATATTTTGGTCCCCAAGCCAAGCATCTTGCAGATTTTATTTTTGTCTCAATAGTTTTACCACCGTTGCTTAATTATTCACATTTTATTTAGAAGCATATGAAATAATATAAATGCAACGAATTTAGGTGATGAGAGTATGGGAGAGATCTCTTGATGACTCTTTGGGGTTAGAATTATAAGAAATCTTTTTTTTTTTTTTGGAGAATTTTTAATTTGACTCATTTTTTTAATATAATTTATTCATAATTTTATATATAATATAATAAATAGAGTTTATTTGAAACAAAAAAAATATAAATAAATTTGTATAATATAAGATTATAAGTAATTTATAATAAAGAAAAAAGAAAAACGTAAAAATAACAAGAAAATTAAAAGAAGCTAATTAATATGATGTTTCTGGGGCCTCGATTGCATTACATATATTTTCTTAATCTTCGGCCTTCAATATGTTGAGTCATGGACGTTGATTTTTACTCTATACATAATTGAATGTATGACTCTTCAGGTAGTGAATTAGGTGTTATTTTGGAATTTGTGTCAATTACTGATAACGTTAATATATTGTTAATGTCTAATAAATGAGAAACTATGGTATTACAGTGCAGTAAGTTGGGCTTCTACATTAAAACTACAAAAAAATAAATTCTACGATATTCAATAAAAATTTCTACTTATTTATAAAATTGTACAAGGCAAATATATGTTTAATTCACCAAATACCTTAGTAAGTGTATGTGAAAAGGAAGGCAACCCCGCAACTCATTGATTTGCTAAATGAGTTATAAATTGTAAGAGTTTCACTATATATCATTGTCTATTATATAGCAATAAAGTAATTGTATAGTTGTCATTCTTTTTTTTTTTTTTAAATTGGTACTAAGGATTGAAAAAACATAAAATAGTACAAAAATTAAGAACTAGTCACTCTGTGAGCGATTCATGCCAACCATGTCAAAATGTAGAAGAAGAAGAATTCCCTACCGCAGTTTATCCCAAACTTTAAGTACTACATCTTCAAAGCACCCTTAATTTGCCACGAAGTCCACGCAATAGTTGCCTTCACAAAGAGTATCTCTGAGCTTATAGTGTCAGGGACGATTGAGCAAGTGCCTGCAATCACCAATAATAGCTCTGTAATAATTTATGTCCCAATCATTTCTAGTCAGTAATTGCAAAGCTAATAAAGAATTAGTTTTCACTATTATATTTCTCAGCCCATTATCCCATGCCATTTGTAATGCTGCATAGATACCCCACAATTCTGCCTAAATAACCATGGCAAGACCACAGGAGCTCGAGAAGTTGAATAACCATTTGCCAAGACTATTCTGAGCCACACCTCCATAACCCGCTGAGCCTGGGCTACCACTTACCGCTCCATCAACATTAATCTTGACAACATGCTTTGGTGGAGGGGACCAACTAATGAGTGCATCACTAGCAGCACTGGTTCGTGTCATTGTAATATTGGCAGTGCGTATGAGATCATGAATCTCAATTGATTCGCTCCGAATCAAATTGACTAAATAACAAGGAGAGAGCTTCAAGTTTTCAAAGATGAACTTGTTTCTTGCATACCATAAGTACCACAAAGCTGTTATGAAAATTATTTGATGAGAGCACCTCAATGTACTTTCGTTTTTTGACAAACTATAAGTCTTGATCAATTGAGGAAAATCCATCTTGGTATCAATTTGAAGTTGCAACTTGCGACTGATGTATACCCAAACTTCTTTAGCAAATGGACAGGAGAACAACACATAGGATATCTTCCCAGCTATACCTACAGCTTTCACTTACTCCACAGTTAGTGATATGACAATGGAAGCAATAGGCATTAGTAAGAAGCCTTTGTCTCCATACCAACCATAGAAATGTCTACATGTAAGGAGGTACAGGCGTGCTCCAAATCCACGCCCAATGATCATTAGAGGCTTTTTCCGTGTCACATGGCAAGTGATATGCATTGGATACAAAGAAGCGCCCTGAGTTAAGCCTCCAAAGTTGCTTGTCTGGTGGTCAGTTGAGTGTATTGATATATGTCCCCTATAGGCTTAATCGAACATGGCTAGAGATTTTGTCATTTAGTAAGCTTCAATTCTAGCACTTGTTAGCTTCAATATAATAGGATACAGTGTTGTTAATCTCATAAACATCCGGCAAATTCCAATCTAAGTTGATAATGGGTGAGTCTAAGAGCCATGAATCAACCCAGAATCAAATTGAAGCACCATCACTAAGGGACCAGTGAAGTCCATGTTAATAAAGCTCCCTACCTTAAAGAATTGCCTTCAAATAAGGGAGCTGTCATAATGTCTTTGGGCATCTAGAAAAGGGACTACTAGAAAGTATTTAGTCTTCAAAACATCAATCCAAGGCTTGCATTGCTGGTGGTGATTTCCCAACTTAATTTAGTCAGAAGTGCAATATTCATATCTCATGCTTCTCGGAGACCCAATCTACCAAGAGACTTTGGTTGGCACACATCATCCCAAGCAACTAGACTCTGCTTGTAGTGATTAGCATCATTACCCTATAAAAAGGATTTGTTGGATTGATCTATCTCATCACACACAGCTTGCGACACACATAAGGTTTGTATAAGATAATATGGCAAAGTCTATGAGACCGACTCTATAAGAACAGCACAACCTCCTAGAAAAAGTGAGTTGGCCTTCCATCCACTTAGCTTGGATAGAAGCTTTCCAAGCAGACCACAATAGGAGGCTCTGGAACGTCTATTAAAAGATATTGGGACTCCTAAGTATTTACCTAGATCCAAAACAAAAGAGAAGCCCAATACTCCATATATGGTGCCACTAGTTGCTCTACATACATTTTGCATGAAAAGAATTTTCAATTTTGTTCTATTGATTTTCTAGCTTGATAAAGAACAATTGAATCATAACTTTTTCTATAGCTTTGGCTGTTGTAGCCATAGCATGTCTGAGCAGCAATAAATCATCAGCAAAAAAAGATGCGAAATTGTAGGGTCATTTCAAAAGCAGCAAAGAGGCTGCCAACTGACTTGTGTCTCCCTCTGAATCATATGCAATAATCTCTCTATACATAACATGAAACGATATAGAGACGTTGGATCTTCTTGTCACAAGCCACAGTGCCACTTGAAGGTATTTGTCTTTTTGCCATTCCAAAAAACTATCATCGAAGATGTCGTCACACAAGTCATTACTAAATTGACAAATGTCTATATAAGCTACAAAGAGAGGAATTTTTAGTAGAAAACTCTAGTTGACTCTGTCAAAAGCATTTTCAAGATCAATTTTAATGACCATACATCTATTTTTCCCTTCATGCCATAATTGTCTGAGCAAGTATAATATTGTCATACGTGGGCCTTCCTGGCATAAAAGAAGCTTGCAGTAGGCCTATCTAGCTGACCATAAGGGGGCTTAAGACGCTGCATAATAACTTTCGTAATTAATTTGTAGAGAACATTGCATAAAACAATAGAATAGAATTGAGTTATCTTTTCAAGATGATCAACCTTTGGAATTAAGGCAAGCAAAGTCTCGTTCAACCCTTTCAGCAGTGTGCTAAACGCAAAGCTGTGTTGAGCAAGAGCAACAACATCTCATCCTACGATATGCTACATTTTCTAGAAAAATAAAGCATGGAAGCCATCAGGTCCAAGAGACTTCAATGGCTTCATTGAACGCAGAGCTTCGTGTTCGTCAATATCAAATGAGATCTAGCTGAGATGTCTAAGCATGGATGGCATAACCCAAGGCCAGCTTTCAGGCTCATACCGACGATGAATAATGGTCAAATTAATAAAGATTTGCACAAAATGATCCTAAGCCATATTTTTAAACTGTTGCTGATTATATACCCAAGCACCATCCTATGTTTTTACAGGCTCGTATGTGACTCCTCCCTCTCTGCTTTAAAATAGTTGAATGGAAATAGGCAGTGTTTCGATTACCACGCAAAATTTTATCCCACCAAGATTTTTAGAACCAAAACAGTTCCTCACTATCAAGAATTTGGTTGTACTCATGCATTAATCTAACATCTTAACACCGTAAGGATACTAAGTCACATTTATCAAGTTGTCGTTAGATAGAACTAAGTTGCCTCATACTTTTTCGCTTCCTCCAAAATAGATTTCCAAAACATTAGTATTCCACTACCTCAGGACTTGTTGGAGTCATTGAAGACTATCCATTAGAGAAATTCATCCATTATTCCAGTGGCTCTAAATGACTGGCTTAAAGTCCGGATGTGAAGCCCACATAGCTTCAAATCAGAATGGTCTTCTGTGCTTCAGAACCTGTAGATTATTAGCTATATTCAATAGAATGGGATAGTGATTAGACTTTACATGGGCAAAGTGGGGAATTTCTACTACCAAGATGGAGAGACAAGGCAGCGATCAATCCTTTCTTGAACAATTTGATTTCCTTTACTATTCTACCAGGGGTATTCTGGTCCTATAAAATTCAGATGAATAGGCTTGCAATTGTTGACATATTCAGTGAAAAGATGACATCTATTCACGTTCTTCAAAGAGCTTCCAAGCTTATTCGATATAGATATCATGTCATTAAAATCCCCTATTAAAGTCCAAAGGATTGGTAAATAATCTGAAATATTGCAAACTTTAGCCCACATAACATGATCATTAAGATGTGCATAAAGACACGAGATAACCCAAGCCAGTTGTTGATTTTCTATTGCTGCAGCATGTATAACTTGAGGGGAAGAGTAGAGAATTTCAAGACTGATTTTTGACTTGACCCACAATAACCAAACACCACCCAAAAATCCAATGGGTTTACTTGATACACACCATTATACCCGAACTGGCTAATGACATCACAAGCTCTCCTCCGCTTGATTCGTGGTTTTATTATTAACAAGAGTGCTGGTTTATAGAAAGAAATAAAGTCCATCAGAGTGTGAGACAATTTTTCCTTTCTCGCACCTTTAACATTCCATACTAATGGATTCATTGAGAATTAGGAACAAAACTCATATTAACTTTTTTAGAGACTGATGGTTCAAAATTTTGAATTAGAAAGGTTGTTTCCTTAAATTTGCTCTGTGACTGCATGTTACTGGAGCTTTCAAAGACAACAACAAGAGTACCGCGAGAGAGGGTCCAACTCTTAGAACTTTTTTTCTTGAAACCCCGCGACGACGCTATTAACAAAGCACGTCTGTGAGTTTCAGAAGGCTTTTGTTGCAAGTAAACTTGTCCAACCGTTGGGCCTTAAAAGGGGTCTGCAAACATCTAAGCCAACTTAGAGACTTCAGTAGTAAGGTTGTTTTTGGCTTTGGGTTTTTTGCTTTTGGGCTAAGTTCAAACTCCTAGCTAGGAAGTTGTCTTGAGGATGAAGAAAGTGTTTACTATATCGCAAAATAGGGGTATGGTGGCATTATGGTTATTAATCAGGTGGGGATTTAAATCCTTGTTTTTAGGAGTGTTTGAAGGAGTTAGATTGATGTTGATATTCTCTTTAAGGATAAGATTAGGAGGTAGACTTGGTTATTGGCTAGATTAATGGAGTTGCAGAAAATAAAAGATTTTTTTGGTTGAGAGATTCTCAGTGGAGATTTTGTGTGATCTTCTGGGAATAGATTTAGAATCAAATCTATTATGACCATATTTTCTTCAATATTCACTTCTTGATTATCAATTAGGACTTCAAATCGTGATCTTTTCGCAATAGGAATATTGCCATTATTTTTTGCCTTTTTAGTGATTCTGCCTTGTTGAAATCTCAGGTTTGACTTTCAGACCCCCTTTTGAGCGTGCATTCATGGACCATACAGGTCAAGCCCTGAACCCTGTGCTTAGGTGTGCCCTTATGGATCATCAGAACAGGTGGTGCTTGTAGTCGGCGTTGCACTGCTTTGTTGTGGGTAAGCTTTCTTCAAGTGAGTTGCTTTGCCACATATAAAATAGATTTGTTGCAACCCTTTTTACTCTATATTTATTGGTAAATCATCAACGATGATCTTGCTGAGAAGAGGTTTACTAAGATTAATTTGAACATAGAGCTGCACAAACTTTTCGTGAGAGGTTGTCTTTGTTGATGGATCAACTTTTATAGGCCTACCAATCTTATTGCCAATAACAGTAATAATCTCCTCATTATAATATTTTACAGGCATATGTAAGAAGTGAGCCTAGACAGTGGCAGAATTGATCTTAGCTTTGCATGGCTTGAATTGAGGCTTCCACTCAATAACCACAAGATAATGCTCAAGAATAACCCAAGGTCCTCCACATAAAATAGTGAAATAGTCATATGTACGAGAAAATTTAATATTAAAATATTCATTTTCAAAATCCATAATCTGGAGTTTACCTTTTAGTTTTTATAATACATTTAAACGATTTCTAAAATGGGTATAGCTTATAGCGCACCTCCATTGCGTGACAATGAGTGTGCCACGCCATGGTTTTCTAATAGCTGCTTTCTTTGCATTAGAACATCTAAAGTGTGGTACTCCGTCTTCATAGTTAATAGCTATCGTCAATGAATCTTGTTGAATGCCATCATTGGGACATACAGAGGATTGTCCTTGCATAGGCAGACTATCTAAGAGGACGCCTTGAACCTTGTCATATATGTGACTCTTTGCAGCTTACGTAGCTCTACTAGAGATCTTGCATGCCCACATTCATAGGTAAGGTGGCTAGGATGATTAACGTTCGTCGAAGGGGGAGAGGAAAAGGGGAGAAGGAGTTCAATCGAGAGAGAGAAAATCTTAAAGGATACAAAATTTTGTATTAATTAAAAGGATCATTTCTTCTCTTCTATAATTAATTGTATAGTTCTGTTGAAAATGTGTAACAGTTTATTTATTTTTTCATTATTTTAAATTCATTCATCCAACGATCAATATCACTTTAATTTCACTTTAATCCCGCCTAAAATATGTTACTAAATATTTCCCAAATTTTAATTGTTCGTGGATTGAGATACTCGTTCTTATATTATTAGACTAGTTAACGTATTGTCTAAAAAAAAAAAAAAGGGACTAGTTAATGACTTCTAGGCCTTTTCTCTATATTAATGAATATTTTTTTTCCTATTAAGATAGAAAAGATCAACTATAACGAACCCTTAGTACAAAAATTTATTGATAATACATGATACGTATTTGTAACGTAAATTGAAAAGAATAAAAAAATAAATCATTTAAAAATTTAAATTATTAAATTAATACTTTAATCAAAAAATTGATATTGAAATTCAATACAAAAAAAAAATATCTTTGATCCATTTTGTAAAAATCACAAACTAGCTATGTCACATTTCAAAGTTATGAGTTAAACCAAAATTTAAAAAAAAGAAAAGAAAAGGGAAGAGTTGGTTTAGCAACACAAAATTTCAATTCAAGTGAATATTTATAGAATAAACTTCATTTTAGTGTTAGATATTTGTAGTAATATTATAATTAATTTAACTTATTGTCACTTTTTTTAAACAACTAGCAAATAAAGAGTTCATTAAACACTACAACGGTTAGATAAGACATGCCCAAAAAGAGTTCAACCTAGTACATATACTAGAAGCCTAATGCCTCAGATGCAGCCAAAAAGGGGCACTAATACAAGACACAAATAAGCGTATGAAACTATGCCAGAAACCCAACAACAAGCCAAAAGCCATAGGGCAAACCCACAACAGCTCTACAGCCCCTCCCCAGCAAGCAGGAAGGGATCAGCATTGGCGAAGCGCCGGTGTGAGCTCCACCACTATCAAAGCGGTCATTGCCACAAAGGCTACACCAAAGCACAAAGCTCCGCTCGTAACCATTAGCAAAAGGGAGCGGAACCACGAAGCAGGTGGATAAACCGAGGCCGATTTGCATCCATCTCTAGCAACCCAAACCTCACCAGCCACAAGAGCCACCGGAGTCGTCAAAACTACCAACAAGAGTTGGCCCAACACAACCTGTACAAGGCCCGCATTACAATAACCAAAAAGAGAACCTCTCTATCATCACCGACCACCAGGACGATTGGAGAAGGTAGGGGAATAGAAACACGAGAACAACCCCGACCAGAAGAGGAAAACAGAGAATCACTAGAAACCAGAGGACAAGAACGGTAAAGCAACACAAAAGCTTACCAAAATCGATGGGAGAAGCTTGACAAGGGTGGACGAAGTTGCAAAAAGCAACACAAATACCCATAACCCTCTCAGCGCACTCTTGCAAATAGGGGCACACGATAGAGCAGGGTGTCTTGTCATTTTAATACTTCAAATTTTCTCTTTCCCTCCTCAACAAATGTATTTCAGCCAAACCAAATAGGGTGATACTACTTTTCATAATCAAATTACTTCACTGAATTGCACATTTACAAAATGATTAATATAATCTCTTATATTAAATAATTTTTCCATGTTCATCTCTTTAGAATTATTTAAATTAATGAGCTGACGAAATCCAAAAAAGCAAAACATGAACTCATTTGAAAATAATATCATCATTCAATAAAATATAAAAAAGTCATTAATCACATAATTTAATAGTAAATTATCTAAACTCAGAATTTTAATTTGAGAGTTAAATCCCTAATCTTGGGAACTAAAAAAATATAAGACAATATATATAATAATTAGCCATAGTCTAATAGTCATTACATATATGTACATTATATGTACATAAGAAATAAAAAAAAAGGTCAAAACAAAGATTACGCCGAATTTGTTATTTTCATTCTAAGTTTTACATATTTTCTTCCCATACAATACTCCCTTTTTTTTTTTTTTTTTTTTTTTCTCTTTTTTGGGACCAAATTTGAAGGCAAAACCCCATAAAAAAACTCAAATATTCACCGTCTCATTGACCACCGCCGAGTCGCCGACGGCCGCCCCTTTCAATATCCACGCCGATTACATTTACCAATAACACCACACTAACATTTTGCTTCAGAAAACCCCACTCCAACCCCGTAATTGAAAGCAACGATAGAATTATGAGAAGTTTGAATCATCTGTACCGAGGAATCTTGTCGTCAAGATTAAGAAATGAAACAATAAAAGCAGGAATTTCCATTGTTTCCCGTTCTTACTGCTCCGGTGGCGAGGGTTCAAAGGTCAAGATCTTCGATCGCCACCTCAAACGTAAACAAGTAAATTTTGAACCTTTTTCTTCCATTTTATTATTTGCCAAGTTGCTGTTCTGGGTTTTGATTTTGGGCAGTTGGAGTGTTAGCTGGAGAGAGAAATGAAGAAAATCGGACATGGGTTTTGTCAAGATTTTATCATTATTATTATTATTATTATTATTTGCCCCCTTTTTTCTTTTCTTTAAACTTGCCATTGAAGAGTTGGTGTTATTGGGTTTGGCTTATTGTAAACGGTTCAAAGGTCAAGATTTTCGATGGCCACCTCAAACGTAATCCAGTAAAGTTTGCACCTTTTTCTTCCATTTTTATTATTTTCAAGTTTCCTGTTGTGGGTTTTGATTTTGGGTTGTTGAGGAGTGTTTTTGAGAGATAAATCAAGAAAATGGGACGTGGGTTTTATCAAGATTTGGTTTTTTTAGTCCATTGCTTACTCAAAGAAGTTGAAGATTTTATATATGCGTTCAAGTGTTGGTGTGATTGCGTTTGGCCTTTTGGAAACAGCGTGATCGAGCAGCATGGTTGATGCGTCCAAATGACCCTTTTGTGGATGCTGTTGCTGAGAATTTGTTAGATCGCTTGGAGGTTGTTAAATTCTCTTTTTTTTGGTCTAAATCTTTATTTTTGGTGTCCATACATGCCATTAAATTGAAAGCTTCTCTATTCTTGGAGACTAAACTACGTTCTTATAAATTTTGATAGAGCTTACCGTTTAACATGGTCAATATGCAGTGTCTTTGTTGCCCATGAGCATTGGTGAATAATGCTAAACAACATTAATGCTATCACCCTTTTGCTTTCCCTCCCGGAGCATGTAGTTCAATGCTATTGATGCAGCGATGCGAAAGGCATGTTATGTTGCATTAACAATTTTGACAAACCTTTTTAATCTAATTGAACATTGTAGATTCTATCTCTATTCAATGTGTATTGGGCGATCCTTGGTAGAGGAATCTGGCTCCTATTCAAATTCTTTAATTAATTCCAACGAACAAGAATAAATAATGTTAAGGTGCTTTGTTACTTACACATATTTTGCACCCTATTATTCAGTTCCTGCATGCTTGCCTTTTGTAGGACTGTAGGAAAACATTTCCCACGGCATTATGCTTGGGGGGTTCTTTGGAAGCTATCAGGCGTTTGTTACGTGGTCGTGGTGAGAGTTTGGTTCTGAAAAAAATTTCTTCCTAACTATGTGTGTTGAGTTAGTATGCTATATTTTTGTTAAGTTTGCTATATTTTTGTTTTCATCCTTTCTCTCGCTTTCACCTAATTATCTGCTCCTCTTATTTTTTCTTTTCTTTCTTGTTCTTTCGCCGAGGCTAATTGAATTGTCCTGAAAATGTATTGGATGGAGCCTTGTTCACTTTGTGTGTTGGAAAATTGGCCGTTTGATGTGGAGATATAGAACATCAGGCCGTGGCATTGCCCTGTTTAGGGCCATCATTCATAACAGCTACACTGGCAGTGTCCCTTTTAATTTGAGGGGTAGATACCTATGAAGTATGGCTATGACAACAAAAGGTGCTTCAAGTTTGTTTGTGAGCAAGTTGCTGGATAAGAATGATAGATGATTTGTAAAATTTTAACTATATCATATATCCTCTACCATCTGAATTTTTGACAGTCACATATCATTATGCCTTTGTTAAAACTTTTACTGGATGAGCAGTGATAAACATAAAACTGAATAAAATGACAACAGCATCGTGTAGATGTGGCTCCAGTCTTCTGACCTTTTTAAGAATGTTATGGCATTTGGTCGTATAATTTTCCTGGTTGCTGCCATTTGTTTCGTGATATGTTCAGAATGATTGTACACTTTTCTGTGCTTATGAAAGCATTTATCTTTTTATTTTATTTTTTAAGTTGCTGATCTCATCAACTATTTCTAATAGAGAATAGTAAATTTCTGCTTGTTAGCTGTTGAGATCCATGCTATCAATACTTACTTCAATGCCAGGCTCCATTGAGAAGCTTATAATGATGGACACCTCATATGACATGGTTAATTTATGTCAGCATGCGCAACAAGATGTTAGTGACAATATGGAAATGTCATTTGTGGTTGGTGATGAAGAGTTTTTACCCATGAAAGAAAGGTGTGTAGATTGTTCGATTTAGTTCCTGTGAGTTCCAGTTGTTAGGAACTTCTGATCTTAATGCTAATGGTTTGTAATTGTGAAAATGAAGTTCTCTAGATCTGGTAATTAGTTGCTTGGGGCTACATTGGACAAATGATTTACCTGGAGCCATGATACAGGTATGTGCTGCTTTATTATCCATGTGCTATTATTTTAAAATCTGTTGTGACTGTCATAGCCTGTCAGAATTTTGTGGAGCATATGGCAGTGGTGCATGATTGTTAGTAGAAGTATCCGAATCAAATGTTATTTTCATTCTTGCCATCAATAAACTGGTCTTTTTTTTTTCCCCCCAATTGCATTGGCTGGGCATTGGGCACACATAGTTGTAGTGCAGTATGTGAGTGCCTTGTGTTTGCATGGTAATCCAAAATGCCAACTTTAAGTTGTTAACTTCAAAAGATAAATTGAATTATGTTGGTAACTGGGTGAAACCTACGGTTTTAAATTCTATGATTTTTGTCTGATACAGCATCGCATAGCAGAATACAAGATTTTTAGCAACAGGCTTCAAAAGCCAAAAGTAGTTTTTGACAAATGTGAGATTGAAGAGGATAAAAACATATGTCCATTGCAACATTTATTTTGGGAGCTTTTTGATTTTCACTTTATTTCTTTAAATTTTGGGTGTTGTGCACAGCTGTATCTCCCTCAGGGTAAATAATGGTAACCTTCCTTAGGCTTGTTTTTACAGGTTGGGTTGAGATTTTAATTTTTGAGTCCTCTTTTATCAAGCTTAGAGGTGTGAATGACTTTGGTGGCAAAGAATGATCAATGGCTTTAATGAAGATTTGAGGATGCTTTTGTTTGTTGCTGGAAATCAAAATCTTGTTGAGGTGGTGTTGATGGAGCTAATATATGTTTTACCAGAAAATTTATGGCAACACTTCAGGATATTGTTACCATGGTGCCCAGCTTCAGGATGAATCTATTGCTATGTTGCATTTTAAAATTTTTGGATTGTTGTGCATTATTGTCAAATGTGAATATTTGTCTTTTAGTTTCTGGTTTTCCTCTTAGTTTCTATTTGATTCTTATTTTTGGCTTCTGTTTTGAGTTTGCTCTTCGTAGATATTTATATATTTGTGACTTTGACTGAGGCTGAGCTACTATTTTGACGTCAAAAAAGTATATCTGTGGATATGTCTCCACACCACTCACAACATTCAGACATGCAAAGCTTTTTTCTATGGATAGAATTAGTATGGGCCTATAAGGAAATTAGGTCTTCACTGGACGTCAAATTTGGGATCTTGGGATTTTTTTTTTTACTGTTCCTCTTTGCAGCATACTTGCAACGTGGAAATTATATGTTTGTCCTTTTGAATTCATGTTTGATAGATATATATATTTATATGTTGCTGACTATATGTTTGTGACACCTGTTCGTTTTATTAATTTTTCGACAGTCCAAGTTAGCATTGAAGCCAGATGGCCTATTTTTAGCAGCTATTCTTGGTGGAGAAACCTTGAAGTTGTCTCTTCTCTGTTTTCCTGTCCCTTTTTTTTTTAATAAGTTAGATAAATCTGTCATTCAAACTTAAAAGCAAATTGACATATTTGTTGCTTGTTGGTCTTGTTCTCATGAATAGGGAGCTAAGAATAGCCTGCACTGTGGCTCAACTAGAGCGCGAAGGGGGCATTAGTCCTCGACTATCACCTTTGGCACAAGTATGTATGTCATTGGAATAATTTTGATATTTTCTGACACAAGCCAAATTATGTCTTTTTTTGAACTTTTTTTTCAATTTCATTTTGGAGGGACCATTTCTGTTTTGTGCCTCAATCACTACTGTTCTAATTTTTTTTATTAATTTGGTTTTTCGCTTAGGTTGCTTAATGCTGCACAAAAGCGCATTGAGTTCTCTGGGATATTTGGTTCTAACTCTTTGATATATGTTGCATATTTTCAAGGCTAGTGTCAGTTTTGTCTTCCTTTTGTTTATGTTTCATTTTGATGGGGTCAAGTATTAGTTTGGACCTCCATGTCATTTTTGAGCCAGCTTTTTGGTTTTACCTTTCAGGTGCGTGATGCAGGCAATCTTTTGACCAGGGCAGGTT
This sequence comes from Carallia pectinifolia, assembly GCA_037832335.1. NCBI lineage: Eukaryota > Viridiplantae > Streptophyta > Magnoliopsida > Malpighiales > Rhizophoraceae > Carallia > Carallia pectinifolia. The sequence continues at coordinate 21,062,524 of CM075449.1, forward strand.
TCACTCTTCCTGGTGTCGATGTCGATGAATATGTCGTTAGATATAAGAATGGTGAGTGAAAAGCCTCTCAACGTGTTTAGGAACTTGGTTCTCCTAGCTAAAGGTGGTTCGGTTATCCATGCTGTATAACAATGCTTCTATGATTAATCAATCAGCACCTCTTAACTTTTCGCCCTTGCTCTCAATTTGTGTCTCTGAAGCTCCAAAATTAGTACTTTATATCACCACTTTGATGGTGCTTATTCTTTTGTCTAAAGGCTTTCATTCTTCATTGATTCCCTCTGTGTCTGTGTCTGTGTTATAGCTCTGGAGCTGATAGAGCATCTGCGTGCAATGGGAGAAAACAATGCTCTTCTGCAAAGGAACACTGTATGAATCGCCACTGTTAATGTCCCCAACGTTGTAAATAATCATAATCGTATGTATAATTAGCTCTTTACAAGTTTGTTTTGTGATGAACCAGCTCCTAAAGAGAGAAACAGCCCTAGCAACAGCAGCTATTTATGATTCAATGTTTGCTGCAGAAGATGGTACCATCCCTGCAACATTCCAGGTGAGCATTTTATACATGCAAAGATGTCTTTGATGGCGAGAACATGTTTGTGGAGTCTTTTTTTTTTATTTTTAATTTTTCCGTAATTTTTTGATGTTGAGAACATGAGGATGGAGATGGCTCTGGAGCAAATTATTTCAAATTAGAATTTTTACGCATCATCTACTATATGCAACTATGTAAGCATTAATTTCTACAATAAAATTTCAATGATGGTAATATATAACTTTGTATTCGTATTGGGCAAGGGTGCGGTGGACTGTATGATATTCAATGTCATGAACTTATCGGCAAGGGTCTGGGAAACATTTTGGATGCTGTGATGGTTTTTGAATACTAGCTGCTTTTTCTTGTTGCATTTCACATATTACACCTGGTCTGGTCTGCAATTAGTGTAATTGTTAGCTTATGGAGGTTAATTAAATCTTCATTCCGTGTCTTTATTCCTGAGAATTGGATAAAGGGTTCCAAAAAAAAAAAAAAAACGTTGAAACTGGGGTGCCTGGAGTTTTCATAGTTTTTTTTTTGGGGGGGTGTGGAGGGAATTCTCTATGCATAAAGGAGCAAAATATTATCCTCTTTTTTGTGCATCTTTGATCCAGCTATATATGTGCATGCTAATATTAGACAAGTTTTTATATGCTTCTACGATATTGACTCCCAATAATGCCTATTTTCACACAATGTCTTCTCATATTTATCTTGCGCATCAATCAAATGAATTTCACATCACTGTGCATTTCATTTTGTTAGTATGATTTCGTTTGTAGCTAGTGATAAATAATAGGGATAAGTGTATGGTTGCTTCACCAACTCTACCGATTTTGTCACTTTGGGTCGTCAACTTTCAATTTGTCCAGTTAAAGTAATCAACTTTTAAAAATGGGTAAATGTGGGACTTTTGTCTAACACTGCGAACAAACTTCCGTTAGACTACTCGTAGCATCTGATGTGGCAAAAGTGGGATTCAATTTTTTGCTGACATGACATGCCCTCTCTTCTCTCTCATCTCTCCCCTCTTAGTGTTACCGCTTTCTCCTAATTCCTCAAATCCCCATCAGAATCCTTATCCCATGTCTTGATGAATTCTTTTGGTTGGCCTAATCGAACGCTTAGATTCAAAGGTCTGGAAAAAGGTTTGCGAGAACAATTGAAAACCCCAATAAGCTGCACACGTTATTGCAAAAATTTCAATCCCAATACCCCCTGTCTGCTGCTGCAATTGCTTCAATTGAAGCTATTCCATGCATTAAAAAAAAGTCTAGTTTTTGTGTCTCGCAATTCAGATTGTGCCATTTTCTATTTTCAATTTCTTACCATTATTTTTTGACAAAATGTTGCTTCTTAATGCTGAAGACCCTTTTCATAATTTGAAAATGGGGGCTGTTCAAGTTTCCGAAGCATAAACAAATGTCATTTGTTGCCAGTTTTAAACAGCACAGTGGTGCATTTTTTTCTCGCACTGTGTTACCTGTCTCCTGGTACATTCATCCACTTTAAGTCTTTTGTTGTTCTCATCCAATTGTTTACTTTTCTATATTTCTTTAATGGGGTGCCTTTTTTCTACTTTTAAAGCCGATTTCTTGTTCTGCTCTGGTTGAGATTTCTCTTTCCTGAGAAAATCTTGGCCATCTTATGTCTTTTATTTGTCATTTTGTCCAATATTTTATGATGGGAAAAATTGATTTGGTTTCTCTTTTTGTGAAGAAAATCTACACAGAATGTTGCATCAAAATACCTGGTAGGGATAAGGATATTGATGGGGATCTGGGGAAGTAGAAGAAAAGGTAAGGGGGGCAAGGTAGAGAAAATGAGAATTAAGAGATGGAGTGACATGTCAGCAAAAAGTTTAGTATCACTTTTGTCACATCAGATGCCATGTGTACTTCCACTGAACTTCGTTAACGGCATTAAATGACCCGTTTTGTAAAAATTTGATGACTTAATTTGATATATTGAAAGTTGGTGACCCAACCTTGGACTTATTCGTTTATCATAAGTAGAGATATCCAATCATTTTAAAGTTTCTCATACATGGTCAGTATTAATGTAATAATAGAGCACGAAGTTGTGTTGTTAATTTGAGCATAACTGGCTTCGCGATTGAACGATGGATTGAATTGGAATTGTTAGTTGATGATATGCATAAGCCCATGCATACAACTATAGCCATGCATTATTCTCTTTGTTGTTGTGGCATACACTGTTCCAACTTAATAGTGTACTTGCGATGCACAATAAATAACTTTGGGAATTGGAAGAATTATCCTAAAGTTGAAAGGAGAAGAATCTTGGGATTCTGTTTGCTCGTATCATCTGCAGCTGTGGCGGAGCCACATTGACCATTATGGGGGCAATTTCCCCCACTAAAAAAAAAAAAAATCATATAATATACGTCAAACTTGAAGTATTGCCCCCACTCAAAAATTTTTTTTGCCCCCACTCAAAATTAAAAATTATTGGATTGGCACAAAAGACTTCAAACAGTTGTTGAAAAGTTATACAAAATTTAGATTTTATCTTTTAATTTGAAATGAATGTCATATAATAATGGTTGATATATGTCGTATTTGAAATCTAGATGCTCTTATTTGATGATATGGTGAAATATAAGGTGTGCAAATGGAACATGTATTTTGTATAGTCTTATGAGAATGAGTTTAATGCGACAATAAGAGTATTTCTCCACCAATTACAATTTTGAATATATGTATAGATAATCATATCTCAATTTCACCAAATAAAAGATTTCTTATATTAAAGATAACTAATGCATATGTAATTTTGTCATTTATTTGAAACTTTAATCGTTGTACCATAACAAATTGTAAAAGCTAATGTTAACGATTCTTTTCTATTATTTTAATTTATATCACTTAAAAAATAATTTTTTAATTTTGTATAAATTTGTCCCCACTGACGTTAATCTCTGGCTCAGCCACTGATTTGCAGGCTTTGTCAAACAGTGTGTAGCTAATGTTGTAAACTTATGTGTGCTAAGATTATTTTTATGCTTTTCTCATTCTATCTTCTATCTGCTTCACACCTTCACCACTCTTCCATAAAAAGCAAAAAGATGGAAAAAAAAAATGGGAATAAAAAAAGAAGAAACTAGTATCGTTTATGAATTGTAATGTCTGTCACAGTTGTTTTTGTCTTCTATTGTTTTTGTAGGTTATTTACATGACGGGGTGGAAAGAACATCATGCACAACAGAAGGCCAAAAAGAGGGGATCTGCCACCATTTCCTTCAAGGACATCCAGAAACAATTTGGCAGCGGTGATTGAAATAATCATCACATCCTTTAAGACCATCAAATAGGACTAGTTTTGAAATGTTATAATCTCTCAATTCATTAGCTTTTTCTTATCCACATTCATCGGTCGGAAGAGTTTTGGACCCGAGGCAAGTTTTGAATTAGATATCAAAAAGGGTTTTGGGTAGAGGAGAAAGTGGAAGTAAAGTCATTCCGTGCAATCAACAATTAGAGGGAATGCATGCCTGGTGCGTTTTGTTGTCTCTTGATCTACTGACTAGAATGCACTAAATTTTGTACCCCAAGTGAATTGCCTTGATATGTTTTCCTGTTTCCTATTTTGAATTGTTTTTTTAAATTTTTTTGATGCAAATATCATTCCAAGTTATCCCAAATTTGTCAAGACTGTCAATTTGCCTGTTGTCCTATCATAACCATTGACTGCCTTTGAAGGTGAACTTTTTTGTTCTTTTCTAGTCATTTTGATCTCGGTGGTTCTCTAAGGTTTCCGCCCGATTCGCTAGGCGATGTTTGATTTGCTTCAATTACAATAGTCTTTGGGATAGATTTTATTCTGCAGAGCGATTCTGCTTAGCTCTGTCATATTCCTTTTTTAACCGGCTACATTTATTTGAGGGGGGTGGGGGAGTAATTACACTAACATCTTTATTTATCCCATTTACACATATTATTTATTACTTAATTTTCTCTAATTTTATGTTTAGTCACCTCCATGTAAAGGTGGGATGCTTTGCTCATTTCTAAAGAAATTAGTAGGATCAACTGCTGTCTTAACCTGCACTAACTTTTGAAAATTATTCTTGAAATATTTAGTGCCCCAAATGCTTGCTTGCCCGTAACTTGTGTGACCATGCTCCTCGTTCTTCCCTAGATCAAGATCTCTATAATTCACATATGCTTCTCGTGGATTCTTGGAAACGTAGGAAGCCATGTAGCTGTACAGCCGTCTGATCCATTGTAAATGCCTTTGAGTTCTCTCCTTGCCTTCATTGCCCGGATATACTCTGTACAATATTTTGTACAAATTTCCTGCCCTGTGTGGGAAAGGGGTGCTGGATTCTGATATTTCACTCATTTTTCCTCCATATGGTATGAGGATTACGTCGGCTAATTCGACTTCTTGAAATCTTTTCCATATCTCTTTGAATACGTTCTCTGGTATGGGTTGCTTAACATAGTCAGATTTTACTTTGAATATTGTTTTTGTGTAGGTAGTCTGATCAAGTAGAACTTCCAGTGATGCATTGCTTGGGAATCCAGCAATGTATAGCTGGGACTCGATCCAACTCATTTCGTTGCAATCTTCTTTCGTCACGTTGAGCTCCGGGAAGCTCTCTTGCATCATCGGAAGAAGCTGATTCATGCCACCAAGAAACACAGCAGTGAATGCAGCACTAATTTGTGGGATTCCAGCTTGAGTAGAATCAATTTTGGATAGGCTAGCTAATAGAAACAAATCTTCAGGAAGCGTATTTGTAATGTATTGCCAACGATGGACGAGCTTGGTTGCATTGTATTCCAAGTATTTAGCTATTGCAAATACGGTTACAGTTGGAGGAACTTGAACTAGTTTTATCTTCCACGCGATGACTACGCCAAAGCTGTTTCCTCCACCGCCTCGAATGGCCCAAAATAGATCTTCCCCCATTGACGATCTATCGAGGATTCCACCCTTGGCATCAACCAAATGTGCGTCAATTATATTGTCTGCAGCCAGGCCATATTTGCGCAACAAGGTGCCGTACCCTCCCCCACTGAAGTGTCCTCCAACACCAACAGTGGGGAAAATTCCGGCTGGAAAGGCTAAAGTCCTACTTTTCTCTGCGATTCTATAGTAAACCTCCCCTAAAGTCGCGCCAGATTGAACCCACGCAACATTGTTTGCTATGTCTATGGTGATCATTCGAAGATTTATCAGATCAATGATGAGAAATGGGGAAGTTGATGAGCTTGAAGAATAGGAAAGACCTTCAACATCGTGCCCCCCACTTCGAATTCTCACTTGCATGCGGTGCCTAAGCGAACAATAGATTGTTGATTGAATCTGGGACACATCTGTTGGTGTGACAATGACTTGAGGTTTTGGTGTGGAAGTTGTATTGAACCTCAGGTTTTGTAAAGTAGATTGCAAGATAGAGGAATATGAGGAGTTTTTTGGGGTGTAAATGACCTTGGAAATGGAGGTGGAGTTTTGGGAATAGATGGAGAGACAGTGAAGGAAATCCTTATGAGTGTGACCTGAAGTTACCCATGAGAATGGCAACAAAAGGAGAAAAAGGAATGGTAAGATTGAAGAGCATAGCGTTAGAGAACTCATTACTAATTGTCTTTGAGCATGATACCAAGGGATAAGAAGCTCCCTTATTTATAACAATAATAAGGGAGGATAATGACTCTTTTTTTATAATAATAAAGTTAGAGAGATCATGTTAGAAGACAGAGAAAAGGGATAAGACCACATGATGGTATGGTTCCACGTCTTTTTTTTTTTTTTTTCTCGAAAAGATAAATGTATAAGAGTGATAATAAAATATGTATACAATCATTAAAAGAGTTAGTATTTATTTGTACAATTATATAAGTAAATATGCATATCTATTCTACTTATATGTATATATAAGTTATGTTTTTCCAAGTTAAAAAAAAAAAAGAAAAAGAAAATGACACGAGTTTTATGTAGAACTCATATTTATCACGTCAGAGCGTGCTCTTCTCCTATCTATTTTCTATAGCCTTTGTATAATAATTCAAAGTGTGAAAACTTGGTGGACAATTCAATAAAAATGGAAAATGTTAAAACTTGGTGGACAATTCAAACATCGTGATGGCAGTGTGTCTGCAATTATAATGGAAAATTCGAGGGTCGAAATCTAGAACTTTTGACCTTTGCGAGTAATCGGGGTTTTGTTGATTTTATTAGTCTCTATGGTCTATAGTCGCCAAATGACCCTTGACTAAGCATTAATAATCCCATCATATTGTCAATTTGTCATGTATTTCTTCCTCCCGCAGTTTCTTGCTTCTCCCTATCATATACTATGGTAAGTTCAATTTTTAGTTTATTAATGTCTGTGTTGTTGTGTGAATTATACGAGATTGAGTTAAATAAGAGAAAAAGTGTTTTTTATATAAACTTAAGTATCGTGCAGTTAAAGAAGAGTCAGATATATGTGACCTTTAATTTTATTTCACAAAAAAATAAGTCCCATGAAACAAATACATGACTTACATGTCTCAACAAGTAACTTTACTGTTATATATATATATATATATATATATATGTGTGTGTGTGTGTGTGTGTGTGTGTGTGTGTGTTTTTTTTTTTTTTTTTCGTTTTCGGTTGCCTTGTGCTTATGTATATGATCATGAGCACTTTCCTTTCGCAGATGCAACAAACTAGATATGCTTCGGTCAAGGTCAAGGGGACTTTTCAAGCATTTTTTACCCGTCTTTGCGGTTAGTCATATCAATGTCAAGTTAGCGGTCTGATATTGTGGATGTTGAACGGAATTGAACACATGTTCTAGAATAGGGCTTTTTTTTTGTCCTGAAGTTTTTCTGCACAAAAGGCAATTTATTGATGATTAATAACTTCATATTACAAAATAGAAGTTTTTAATTGTGTTTTTTTTAACTTTAGTAGAGAAAAACTTGGATTGTATAAGTGAGATTCACGATTTTATATTTAAAATGATAAAAAATTAATTTCATTCACAATATTTTTTTTAAATTAAAACTTTTTTTTTTAAATCCATCCACATTGTTTAAGTTTGTACACGTGACACCTGAATGGCTGCAGCATCACTGAAAATTGGATGATGCATTTTTATTTTTTTTGAAGAATAAAAGAGAAAATTTTGCTAAAAAACTTAAAAATTTAATAAATCAAAAAGACCGGGCTTTGTACGCCAAGGACCAATTCAGAGTCGGTCCAGTGGCTTGTGAAGGATCTTTCAATTTGCAGACTTTGACAGCATGGCGCTATGCATTGGAATTTGATGGTGGATACCTCGCCGCTTGACAATGGGTATTAAATTTATCAAATACGTATGTTTTTTAACAAAATTATTTTTTTAAAAAGAGTAATATTAAGTGATTTTGTTCAAGTAATTTAAAATTAATAATATAATCTGATAAATAATATTTAATAATATTTGTATTTTTATTATTTTTTTAAATTTAATTATTTAACGGTTAATTATTTTTTACTAAATTTTTCTCTTTTAAAAAAAATGTATTGATGATGTGGCATGTTGAGTCGTCCAACTTTTAATAACGTAGGGGCCATTTTGATGCCACATGTACACACTTAACGATGAAATTGATAGATACGACTAACGGACTAAACAATGTAACGCTCACCACGGTGTATGATGTGTTTCTCTATATAGTGCAGAGGAAGGTAGGCATATATGTGGATAGATTTATAAAAAGAACGTTTTGGACTGAAATTAGTATGGTCAAGAAATATTACATATGAAATTAACTTTTAAATATAAGATTTTATTAGTGATAGTTATTTTTATTTTTTTTAATAATTATTTATATGTAACACATGTTGGTTAGTTATCAAAAAATTAAAAGTTAAATATATTGTAAATTTATTATTAAAAAATATTAATATATTAATTTTTTATTAATAATTATTAAAAAAAAGTAAAAATTAACTGTTAATAATAAAATGCTTAACACATATTTAAAATCTGTATATTCTATCAAAAATAGTGAGAGTTAAGGCAACGAAGAGGCTTACTTTCAATAAGACAAACAAAAATTGGATAAAATAAAAGTTAAGGTTCCTTGCAAAATCGTTTAAAATTATATATTTTTTTGATTATATTCAAACTATTTTAGACATTATCTTTTTCGGTTATATTTAAGAGCTTTTTTTTCAAAAATAAAAATCACAATAAGATTAAAAAAAAAAGGAAAAACAGAAGGAAAACTGCACAGAAAGAATTGGACACCAAGAAAAAGCTAGAAGCAGGCAAAGGGGACACTATTGGCAGGCTGTAGTGTTGTGCAGGAATTTGTAGGACTGCTTAATGGATTGTCTTTTAGGGGTGTTTGGTTTTGTACTTACTGGTTGTTGTTATTTTTGTTGATCATATAATTGTTGTTGGTTTTTACCATTACATATAGATAAAATGAATTATAATGTTTAATTAAATTAATATTAACTATTACTGATTAAATAAATAAAATGATTATTTTAGACATTTTATTTTTTATTATAATAAATAATCTTTTAAACTCTCCTTAATATAAATTAGTCTTATGATGTATTTACAGATAAAAATCTGTATAGCATTAAAATCAATTATAATTTATAATAAAAATATAAAAAAATTTCGTTATTATTTACATAAATAATAATATTATTTTAATTATGTAAGTTACCGTTCACACATTAAAAAACAAAAGAAAAAAAATCTTGCTACATAGAACAAGAGAAATTGACATGTTTTGAGCGGATTAATGATTGATATATTTTATTAATTTTATTATAAAATGATAATAAAACATTGTTTTAATAAAAATAATTAAAAAGAGTGAATTAATCTTTTGGTATACACTCACATAGTTAATTTGTTAAAAAGAGTGAATACATATATAAATTGTTAAATATTATTAATAAGATTATATTATCAATTTTAAAATTATTTAATTTAAATTACAGAATATTATTTTTTTCTAAAAAAATATTATTCTTTTTATTTTTATAAATCTTACAACAATATAACGATAATATATTTATTTAATTTATTAAAAAAATACATCTAATTAAAAAATAAAAAAATCTCTCTCTCCTCCATCACTGTCACACTCGCTCCCCTCTCGTACCCTCCTCCACCTCTCCCGTTGCTCCTTTCATCCTCTTAGATTGAAGGAAAAGAAGAAGAAATTGTCGGCTCAGATGGAAAAGAGCCAAAGGTTGTGGACTGAATTTAACAAAGTGTGGGTGAAATTAACCTTTAAGCATAAGTAAAATTTTCTAATTGCATATATCACATGTATGTCCATATGAGCAATTAACGATAAATTCTAAAAAAACTAACGTTTTTGACTTATTCGTAAACTTTACTTAACATGATTGGCCCAAATTGAACATTTTTTTTAATTGCCGAGCAAAATTTGAAAAATCCAATAGTTATTGACTTAATTTATCTCCTCTATCACCTTGCATCCCTGCCTCCTAGCTCTTATCCTCTTCGGCTGCTCATTTCTCAATGGTGGCGAATTGGGACGCTGAGCAGATTGCATCAACTAGAAAGTTAGCCTCTTCGCTGTCCTTTTTGAGTTCAGCCCACCTAGGGAGTCCAGAGGCACCGGCGACACAGGGATTTTCAAGAACTCAGTGTAAATTTTTTTGTATCGGCTGTTTGGTACTGCACACTAAAATAATCAACGAATTGCCTCCGCAGGTCGGACTTTTTGTCAATGTTTTTGCACAATCCCTAGAATTACTTCCTCTTCTTGCCTCTGCAGTAAATATTATTTAGCTTTTTTCCCCTATAATTCTTTTATTTTTTTTCCTTTGAAATCTCTTATAAATGCTTTTCTTTTCTTTTTTTTTTAAAATTTTTTGGATGGAGTTGTGAAATATCAGAAATTTTCTGATATTCTTAAAAAATTATTGAAATCTTAATTTCGTAGTGGTGGTAACTAATGCTTGCTAGTATGGTATTCGAAATGAGCAGCGGGAATAATTATGTTGGTTGAAGACTTATGCTCCAATTCTAGATCTAGATTTGAAACCTTAGACTTGGTGTCCACATTCCCCTCCCTTAATATAGAGTTGCCAGCTCTGATAAAAAAAAAGAGTTGCCGGATCGAACTCTGATGAAAAAATTCCCCACATGTCCTAAGTTTTTAGATAGTTGGGGGATAATTTAATCTTATGCCACATTGGGGAGGTAAATGCAGTTTTCAATAAGAGATTCTCATCTTTTGCCCATTGTTGAAAAAATCAGACTGGGCCGCCCGATTGGACTGGTTTAATGAGTGATCAGTTAAGAGTTCGATCCGGTTCACGACTATTTTTAACAAAGAGTAGGACCGGTAAATATCAGTTCAAATACTGGTTCAACTGGTCAAATCTTAAATTAGTAATATTTTTTATTCGATAAACGATTTGAGTCTGACGACCTTACTTTTGCCTTATATGAATGAAACGACTGTATACACTTTCTATCCATCATCTTCTGGATCCCGTTGAAAAGTGCAGGGAAGAGGAGAAGGAGGGGTCAGAGAGAGAGAGAGAGAATTTTTTCATCTTCTTTATTTTTTAATTAGTTTGTAATTTTTTTTTTCCTGCTTTTGAATTAAATGAATACATGATATACAACCTGATTAATTTTTGAGATAAAAGTATCTCAAATGCACACTTTTCTCAGTTCTTTTAATTTTTTTTTATTTGCCACACTGTTAGCAAAGGCCAAGTTTGCATCCACACTAACAATTGGCGAATTTCAACAAGTCACATTTTTTATTTATTTGCGAACTTTTGGCTGACGAAACTGTCCCATACTAGATAATTTCTTAATTGAAGACTAAAGTACTACAAGGGAAACTTCAACAGGTTGATGCAAGTGAAGACTAAAGTTGACCCTAACAACTTCTTTAGGCATGAACAGATCATTCCACCTCTTCCCCATTCCGTGGCAGGAAAAAAAAAGTAGGAAGGAATAGTTAGAATTGGCTAGAGCACGATAATTTCTTAATTGGTAACTGTGCATGTGTTATTAATAACCTCCTTCTAAAATCAGGGCTACGTACGTCTTACCCTTGTTCCGATTCCACTTTCTGTGGGTCTGGAACGTCCTTTGGCTAAGTAAACAGAAAATAAGAATTGAACGTTCTGTAAGATACTACACCATGGGCTTAGTTTTGTGGGAAAGTGTTGTATTTGTTTCTTGAGCTAAAATATTTGTTCTATGTAATGGTTTAAAGTTTGTTGAAATCTGATGCCGTGGATAATGTTTTATATTAAATACATGCTCTTCCTTTATTCCTTTTGCTTCTTGTTCAAGTTGTTTGCTTTCTGTCACCACTAAACAAGGACAACTTGTATAACCACTTTCTTCTAAGTCATGGCTTGAAGTGACTTGCTTTTTTTTTTTTTATTAGATTTTGTGAATCTTTAAAAGAGATTACTATAAAAATTAAACCAACTAAAGATAAAATTGATTCAAAAAATCTTCCATTATATGGATAAAGCCTTAGGAGTTACCAATAAAATAAACTGTTATGCAATCAAATAATTATGGAAATCTAATTACAATCAATCAATATAGATTTGATCACAATCAAATAATGATTCCAGTAATCAATATAAATATCAAAGATTCATTGGTCATTGATTGGTAAAACTCTTATTATCTTACAATCAAATTTACAATCTAATTACAATCAATCAATATAGATTTGAAAAATCTGTTTGATTGTAATCAAATCCCCATAATAATAATAATTGTAATTAAATTTTTGTAATTATTAACTCTTTTAAAATAAACAAAAAAGCAGTCGATAAGACTTTTTAAAAGAACATTGTTCATTGTTATAGAAGCCTTTAACAGCGGTAATGGGGAGAAAAAAAAAAAAGAACACTACTGCAAACCTTCATTTAACTAGCACAAAAATAGTAATATAGTCTCGTTTAATTCTATTTAATAGATAATTTTTTTTTATTTTCTTGAATTCAACAATCCAATAGTCCATGTCATTTTGAAGCTCTCTGCATCTTATTATCTAAACTTCCCAAGGTTTTTTTTTTTTTTTTTTTTTCTGCCGAAAGAATTAGAGCTACCTTTTAAATAAATCAACCTTAATAATTTACCTTAATATATACTTCCTTGCCTTTTTTTCTCCCTTAATAATTTAACCTAATATAATCATAAGTAGACATTGAGGAGAAACACTTGCTGGGTAGTTGTATGTTTCCTTCAATGGTTTTCTCCGAGAGCAACAATGAGAGTTTATGTATGGGAGTATAGCCAGTTTAGAATCGGTTAAAAAAACATAAGGAAAAAAAAAAAGAATTATGATTATCAATGCTTACATTATTTTTTTTTTTCAATTTTTTTTTGCTTAATTTTTCTGAACCCTGTTTTCTGTTTTCCTTCTGTTGCCATTCTGATGGGTAACTTTAGCTCACACTCATAAGGATTTCCTGCACTGTCTTTCCATCTATTCCCAAAAGTCCACCTCCATTTCCAAGGTCATTTACACCCCAAAAAACTCCTCATATTCCTCTGTCTTGCAATCTACTTTACAAAACCTCAGGTTCAATACAACTTCCACGCCAAAACCTCAAGTCATTGTCACTCCAACATATGTGTCCCAGATTCAATCAACAATCTATTGTTCGCGCAAGCACCACTTGCAAGTGAGAATTCGAAGTCGGGGGGCACGATGTCGAAGGTCTTTCCTATGTTTCAAGCTCGTCAACTTCCCCATTTCTCATGATTGATCTGATAAATCTTTGAATGATCACCGTAGACATAGCAAACAATGTTGCGTGGGTTCAATCTGGTGCGACTTTAGGTGAGGTTTACCATAGAATTGTAGAGAAAAGTCGGACCTTAGCCTTTGTAGCCGGAATTTTCCCCACTGTTGGTGTTGGAGGACACTTCAGTGGGGGAGGGTAGGGCAACTTGTTCCGCAAATATGGCCTGGCTGTAGACAATATAATTGACGCACATTTGGTTGATGCCAAGGGTAGAATCCTCCATAGATCGTCAATGGGGGAAGATTTATTTTGGGCCATTCGAGGCGGTGGAGGAAACAGTTTTGGCGTAGTCATCACGTGGAAGATCAAACTAGTTCAGGTTCCTCCAACTGTGACCGTATTTGCAATAGCTAAATACTTGGAGTACAATGCAACCAAGCTCGTCCATCGTTGGCGATACATTGCAAATACGCTTCCTGAAGATTTGTTTCTATTAGCTAGCCTATCGAAAATTGATTCTACTCAAGCTGGAATCCCACAAATTGGTGCTGCATTCACTGCTGTGTTTCTTGGTGGCATGAATCAGCTATTCTTCCAATGATGCAAGAGAGATTCCTCGAGCTCAACGTGACGAAAGAAGATTGCAATGAAATGAGTTGGATCCGGTCCCAGCTATACATTGCTGGATTCCCAAGCAATGCATCATTGGAAGTTCTACTTGATCAGACTACCTACACAAAAACAATATTCAAAGTAAAATTTGACTATGTTAAGGAACCCATACCAAAAAAAGCATTCAAAGAGATATGGAAAAGATTTAAAGAAGTCGAATTAGCCGATGTAATCCTCATACCATATGGAGGAAAAAATGTGTCAAATATCAGAATCCAGCACCCCTTTCCCACACAGGGCTGGAAATTTGTACAAAATATTGTACAGAGAATATCCGGGTGATGAAGGCAAGGAAGGAACTCAAAGACATTTGCATTGGATCAGACGGCTGTACAGCTACATGGCCTCCTACGTTTCCAAGAATCCACGAGAAGCATATGTGAATTATAGAGATCTTGATCTGGGGAAGAACGTGGAGCATGGTCACACAAGTTATGGGCAAGCAAGCATTTGGGGTACTAAATATTTCAAGAATAATTTTCAAAGGTTTAGTGCAGATCAAGATTGCAGTTCATCGTACCAATTTCTTTAGAAATGAGCAGAGGACCTTCATTTAGTACTTCAAGTACATCTGTTCAGTAGAAACAGTTTGAACTTCGGCCGACGAGACTCGATTTTGTCAAGTTGGTTGAGCCTGTCACCTTACTTCCCCCTCGTGAGTCTAGTTGTACGGATTGAATAAATAGACCGGAAAACTTTATCAAATAATATATAATATAATCAATCAATTAAAATATATAATTAAATAATTATAAAATATAATAAAAAGTTAATATGTTGTCTGTATAATTTTATCAAAATTTTACTGTTAATAATAATAATTTGAATATATAATTTAATAAATCGATTATATTTTGAACCTTCCCAATCGATTTTGACATCGATGTTTCCAATTCGTTTATGTTTTTTGTAGTTTTTCATCTTTTTTACGGACTTACTCAGCTTGGATGCCCTGTGATTGAAGGGGCAAATATCAAGGTCTCTCCCCTCCCATATGTTCCTCCCTTTCAAGGGAGAACAGTTCTTTTGACCCAAAGAATTTTTCCGAGAAAGGAAGATTCGCTTTTGAATTATAATGCGTTGGACTAGGATCGGCCAACAAAATGCTAGCCATAAACCATCGAGTGGGTCAGATTTTGCTAGGCCCTACAAACATGAATGAATCTACTTTTGAGGGGTCAACTAAAAGCTAGCATTAAATGAGTAGTTTTAAGGTAGGCTCATGAATATAAGCACAGCACGTTTCTCTCTATACTGTCGGGAGTTTGGGGTTTCTCTTTAGATTTCCAGTTGGTTTCGTTAATCATTGTGGCCGTTAGTGCCCCTCTGTGGGCTTTGGTGCTCCCTTGGCGACAGTTCCAGTGTGTGGTGGGGTTTGTTTCCCTTCGTTTGATGTTGTTGGATCCTTATTTGCCACGCGTCGGTTGGTGGGCTTTCTATGTCCCCAGCTTCTCCGCCGTAGCTGTTTTTTTGGCAGGGAGGTAGGGGATAACATTATTTTTGCCGACTACTGGCTCTTGGCGGTCGTCAGAGTTCTGTACAGGTGCATCGGTTTGAAGAGTCCAGTCATTGCCTCGCTTTGCCATATTCTTAACCCACCAACCACATGGTTCAGTGAGAGAAAAGAAGTGAGCATAACACTGATAAAAAAATAAATTAAGTGAACTGCGTTTGTGTTGGTTT
The DNA here is from genome assembly GCA_037832335.1 of Carallia pectinifolia. NCBI lineage: Eukaryota > Viridiplantae > Streptophyta > Magnoliopsida > Malpighiales > Rhizophoraceae > Carallia > Carallia pectinifolia. The sequence continues at coordinate 21,078,161 of CM075449.1, forward strand.
AAGCACGTGCAAAAAGTATAACTAAAATGCTCTAATTTAGACGTGTGATCACAATGTGGTAAGACGCTAGAAAATAGAGAGATGACGGCATAGGGTAACTAAAGAAATTTTAGCCATGAATAAAATAGAATCAACAATATATGCTTTATTTTTTTTTGAGAGAGAGAGATCAACAATATGTGTTAAATGAGTATAAATTTATAATCAACAAATAAATCATGATATTGTTAGATGATATTTTTTTGCAAATAGCATCATTGACGGTTTATTGAGTACCTTTACTAATTTCTATAAAAAAAAAAAAGTTGAAGTTTACACTAAAGGACTATCATATGGTTTTTTTAAAGAACAATTCAATAGTTGAAGTTTAATTATGAGAAAATGTATGAAATTTATGAAAATTGGGAAAGCTTTAATTATGTGACTTGGAGTTCCTATTTTAATTTTCTTCTCTTCTAGGAAATTGCTTTTTTTGTTTTTGGTCAACTGAGAATTCCATTCTTTTTTTTTATGCTTTTTTTTATTAAAAAAAAGATCATACTTGATATGTTAGTAATAAGATTCTTGAACCGGAGCTACAATAACTTTTGTTTGTTAAAATTCTATTCAACAATCTAAAAGAGGCTGACCCATTACTCCAATATCAATAAGATCGAACGTAATTTCATTACAGAAATTCTAGTGAGCAAATCTGCTCCCAAACGCTGTGCATCACAGCTTATATTTAAAATAATCCCCAACATGAATCAAATAAGGGGAGCACAGATACGAGAGACTCGAACCTAAAACTCTTTTTTATACTTTTACTAAAAAAAAAAAAGGTAAGGAAACAATGTCCTCTAAGCCCTATAAAAGTCTAGTTTGAATTTTCTCTTACAAGTTTCAGCATAAAAAACAGAATCGTTTTTTGGCACCACCACGTAGAAAAAAACAATCTATACCTTATAGTGCATATTTTCGACGGGATATTAATATTTTTAATTCTAAACTTTTAAATTTTTTTACGTTTAAATTCTAAACCTTTTTGATATTTTATTTAAGTTCTAAACCTTTTAATTTTCTACCAAATCAGTCCATTTATTTACCAAAAGTGATCAATTTATTAAAAAAAAATTTTAACTTTACAAAAAATTATTTAAAAAAAAATTAAATATATGAATTGAATGCCTTTGCTATTATAAATATGCATGTTACCTATTTAATTCATATATTTATTGATTAAAAAAATATTTAATGTACATATTTTATTAATAAAAAAATATTTAATTCATATATTTAACTTTTTTTAAATAATTTTTATTAAATTAAACTCATTTATTAATCGATGACCACTTTTTATAATTTAAAAAACTGATATATTATAAAATCAAAATATTTAATACTTAAATAAAATATTAAAAAAATTTAAAATTTAAACATAAAAAATTTTAAAAATTTTAAATTTAAAATATTGATATCTCTTTCTTCAACTATCTATATATATTCATTCTTAACTCACAAGAACCCAACGAACAACACATCATTACATTACAATTGCATCACCCAAAAAAGTTATAAAAAAAAAAAAAAAAAGCAAATGGCAAGACCAAAGCTTTCGCTAAATCTTCTTGTCCTTCTTCTCACACTTTCACTCTCTTCTCTCCAATGGTCTCCTGCAACTGCTGCTGATGCTGCAGCAGATGTTTCAGTCTACGAAACCTTCTTGCAGTGCTTACAAAACAACACCATCCCCCAAGACAAAATCTCAAGCCTTGTCTACACACAGACCAATAATTCTTACACATCGGTTCTGCGGGCTTACATTCGAAACGCACGTTTCAATACCTCGGCAACTCGGAAACCACTCATCATTATAACCCCACAGAAGATAATTCATGTTCAGGCCGCCGTGATCTGTGCCAAGGGAGTTGGTTACCAGCTAAAAATCCGCAGCGGCGGGCACGATTACGATGGAATTTCTTACATTTCTGATGAACCCTTTTTCGTTCTAGACTTGTTTGGTCTCAGATCGATTAAAGTGGATGTCAATGCGCAGTCTGCTTGGGTCCAGGCTGGTGCCACACTCGGTGAGCTTTATCACAGGATCTGGCAGAGGAGTAAAGTTCTCGGCTTTCCGGGCGGGTTGTGCCCCACGATGGGCGTTGGAGGCCACTTTAGTGGGGGTGGTTATGGGAACATGTTGAGGAAGTTTGGATTGACGGTTGACAATGTTCTGGATGCTAAGATTGTGGATGTTAATGGGAGGCTTCTTGACAGGAAGGCAATGGGGGAGGACCTTTTTTGGGCGATTCGGGGTGGTGGGGCAGCGAGTTTTGGTGTTGTAATTGCCTACAAGATCAAGCTTGTTCCGGTCCCTGAGACGGTTACTGTCTTCAATGTGCAGCGGTATCTTGATGAGAATGCTACAATCAATGCCACTGAAGTTGTTTATAAGTGGCAGAAGGTTGCTCCCACAACAGATGAGAATCTGTTCATGAGGATGTATTTGCAGCCTGTGACATCACAGACAAGGAGGGGTCAGACGACTATGAGATTCTCAATTTTGGCCGAGTATTTAGGAAATGCTGATAGTCTTGTGGCTTTGTTGGGGAAGGATTTTCCTGAGTTGGGACTGACCAAGGCAGATTGTTTGGAGATGAATTGGATTCATTCTATGTTACGGTGGATGAATGGAACATCCCGTAGTATGTTATGGAGGATGAATGGAACATCCCCTAGGGTTCTGCTTCACAGGGATCGGGACTCCGCCTTGTTCCTGAAGAGGAAATCTGATTATGTTCAGACCCCGATTTCGAAAGACGGGTTGAATTCCCTTTGGCATCAGATGATTTCTTTAAGGGAAACTGAGATGTTGTTCAATGCTTATGGTGGAAAAATGGATCAAATTCCCGCTTCTGATACTCCGTTCCCGCACCGAGCTGGGAATTTGTATAAGATCCAATACAAAGTGTCTTGGACTCAATCTGGAAGTGCAGCAGATAAGAAATATGTGTCCAAGATCAGAAAGCTTTACAGTTTCATGACTCCATTTGTGTCCCAGAACCCCAGGAGTTCATTTCTCAACTACAGGGATCTTGATATTGGTGTCATGACTAATAACAACTACCAGCAAGGGAGAGTTTATGGGGTTAAGTATTTCAACGCAAATTTTGATAGGTTGGTGACAGTGAAGACTGCAGTTGATCCAGAGAATTTCTTCAGGAATGAGCAAAGCATCCCCACTCTTCCAATTAAGGCATAGAAGATTTTCAATAGCAATCCAAGCAAATAGTACATTGGTTTGTAATAGAAAATTAGTCTGTTGAGTTGCCCTTTAGCAACCACAAGGATTATAGTCTTGATTGATTTCTGATGTTTTGCTTTCCACTTTTTGTTCTTCCTTTGTTGCCGCAACTTAGCTATTGAGTATTTTGGGGCTGTATAATTAAAAACATCTCGAGTTAATATACAAATCTAGTATCAATTTTAGTTAAAGTAACAAATTTAGCACAAATTTTAAAATGTAACAAATCTAACATCAACTTTGCATATGATAACAAATCTAATATATTGTAAAATTTTTTAAATGTAATTTATCTGTTTCGATAATATAACACTAAAGTTTGTGCTAAATTTATATATTAACACAAATATCTCATATATAATAGCAGTTTTTGCATGTCACTTGATTTCAAAGGAGAAAATTCCATATCTTTAGACCACTTTTTTATTTTGGTGTTTTGGAACTGGGGTTCGGGAGATTAAGGGATTGGGGTGAGGGAACGACTCGATCAAATCTTAGGGCTTCAATTAGACGCTTCCAATTATTTTAATTATTGCTGAATTTTCGTTATCTTTAGAACACTCTTGAGATTATATTGAACATTTAATCCAGATCAAACATGAAAAGGAAAATTTCATAAAATTTAGTTAGGCGAACATCGAAATCAAACATTGGACCATACCAGTCTGGAAAATTCATGGTCTTTCCGATCATTACTTCCTTGCCCCAATTCTTAAATCAAAATTTTCAATTCACAACGCGTTTTTAAGATAGGAATATGTGTAACTCCTTTCTTCCAACAAATCTAAGTATGTTAGACTTCTTGTTGTCCACAAGCTTGCATGTCGAAAGATTGCATAAGATAAGAGCGTTTACTTGTAAAAATCTAAGGTATTTTTCACTTGTGATGTGACTATGACCTGATCCAACTTCTCTTTTGTCCCATTTGTTTTATTTTTGGGTTTTGGAACTGGGGTTCGGGCGATTAAGGGATTGGAGTGAGGGAAATGACTTGAGAGCAAACCCCAAACCCTCGATTAGAGACTTTGGATCAACTTAATTATTGTTGGATTTTCACGGTCTTTCCGATCATTACTTCCCTGCCCCACTTCTTGAATCAAAATTTTCAATTGCTAATGCGTTTTTAAGCTAGGAGTACGTATAACTCCTTTGTTCCAACAAATCTATGTATGTTAGACTTCCTGTTGTCCACAAGCTTGCATGTGGAAAGATTGCATAAGATAAGAGCGTTCACTCGTAGAAATCTAAGGTGTTTTTCACTTGTGATGTGACTATGACTTGGTCCAACTTCTTTTTGTCCCATTTGTTTTATTTTTGTGTTTTGGAACTGGAGCTCAGGAGATTAAGGAATTGGGGTGAAGGAGATCAAACCTCAAGTCCTCAATTAGAGGCTTCCAATCACCTTAATTATTTTTGGGTCTTCGTCACTTTTAGAACACTCTGAGATTATATTGAACATTCAATCCAGAACAAATGTGAAAAGGAAAATTCTATTAAATTTAGTTAGGAGAACATCGAAATCAATCGTTGAACCATATCAGCCTGGAAAATTCAAGGTCTTTCCGATCATTACTTCCCTGCCCCACTTCTTGAATCAAAATTTTCAATTGCTAATGCGTTTTTAAGCTAGGAGTACGTATAACTCCTTTGTTCCAACAAATCTATGTATGTCAGACTTCCTGTTGTCCACAAGCTTGCATGTGGAAAGATTGCATAAGATAAGAGCGTTCACTCGTAGAAATCTAAGGTGTTTTTCACTTGTGATGTGACTATGACTTGGTCCAACTTCTTTTTGTCCCATTTGTTTTATTTTTGCGTTTTGGAACTGGGGCTCAGGAGATTAAGGAATTGGGGTGAAGGAGATCAAACCTCAAGTCCTCAATTAGAGGCTTCCAATCACCTTAATTGTTTTTGGGTCTTCGTCACTTTTAGAACACTCTGAGATTATATTGAACATTCAATCCAGAACAAATGTGAAAAGGAAAATTCTATTAAATTTATTTAGGAGAACATCGAAATCAATCGTTGAACCATATCAGCCTGGAAAATTCAAGGTCTTTCCGATCATTACTACCCTGCCCCACTTCTTGAATCAATATTTTGAATTCCCAACGCGCTTTTAAGCTAGGAGCATGTATAATCCTTTCTTCCAATAAATCTATGTATGTTAGACTTCTTGTTGTCCACAATCTTGCATGTGGAAAGATTGCATAAGACAAGAGCCTTTACTTGTAGATATCTAAGGTGTTTTTCACTTGTGATGTGACTATGACTTGGTCCAACTTCTCTTTTGTCCCATTTGTTTTATTTTTCTGTTTTGGAACTGGGGTTCGGGGGATTAAGGGATTGGGGTGAAGGAATGACTCGAGATCAAATCTCAGGCTCTCAATTAAGGCTTCCAATCACCTTAATTATTGCTGGGTTTTCATCACTTTTAGAGCACTCTGAGATTATATTGAACATTCAATCCAGAACAAACATGAAAAGGAAATTTCTATTAAATTTAGTTAGGGGAACATCGAAATCAATCGTTGAACCATATCAACCTGGAAAATTCAAGGTCTTTCCGATCATTACTTCCTTGCCCCACTTCTTGAATCAAAATTTTCAATTCCCAATGCGTTTTTAAGCTAGGAGTATGTATAACTTTTCTTCCAGCAAATCTATGTATGTCAGACTTCCTGTTGTTCACAAGCTTGCATGTGAAGATTGCATAAGACAAGATCCTTTACTCATAGATATCTAAGGTGTTTTTCACTTGTGATGTGACTATGACTTGGTCCAACTTCTCTTTTGTGCCATTTGTTTACCAGCTCTTAGCGCAAATCTCCTAACTTTCTCCATACCCTCCGTTTATGGTGGTTGTGTAACTTACAAATCCAATTGCTGTAGGTCATTCGCTGCTATGATATTCTTGCTTAATTGATTATGACTGGGACTCGAACTTAGAGACATTCATTACTAAAGACAACTCTAGTACTGTTACATGTCATTAGTAATTGTAGTGAATATATATGCCATCGAATTTTGAATACACGCAATTGCAAGACAGATAGCACATAAACACTGTCAATCAGGGGTGAGACAATTGCGTATATCCAGAATTTGTTGCACGAAAATAGCCTTGATTGTGTTTTTGTGATCAATTGATTTTAACTGAGATTGATGTAAACAAAGAAAAAAAAAATTGAATTCAATGAATTCAATGGCCGAAGTTGCCAATTTTGAATTGGCAACGCCGACTAAAGAAAATTTTTTTAAAAAAAGATTCCTTTCCCATATGATGTTCACATGGGAAAGGAACCCTATAAATAGGTCCCTACTCCTCAATTTAAAACACATTCAGCAAATCTGTAAACAGAAAAATTCAGAGAATTTGAGAGAAAAAGAAAATTTTGAAAATCTCTCAAGAAAATTTCTTCTTTTCTTACATACTTTTACTCTGCAGTATATTCTCCTAACTCCTTTTTAAGAGATATTTCAGGGGTAAGGCTCAAAAAATTTGCTGTTTCCATTTCTAAAGCTATTTTTAGATTTATAATCTCTGATCGCCTTAGATCTGAATTTATGAGAATATAGATCTGAAAATATCAAATAACTTCAAATCCAGCTGGGATTAAGCCTCAAACGGCCCTCAGCAAAATTCAGGCAACTCATCCGAGAACAAGTCCCTTCGACCCTCGGTAAAATTAAGTCAGATCGACTCAAATCAGGTCTCTGCGGTTCTTAACCGTAGTCAAAACGTCCAAATCAGATCCAGTTTCAGTCTACCCAGTTTAAGAAAAAGTTGTGGAATTTATTTCTGTCAAGATCAAGCTCGTGCAGCCCTTGACGGAGTCAAAAAAAGGAACACTAATCGGAGGATATACGGAGATCGAACCACGTAAATTTTCTTTTATTTTAAATTTTTATTTGTAATTTATTTTTGTATTTTCGAGTTTAATTATTTTAGACTCGAAATTTACGCTTTACAAATTTTTTGCACACTTGGTGGGACATCTTCACCTCCCATCTCTTGTTCCTTAAAAAAACAAAAAAAGAGGTAAAAGGGGAGCCGAGAGAAAAAAAAAAGTAAAAAAAAAAAGTAAAAAAGTAAAAAAAAAAGTAAAAAAAAAGTAAAAAGTAAAAAGTAAAAAAAAAAAATAAAAAAAAAATTTACAGGTGTTCAGCACATCAAATGGCACCGAAAAGGAGTACAACTGCTGCCACAAAAAAGAAGACAACGGCTTCACTGCCTGCATCAACTACCCTATCTAGGTACGCAGGTCCAGAAACCCGGGGACGGACACAATTTCTTGTCGTCCAAACCCGACAAAATGTCGAAATAGAGAGTCCACAGCTCGCACAACAGGATCTCTCCCCTGACTCTCTTGCTGCATGAAGGAGTCGATCACCCACCCCGATCGAAGTCGGGGGCAACACGACGAAGCCTGCTCAGCAAAATCCGACTCACACAGAAGAATCAGAAGAGTTTTCTCCCCCAGTCTTTCCCGGAGCCTCATCTGTTGCCATCATGATGACCAACACAACCAGTATAGAGGAAAGAATTTCAGAATTGGAGAATAAAATTTTGCAGCTGATCAGAGTCGTGGAGGAAAAAGATCAACAGATCGCCGCTCTGAAAGGAAAAGCCCCGATCCAAATTGATCCCGAGATCTGCGAGGAGCAACCATATCCACCCGGTTTCACTCCAGAAGTCACACCAGCCGACGTCTTCACTGCAGAAAAGCGACCAAGTAGTTCTACACAGCTGCCACCCTCAAATTCTGTAGCTTCGCTATCTGTTCAACAATTGCAAGAAATGATAGCCAATACAATCCGACTGCAACAAGCTACATCCTTCCAAGGATCGCAGATGTACGTCAAACCGTACACCAGACGGATCGAAAGTCTCAACATGCCTCTAGGCTACCAGCCGCCCAAATTTCAACAATTCGACGGACGAGGCAATCCTAAGCAGCACATCGCCCACTTTGTTGAAACCTGCAACAACGCAGGGACTTATGGAGATCTCTTGGTGAAGCAGTTTGTTCGTTCAATCAGGGAGACCGCTTTCACCTGGTTCATAAATCTTGAACCAGAATCGATCGACAGTTGGGAACAGCTACAACGAGAGTTCCTCAACAGATTTTTCAGCACTCGAAGGACGGTAAGTATGATGGAGCTTACCAGCACCAAACAAAGGAAAGGAGAGCCCGTTGTCGAATACATCAACAGATAGCGTGCCCTCAGCTTGGACTGCAAAGATCGCCTAACGGAGACTTCTGTCGTAGAGATGTGCATCCAGGGAATGCATTGGGAGCTGTTATACATCCTGCAGGGTGTCAAACCCCGAACTTTCGAAGAACTGGCGACCCGCGCACATGATATGGAGATAAGCATCCAGACTTCCGGAGGCACGGTTCCCATCCAGTTGGACCAGCAAGGAGGCAGAAGGGAGATTAAGAAACCCAACAGCTCCGGAAAAGGAAAAGAAGTGATGACTGTTGAAGCCGCACCAGTAAAAGTAGGCGCCAAAGCTAAGGTAAATCCTCCGACCCAAATAACTCAGCCAAAGCAACATGAAAGGCGGAAGGTGACATTGCGAGAGCTGGAGCAGAAGCAGTATCCATTCCCTGACTCAGACGTCCCCGACATTCTTGAACAACTCTTGGAGGCGAAGCTGATCGAACTCCCAGAGTACAAGCGGCCGAATGAAAAGGATTGAGTCAGCGATCCGAGATTCTGCAAATATCACCGGATAGTAAGTCATCCAACCGAGAAATGTTTCGTCCTGAAGGAGCTAATCATGAAGCTCAAGAGCCAGAATAAAATCATTCTGGACCAGGAAGGCGTAACCTCAGCAAACCAAACCACCATCACTTCAAAACCATCAGAAGAGGTGACACACCATAAGGAGGAGCCGCTCGACAACAAAAAGTTGACAACGGAGAAGGTATATGAAGCTCTCCAAACCCTTCTCACTAACCCTCAACTGTTTATAGCTTTGCAATCAACAGAAGTGTGGCAAAATCAAGTCAGCAATACTCTCCAAACCTCGGCTGAATCACAGCCATCAAATGATTCTAACTCAGCGGAGCAACAGACAGCCCAAAATCACGTCGGATGTTACTCTGCTATCTCATTTTCAGATGAAGATCTCCTACTGGGGTCCAAACCCCACAATCAGCCACTGTATGTATCAGGCTATGTGAAAGAACAGAAGGTCCGACGTATTTTGATCGACGATGGCTCAGCAGTCAATATTATCCCAAAATCCACCATAAAGGAGCTCGACATCGGCATTGATGAATTATCAGACAGCCGCTTGATGATTCATGGCTTTAATCAAGGAGGACAGAAAGCATTTGGGATGATTCGTTTGGAGCTAACTATCGGTAATCTCACTTCTAGCACTCTATTTCACGTGATTGATGCACGTACCACATATAAGATGTTGCTAGGACGACCATGGATTCATGGAAATGGAGTTGTGCTCTCAAGCCTGCATCAGTGCTTCAAGTACTACAATGGTGGCGTTCAAAAGGTCAATGCTGACTTAAAGCCGTTCGATGATGCTGAATCACATTTGGCGGATGCAGTCTTCTACACCGACACAGACAATCCGGAGATTATTCCATCAAAAGCTACTTGGACTGGGGGCATCCACAAAAAGTGAAAAGCTGTCGAAGAACCTGCCAATGCTCAACCTCAGACTCCAACAAATGAAAAACTGCCACAGCCTGCTGAACTCAGTCCGAAGGATGTTGCATCTTCAAGCTCCACTCCAGTCCTACGCTATGTGCCGAAGTCACGACGCTCAGAAGGTCAACCCCCTTTCTCTTATTGTATTGATCTTAAACAGGAGCAAGGTCATAGCCAACCCAAAGCAAAGGAACTGCACAACCTGAAGGGGACTTACACTCTGCCGATACCAAAGATTGAGCCGGTTTTGTCCTCAAAACCATTAAAAGGCTTCGTCAAACCACACACGGGGGCAGTCGAAGGCGGCTCACTTCCAGAAAGAAGAACACATGAAGGATTTGATCCTAATGCATATAAGCCCTTGGCCAAGGCAGGCTATGACTTCTCAAACCCGAGCACAATGGGTATGCTGCCGTCCACACATGGCGCTACTTCTCAAACATCACAGTCTCGACCTGGTTTAGGTTATCAGGAGAACTCACCTGTGCGGATCACGCTAAAGAGCCGAAGCTGAGCAGCTGATGCACGTGCCATCACCACCACCACCAAACAAGACAGGCTTATCCAATCAAATAAAGAAGGTGAAGTCAGAGGCTCTACATTTCATGTCACAATCAGCGAGGAGGCTGAGTCTGACTCATCTGACGGTGAAGTAAAGGAGGCTCCCCCGGAACTTGAAGACGGTGGCCAAGCAACTGTTGATGAACTCAAGGAGGTTAATCTTGGCTCTCCGGAAAATCCCCGACCTACATTTGTAAGTGCTTTACTTACTGCAGAAGAAGAATAAGAATATCTTCAGGTATTAAGTCAATACAGGGATGTGTTCGCATGGAGTTACAAAGAAATGCCTGGACTTGACCCAAAAATTGCGGTGCATCGTCTAACAGTAAAGAAAGGTGTTCGTTCTGTCAAGCAGCCACAACGACGGTTCCGCCCGGAACTCATTCCACAAATCGAGGAGGAGGTTAACAAGTTGATCAATGCTGGATTCATCCGAGAGGTCACTTACCCAACGTGGATTGCCAACATAGTCCCGTCAAGAAAGAAGAATGGACAGTTGAGAGTATGTGTTGATTTTCGAGATCTTAACAGGGCCTGCCCGAAAGATGACTTTCCGTTGCCCGTAACGGAGATCACAGTCGATGCAACAACGGGTCACGAAGCATTGTCTTTCATGGATGGTTCTTCAGGCTATAACCAAATCAGAATAGCACCAGAAGACGAGGAGTTGACAGCATTCCGCACCCCAAAAGCTATATACTACTACAAAGTTATGCCGTTTGGATTGAAAAATGCTGGCGCCACTTATCAACGTGCTATGCAAAAAATTTTTGATGACATGCTGCACAATATTATAGAATGTTATGTTGATGACTTAGTTGTAAAGACTAAGAAGCGCAAAGACCACCTCGAGGATCTCAAGACAGTGTTCGAAAGACTTCGGAGGCATCAGCTCAAAATGAACCCTCTCAAGTGCGCATTCGGTGTCACATCAGGAAAGTTTCTTGGGTTCGTGGTGCGCCATCGTGGAATTGAAGTTGATCAGTCAAAGGTTGAGGCAATTCAAAAGATGCCTGAACCTAAAAACCTGCACGAGCTGCGAAGTCTACAAGGAAAGCTGGCTTACATTCGCCGTTTTATCTCCAATTTAGCTGGGAGATGTCAACATTTCCATCGGTTGATGAAGAAAGATGTCAACTTCGAGTGGGACGAAGCTTGCAGCAAAGCCTTTGAGAGCATAAAGAAGTATCTTTCCAATCCACCAATCCTGGGAGCTCCAATTCAAGGAAAGTCGTTGATTCTCTACATTGCAGCACAGGAAAGATCTTTGGGAGCCTTGCTTGCACAGGAAAACGAGCAGGGAAAGGAAGTTGCCCTGTACTACTTGAGCAGAATACTAAACGGTCCGGAGCTGAGTTATTCGCCCATTGAAAAGACATGTCTAGCACTGTTCTTTGCCATTGACAAGCTGAGGCACTACATGCAAGCTCACAAGGTACGTCTCATTGCCAGAGCTGATCCTATCAAATATATCTTATCCAGACCAATCTTGTCATGACGACTTGCCAAGTGGGCAGTAATCCTACAAAGCTACGACATTGTCTACGTGCCTCAAAAAGCAGTCAAAGGACAAGTTCTAGCAGACTTCCTTGCAGATCTCCCTGTTCCGTCAAATTGGGAGTTCACAGATGATCTTCCAGATGAAGAGGTCTTTTACATTGAGACACTGCCACTATGGACGATGTTCTTTGATGGTGCAGCAAGGCATGATGGTGCTGGTGCCGGTATAGTGTTTGTCACTCCTCAACGACAAATACTACCATATGCTATCATTCTCGGTGAGTTATGTTCAAATAATGTTGCTAAATATCAGGCTTTGATCATTGGTCTTCAAATGGCTGTCGATATGAAGATTCCAACTATAGAAGTCCATGGAGATTCCCAGCTCGTCATCAACCAACTTACAGGATTGTATGACGTGAAGAAAGAGGACCTTGCACCTTACCATCAACGTGCTCGACAGCTAATGGATGAATTTGAAAGCATCACCTTGGAGCATGTGCCTCGACGAGAAAACACTCAGGCAGACGTGTTGGCTAACCTGGCCACTTCTCTTGCAAAGTCAGAAATCCAGGCTACAGTTGTTGCCGTATGTCAGAAATGGATAATGCCACAGAAGGATGATGAAGAAACTACAGCAGCCAACGCTGTATCTATACGTCTCGCGGAGGACGAGGATTGGCGCCAACCAATCATTGACTATCTACAGCAAGGGAAGCTGCCTGAAGACCGTCGGCATAAGACAGAAATTCAACAACGGTCTCCCCGCTTCATATATCTCAAGGATGCTCTGTATCGAAGGTCTTTTGATGGAGTTTTACTTCGCTGCCTAGACAATGAAGAGGCAAAACAAGCTCTCGCTGAAGCACATTCAGGTGTTTGTGGCGGACATCAATCGGGGCCTAAGTTGCACTTCCAACTCAGAAGGATGGGATACTACTAGCCAAGCATGGTACGTGATTCCATTGAGTTTGCTAAAACTTGTCAAACTTGTCAATTTCATGCTAATTACATACATCAACCACCGGAGCCACTGCATCCAACTGTCTCATCTTGGCCCTTTGAAGCTTGAGGTCTCGACTTAGTGGAGCCTTTGCCAAAGTCATCCCTAGGTTACCTTTACATTCTCGCAGCAACAGACTACTTCTCAAAATGGGCCGAAGCTATTCCACTTAGAGAGGTAAAGAAGGAGCATGTTGCCAATTTCATCCAGACTCAACTGATCTATCGCTATGGAGTCCCTCGATTCATCATCACTGATAATGGTAAGCAGTTCTACAACAGCTTGATTGATAAGCTCTGCGAGAAGTTCAAGTTCAAGCAGTACAAGTCATCCATGTACAATGCCCCAGCAAATGGCTTGGCTGAAGCATTCAATAAGACCTTATGCAACCTGTTGCGAAAGGTAGTATCTAAATCCAAAAGAGATTGGCATGACAGAATTTCGGAGGCATTATGGGCATATCGTACAACTTACCGGACTCCAACGCAGGCGACGCCATACTCACTTGTCTACGGTGTCGAAGCAATACTGCCGTTGGAAACACAGATTCCATCTCTGCGCATGGCTGTTCTGGAAGGACTCACAGAAGAGGAGAATGCTCGCCTATGTTTGGATGAGTTAGAAGCCCTCGATGAAAGGAGGCTTGAAGCACAACAGCAACTTGAGTGCTACCAAGCTCGGCTCACCAACACGTTCAACCGCAGGGTCCCTCCTCGATCCTTTCAAGTTGGAGACCTTGTTCTTGCAGTGCGACGGCCCATCAACATGAAGCATCGGCCTGGTGACAAGCTTACTTCCAAATGGGACGGTCCATACTTAGTGCAGGAGGCCTACACTCACAACGCTTACATGCTGTCAGACCAAGAAGGCGTCCGAATTGGCCCGATCAATGGTAAATTTCTGAAACAGTATTATGTGTAAATATGTTTAAAAAAAAAATCAAAAAATTAGAAAAAAAAACAAAAAAAAATAGAAAAAAAGAAAAAAAAATCAAAAAAAAAATAGAAAAAAAAATCAAAAAAAAAAATTGCGAAGTCCCGATCTAAAAGACCAAGCGAAAATCCAAAACCCAAACACTTGAGCCCAATTCAGAGTCCAACTCAAAAGTCTGAAAACTAAATCCAAATCCAAAACCCAAACACTCGACCCAAATTCAAAAATCCAAGTCTAGAAGCCCAAACACTCGACCCAAATCTAATCCAAAACCCAAAACCCAAAAATTCCAAGTCTCAGACACAGTCCAAAACCCAAGTTCAAAATCCAATCCAACTCCTGGCCCGCATGAGTATAAACTGTGAACGGCCCAAAAATATAAAAGCGACGGAGGGTTTGAGTCTGAAACTCAGCATCAGTCTCAACCGATCTTCACCACATACCAAGACCCTTACTCCTCTGCTACAAGAAAGATGGAACCAGTTGCAGAATCTCAAGACAAGGGAGAAGAAAGGTCGCCTCGCACAAGGTGACAACCGACCATGGCACAACTGCAAATTTTGGATGAAGTCTTCCACAACAATGGAGGTATTATTCCTAGTGCATCTCAAATTTACCAACTTGTCTCACGATTGCGCCCGCTCGAGGCAATCGAAGGAAAAAATGTGTTTTATTGGTTCCAGAATCGGAGAAGCAGGAAGAAACCAGCACTGAGAACTGCTTCTTCCAAAGAACAGTCTGTCGTTCCGATAGTAAATCCCACTGGTACAGCTTCGCCCTCAAATGAAGCAGGTCCGAGTTCTTCCACTGCAATGGTCTCTCCACGGTATGTTCATCAAAGCTGTAGCCCATGGGAGCATGCATGCTGGTCCTGGTGGTCTTACGGAGTCAGCTAAGGGTTCATCCCTCCTAGATACTTAAGTCTAGGAGGAATTTTTTTAGCAGAAATGAGTTATTCCGACGAAACTTTACCTCTCTTTTCAGAATATTCCGGCAGCATCAACCAGCCGGAAAGCGATGTCAACATCATTGGCCCACCAGACGAGGTCGAGCTTGACTTGGAGCTGCGCCTTGGGCCCCTCTCGGACGACCGACAAGATAAGGTGCAACGACTTTGGCAGCACACGGTAACGACTTCTGCAGCACACGACAACGACTTCTGCAACACACGGTAACGACTTTCGTGACACGCGTTAGCCGCTGCCTCTTTTGTCTCTTATGTAGGAAAGGAACGTGGATGACCCTACTCTATTCTGCGTACCTTCTTTTTGACTTAAAAAAAAAAAAAAACTTTATCGTATGTATATATATATCTTGCATTCCCGAGTTGTAATACTCACCCCTCAGCTCTTCTTTCTCAAAAGAAAATGGCTAGTCTCTGCACTTATCTCAGGAAGTTCTTCGATCAAGAAGTTGGAGGCGCACGAGCTAAGAAAAGAAAGAGTAATCTTCCTCGAGGGATCTCTAAAAGCCCTCGAAACTCAGTCTCCAACGCCATCGGTGTCATGGAGTTCCAACTACTCTCCTTAGTTCACATCTACCACAGGGGGATGAGAAGCTGCAATCATTCTAATCTTCCTTTGGATGTGGCGACGTACAGGGAAGTTCCAACTACTCTCCTTACGTCGAAGCAGACTTGGGAATCATCACTACAGTCAGTCTCTCTGTGTGCCGGTCTTGAAGTTCCAAGGTCCTGGGCCTTCCTCTTGGGGATGTTCAAGTTCTTTGCCTACCGGATCATCCTCACCAGAGTTTTGGAACTTCAAAAAACCTTTGCCAGCCTTTGCGAGCCATGGAAGCTCGAACGCACCTGGAGCCAAGACTTCAATTTTTATATTGGCTGGGCTGCTAACTTCCTCAAGATCATATCGGTTTCCATTGCGATCCAACAACAGTTGGATTAGTCGGAGATAGAAGATTTCAACATTCAATGTTCGTCAGAACATCTCAAGTTTCAACCTGAACTTCAAGATTCGGTTCGGATCACGCCCGCAAAGTTCTTCCTTACCGACCCTTGAAGTGGGGGCATTTGTAAACAAAGAAAAAAAAAATTGAATTCAATGAATTCAATGGCCGGCGTTGCCAATTTTGAATTGGCAACACCGGCCAAAGAAAATTTTTTAAAAAAAAGATTCCTTTCCCATGTGATGTTCACATGGGAAAGGAACCCTATAAATAGGTCCCTGCCCCTCAATTCAAAATACATTCAGCAAATCTGTAAACAGAAAAATTCAGAGAATTTGAGAGAAAAAGAAAATTTTGAAAATCTCTCAAGAAAATTTCTCGTTTTCTTACATGCTTTTACTCTGCAGTATATTCTCCTAACTCCTTTTTTAGAGATATTTCAGGGGTAAGGCCCAAAAAATTTCCTGTTTCCATTTCTAAAGCTATTTTTAGATTTATATTCTCTGATCGCCCTAAATCTGAATTTATGAGAATATAGATTTGAAAATATCAAATTACTTCAAATCCAGCTGGGATTAAGTCTCAAACGGCCCTCAGCAAAATTCAGGCAACTCATCCGAGAACAAGTCCCTTCGACCCTCGGTAAAATTAAGTCAGATCGGCTCAAATCAGGTCTCTGCGGTTCTTAAGCGTAGTCAAAACGTCCAAATCAGATCCGGTTTCAGTCTACCCAGTTCAAGAAAAAGTTGTGGAATTTATTTCTGTCAAGATCAAGCTCGTGCAGCCCTTGACGGAGTCAAAAAAAGGAACACTAATCGGAAGATCTACGGAGATCGAACCACGTAAATTTTCTTTTATTTTAAATTTTTATTTGTAATTTATTTTTGTATTTTCGAGTTTAATTAGTTTAAACTCGAAATTTACACTTTACAATTGAATTCAAGATTCTCAGTTTTGAACTCAAATCTAATGCCCTGAGCTAGAACTCACTAGTATAGCCTCGCCTATATTTGTGAAATTACCCCGCAAACATCATTTCTAGCCAAGCACCCAAATTTGCCATGGTTAAGTTGCTGATCTTCTATAGAGAATTTTATGGGGTTTGCTTCCTCCTTCAGGGCTTTTAAAATTTTTACTTGTATATACAATTTTTTGTCAAAATGCATTAGCTTTTGTCAGGAATCAACCACGAATGTGAGTTCATTGGTTTTCTTATTGCAGGACACAACTCGGCTCGAACCGGACATATGTCTTTGATCCTGACTCTCAATGGATTGGTATTTCATTTGCTGTTCTTATATGATATCAAATCGGTTTGGTTGTAACTCAGTGACTTTGTTTCTCATCGTTGGTATTGGCAGTGAATAATTGTATGCTGTCGAGAAATTTCTTTCCCCTGTAAATGAGAAAAGGAATGTTGAGAGTCAATTCCTGTCAATTGTTTCTTGCCATCTAGCGGAAATTGTTGTACGCTAACAATTTTTTTTAGTATTGTCGTGAATATACAATTATCTCCCGACTACCTTAATACAAAGTTACATTCTATGAAATATAGATACAGACACAATACCATTTGACAAATCAACATTAAAAGGAAAACTATTACATAGTCACATATTAGTAATCAAATTATATCCAAATGATATTCAATTTGTACAATAAAATATATATTTTATATAACAATAGTTAAAACATATAAAACAAAAAAACATAATAATAATACTTTTTCAGATTATTTTTAATTTTTACAGCTATACAAAATATGTTATTAATTGTATAAATTATGAATTTAGACAATATTTGATCATTAAATTATATGAGCATACAATTTTTTCATATTAAAAAATTAGTACACAGGCAACTAAAATTTAGGTCTTTGTCTTTTTCAGCACGTTAAGTTCCTTTATTTCTTCGAATTCTTGGGTTCTTTCAAGTTGTTTGTTTTTTTCGATCTCCTTGTGTACGGTGCACTGTCCTTTTTGGCTTTTTAAGGCTGTAGTTGGTTTCCCAAGGTAGCGGGCAGAGGAAAAAAAAATTGAATTTGTGATTTTTTCTTTAAATTTTTTTTTCAAAAACATATGTACGTATCTATAAATCGTGTTAAATATTTCTAATTTTTATTACCAACAAACGTATCTAATTTTTTTTAAAATTTTTCGATAGAGATTACCATGTTCAACACTTATTTGTTATGTGTCAAACACATACTACAGAATGATAATAAAAATGTGTACAATAATTAAAAGAGTTATTATTTGTACAATTATATAAATAAATATACATATCTATTCTACTTATCTGTCTGTATAAGTTATATTTTTTAAATTAAAAAAGAAAATAACACGAATCCCGTGTAAAATTCATGTCCAATCACGTCAGCGCGTGCCCTACTCCGATCTATTTTCTATGGCTTCTGTTGGCCTTTGTATAAAAATTCAAAATCTGAAAACTTGGTGGACAATTCAAACATCGTGATGGCAGTATCTCTGAATTTATCGTGGAAAATTCGAGGGTCGAAATCAAGAACTTTTGACCTTTGCACGTAATTCGTGGTTTTGTTGGTTTTATTAGTCTCTATAGTCTATAGTCGCTAAATGACTCTTAATTAAGCATTAATAATCCCATCATACTGTCAATTTGTCATGTCATTTCTTCGTACCGTAGTTTGAAAACTTGGTGGACAATTCAATAAAAATGGAAAATGTTAAAACTTGGTGGACAACTCAAACATCGTGATTGCAGTATCTCTGAATTTATCGTGGAAAATTCGATGGTCGAAATCAAAAACTTTTGACCTTTGCACGTAATTCGTAGTTTTGTTGGTTTTATTAGTTTCTATAGTCTATAGTCGCTTAATGACTCTTAATGAAGCATTAATAATCCCATCATATTGTCAATTTGTCATGTCATTTCTTCGTACCGAAGTTTCTTGCTTCTTCTGATCATATACTAAGGCAAGTTCTTTTTTCAGTCTATTTATGTCTGTTGTGGTGTGAATTATACAAGATTTAGTTACATAAAAGGAAAAGTTGTTTTTTCTGTATAAATTTGAGTACCGTGGAGTTAAAAAAAAAAGATATATGCAACTTTTAACTTTGTTTCAAAAAAAAAAAAAAAAACAAGTTCTATAAAACAAATACGTGAATTACATGTCTCAACGAGTAACTTCACAGTTATATTTTCTCAAAAAACTAAACTTCACTGTTATATATATATATATATATGCCTTGTGCTTATGTATGTGAGTATGTGATCATTAGCACTTTCCTTTCGCCGATGCAACAAACTAGATATGCTTTGGTCAAGGAGACTTTTCCAGCATTTTTTACCTGTCTTTGCGGTCAGTCGTATCAATGTCAAGTTAGCGGTCTGATATTGTGGATGTTGAACGAAATTGAACAGTCATGTTCTAGAGTTGATTTTTTTTTTCCTGAACTTTTTTCTGCACAAAAGGCAATTTATTGATGATTAATAACTTCATATTACAAATTAGAAGTTTCTTATTGCGTTTTTTTTAACTTTAGTGGAGATAAACTTGGATTGTATAAGTGAAATTTATGGTTTCATATTTAAAATAATTAAAAATCAATTTCACTCACAATATTTTCTCAAACCATTTTTTTTTTTTTTTTAAATCCATCCACATTGTTTGAGTCTATACACTTGACACCTGAATGGTGGCAGGTCATTGACAGTCTGTTTGGAGTGGAGTGAAATGAGGAGAAAGGAAAAGAGAGGAAAGAAAGGTGCAAAAATCAAGGAATAATCAGTTGTTTGGTGTGCAAGTGGACAGAGAAGGGAGCGAAATTGGGAAGAAAATTTTGCACTATCGTACTGTACGGCCGTTCTTTCCAAAATGGGGAGACAGCCGCAGAAAAGCAAGACATGTATGGTAAAATGTCGAAATTACCCTTGTGTTGTCTGCAAAGTGGCTATTGGCCTAATATAGAAACTGACACCTGTGGTCATTGCAACTGGAGTTAACATTGCATATCTAGCAAAGAAAAAACTCAGAAAACACAGACAAAAATCAACGATCTTGGCACAATAATAGAGCTGAAATCACCAACAGTCAATAAACAACCCGAGATTCAAAAATTTCTCCATGCTTTCTCAACTGCTCACGTGAATCACTTGCTCCTTAAAAACCAAAAATCAAAACCCAGTCAAGAAATTAAACCCAAAAATCTAGCTATCGAATTTCATGTCCCAAATGGAAAAAAAAAAAAAAAAACAAAAATTTCCATCCACAGCCTCACACACCAGAGATAGAGAGAGAAAGAGAGAGAGAGAGAGAAGAAGAGGAGGTGGTGGTGGATAAGGAATCAGTAGCAAGTGAAAGAAGCGACCATAAACTAAAAAGCCACTAACTATAAAACATTTAACCTATTTAAACAATAATTTAACTATATTAAATTGATTATTTTTAAAAATTTATGTTAAATTTATTATTTGACCTAAAATTGTTAATTTTTTTATATTAATTCAAAAATTTAGCATGTTATAACTGTGGAATCCAAATATGTGATAAAAATTTTTTCTTATTAGTCATTGCAGTTAAATTTTTACATGTTATAACCGTGAAATCCAAATTTATAACAATTTTTTTTTTCTTTTCATGCCTAATCATCATATGCCATTTTTAATATTAGTTTTGGGGGCATAAATGTCATTTTTAATATTAAAATTTTCTTCTCCTTCAATTTCTCCTTATCTCCAAATAAATCATTTTTTTCTCACTACTTTCTTTCCTTACATTTCTCTTATCACTCTAAATAATGTAAGAGAAAATTAAATTCTTCCCCTTTACTTTCTTTCTTTCCGCTTTCTCTCCTTACTTCTTTTACACTGCAAACAGGCTTTGAAAGTTGGATGATGCTTTATTTTTTTTTTAAGCATAAAAGAGAAAATTTTGCTAAAAAACTTAAAATTTTAACAAATCAAAAAGACCCGGGCTTTGTGCGCCAAGGACCAAATCAAAATGGGTCCAGTGGCTTGTGAAGGATCTTTCAATTTGCAGACTTTGACAGGGAGACACAACAAGCATAGCACTATGCATTGGAATTTGATCGTGGATACTAAGCTGGTGGACAATCGCGTCAGATGGGTATTAAATTTATTAAATTTTTATATTTTTTAACAAAATTATCTTTTTTTAAAAAGAGAAATATTTAGTAATTTTATTTAAATAATTTTAAAATAAATAATACAGTTTAATTAATAATATTTGATAATTTATATATTTTTTATTTTTTTAAATTTAATTATTTAACAGTTAATTAATTTTCACTAAATTTTTTCTTTTAAAAAAAAATATTAATAACGTGGTATGCTGAGTTATCCAAGGTATTATAACCTTAATAACGGAGAAATCATTTTGGTGCCGCATGTACACACTTAACGATGAAATTGGCAGATACGCCATATAAGACTAACGGACTAAACAATGTGGATGGATTTATAAAAAACACGTTTTGGACAGAAATTAATATAGTTGTAACGGGAATAAATTTTAAGTTGTAATAGTTATATTCGAAAATATAAAAATAAATTATAAATAAAAATTTAAAATAAAAGAAAATTTACGTGGGGTCGTTCTTCGTGATTGTTCTGATTAGTGTTCCTTTTTTGACTCTGTTAAGAGCTGCACGAACTTGATCTTGACAAAAATAATTTCCACATCTTTATCTTGAATTGGGTAGACTGAAACTTAATCTGATTTGGACGTTTAGACTACGGTTAAGAACCGCAGAAATCTGATATGAGCCGATCTGCATTAATTTCACCGAAGGTCGAAAGGACTTGTTTTCGGATGAAATGCCTGAATTTTGTTGAGGACCGTATAAGGTTTGATTCCAGTCGGATTTGTAATATTTTGATATTTTCAGATCTATATTCTTACAAATTCAGATTTAGAGCGATTATAGAATATAAACCAAAAAATAACCTTCGAAATGGAAACAACAAATTTTTGGGGTTTACTCCTGAAATATCTCTCAAAATGAAGTTAGGAGACTATACTGCAGAGTAAAAATACGTAGGAAAATGAGAAATTTTCTTGAGAAATTTTCAAATTTTTTTTTCTCTCAAATTCTCTGGATTTTTCTGTTTATGAATTTGCTGAATATATTTTGAACTGGAGGGTGAGAGCCTATTTATATGACTTTTTTCCTATATGAACATCACATGGAAAAGAAATCTTTTTTCTCTTTTTTTTCTTTGGCTCGGGCGTTGCCAATTTTGAATTTGAATCTTTCTTTTCTTCTTATTTTTTTTTGTTTACATTTGAAAAACGTGTTTACAATAGTCAATAAAATATTATGTATGAAATTAATCTTGAGGCATATTTAAAAGAGTACTGTTTAGTAGTTGGATAAAATTTGTTGAAAGAATTTTCAGATTACAACTTACTGAATTTATTGTACAACAGCCTGAATTACAAGCGTAACGAAGGAAAAATAAAAAAAAACACTACTTTTTATTGCACTTATAATTCACATAATTGTATAACGAATTTAATGAATTACAATCTGAAAATTTTTCCAACAATTTTGGCTCCGGACAACAAACTTTTTCCGATTTAAAATCTATGTATTCCATCAAAAATAGTGAGAGTTATGGCAATGAGAGTCTTACTATCGATAAGACCAACAAAGAGTAAACAAAATAAAGGTTAAGGCTCCATGCAAAATCGTTTAAAATTATATTTCTTTTTCGGTTATATTCAAACTATTTTAGACATTATTTTTTTCTGTATATTCAACGTTTTTTTTTGAAAAATAATAATTATGATAAGATTAAAAAAAAAAAGGAAAAACAGGAGAGAAACCGCACACAAAGAATTGGACACCAAGGAAAAAGAAGAAACAGGCAAATGGGTCACTATTGGTGGACTGTAGCGTGGTGTTGTGCGGGAAATTTTAGTACTTTTTAATGGATTGTCTCTTACTGTGTGTTTGGTTTTCAATTGCTAATTGTTATTATTATTATTTATTATAATTGTTGTTACTTTTTACTATTGCATATGGATAAAATAAATTATAATATTTGATTAAATTACTGATTAAACAGATAAAATGATCATTTTAAACATTATATTTTTTATTATAATAAATAATCTTTAAAATCTCTTTAATATAAACTAATCTTATGATATATTTATAGATAAAAATTTGTTTAACTTTAAAATCAACTATAATTTATATTAAATATATAAAAAAATTTTGGTGATTATTTACATAAATAATGATATTACTTTTAATTATATAAATTACCATTGACACAGTAGTAGACACATAAAAAATAAAAATAAAAAAAAGGAGAGAGATTCAAAGGTTGGTAAACTGACCTTTGAAACTTCAAAGATCGATTTGTCGACTTTTGAATGATAATAATATTAAAAATAAAAGTCAGTTCCGTAGTGGCCATTTCATGGCCTATAAATAGGCCATGGAAATGGCCAGCCGAGAGAAGTGAGGCGGAATCGGAAGCAAAGTGTTATAATTCCTTTGTTTTCATTTTTTCTTGCTATGTTTTCGTATTTTAGGCATATGTTCTCTAAACTCCGTTAAGAGAGATATTTCATATCAAAAACTCAAAATATTTAATATACTCATTTTTAAGTATATTTTGGGTTTTTACACTCCAGTCGCCACTAATTAGAATCTACAAGAGTAAAAATTCTAAATATTAAAATATTAAACATTCGTGTGGGATTAATCGTCCTACAGCCCTCAGAGAAATCAGTTCATCTGAAATGAAGCACTTACGGTCCTCAGTAGAGATAAATAGTCCTAGTGAGAGCAAGTCTCGGCCCTCAGAGGGGTCAAATCAGTCCATCTGATATTAAACCCATACGACCATCGTCAGAATCAAGCCAATCAGATTAAGATCAAGTTTTTATGACCCTCATCGGAGTTGTGGCATCCCCCTGAGATCAAGTCTCGGCTTTCATTGAAATTTATTTCCTACAGTTCAAGATCACGCCGTGAAAATTTATCCCTTTCTGTCGAAATCAAACCTCCGTGGCCCTTGACGACATAAAAAAAGAATATTAATCAGAATATCACACAAAGATAGACTCTATATAAATTTTAAATTCATATTTATAATTTATATATGTATTTTCGAAGTGTAATTGTTTTAGGTTTGAAACTTACGGTCCCATCACAAATTTTGGTATGTTCGGTGGGATTTCTCTACCTCTCATCTTTTACTCATTAAAACAAAAAAAAGAAGTTGGTGGCATAATGGCCATTTGGCCATGAAATGGCCAACACCAATACAACTCCGGGAGCAAAAAGAAAAAAAAAATAGGGGCAAGAATCTGGCGCTTCACTCGCACTAAGGAAGAGTAAGGCTTCATCTGCCCGCAAAAAGATGATTGCTCCATCATCTGTATCAACTACCCTACCTAAGTATGCAGTTCTATAAATTCGTGCATGGACACAGTTACTCACTGCCCAAAAAAATTAAAATAGAGTAACTGCCACTCACACAATAGTAAAATCTCTCATTTGACTCTGTTACTGAATGGAGAACTCGACCGTCTATCCCGATAGAAGTTGGGGGCAAGGTGTCAAGTCAAAGTTCAAATCCTCAACTAGGGCTCAAACCCAGACGTAAAGCCAAAATCCAAATCCTGGTCTGAATTCCAAATCCAGATTCAAGGGTAAAGTCTGAATTCCAACTCAAAACCAAAATCTAAATTTCAGTTCAAAGTCCAAATTCAGACCTAGATCTAAAGCTTAAATCAAGACTCGGGTTCAAAACTCCAACTCAAATTCTAGCCTAAAGTCCAAATCCATATTCGCGGATAGACCTCAAACTCGGGTTCAAAATTTAAACTCAAACTTCAGATCAAAGTCCAAATCTGGACTCAAATCCAAAATCTCAAATCTAAACTCAGGCTCAAAACTCAAATCCAAATTCTGATCCAAAGTTCAAATCTAGATTTTGGGGCAAAACCCAAATCTTAACTCATAACCCCAGTTAACAACTACAACAGCAGTAAAACAATAGACTCATTGCCCGCACAAGCACAAAAGGTGATACGACAATAATAACAAATTCACACTCTCGCCTCAAACGAATATAAAAAACGACAACACAGTTTAACACTCATGCCTCACATGAGTATTAAAGGCGATCAACTAAAGTAAACTTGTATCTCGCACGAGTATAAAAGGTGACAACTCAATAACAAAACACACTTCTGCATCATACGAGTATAAAAGACAACAACATAGTTCAAAATTCCTGTCTCACACAAGTATAAAAAATTACAATTTAACAACAAATTCACACTCTTGCCTTGCACGAGTATAAAAGGCGAACAGTTCAGCAATCCAAACTCCTACCTTGCACGAGTATAAAAAGCGACAACCTAAGAATAAATTTTTACCTCGCACGAATATAAAATGCAACAACTCAGACTCCTTACTCGCATAAAAGGAGTAAGAAGTATACTCTTTACCCGTAGTATAAAAGGCGAGACGACAACAACAAACCATACTTTTTGCCTGTACAAGTATAAAAGGCGAGACGACAACAACAACAAACTCCTACCTTGCACGAATATAAAAGGCAAATAGCTCAGAAACAAAAGCAGACTCCTGCATCGCACAAGTATAAAAGGCGAATAGCTCAGAAACACAATTAGACTCAATCTCGTACGAGTATAAAAGGCGAACAACTGAAACATACTCCTGCATTGTACGAGTAAAAAAGGCAAACAGCTCAACAATAAATCCAAACTCTTGCATCGCATGAGTATAAAAGGTAAACAATTTAACAGCAAATTTGGACTCCTGGCTTGCACAAGTATAAAAGGCGACAATCCAACGACACATTCCTGTCTCGCACAAGTATAAAAGGCGACAATTCAGTAGTAAAGCATACTCCTAGTCCACATGAGTATAAAAGGTGAGATGGTAGCAATCACACAAGACTTAGTTCAAAACTCTTGTCCCGCACATTTATAAACTGTGAACGACACCATAAAATCAGAACCAAAGACTTCGAGATATCTCAAATTTCAAGCTAGACTTCAAAACTCGGTTAGGAGCGTGTCTCAGGTTTCTGCTTCACCAAGTCTTGAAGTGAGACCATTTGTAAACACATAAAGAAAAAAAAAAGAGAGAAAGATTCAAAGGTTGGTTGGTCGACTTTTGAATGATATTAATATTGAAAAAAAAAATTAGTTGCGCAATGGCCATTCTATGACCTATAAATAGGCCATGGAAACGGCCAACCTTGGACAGTCGAGAGAAGTGAGGCGAAATTGGAAGCAAAACATTATAATTCATTTGTTTCCATTTTTTCCCCTACGTTTTTGTACTTTGAGCGTATGCTCTCTGAACTCTGTTAAGAGAGATATTTCAAATTAAAAGTCCAAAATTTTTAATATACTCATTTTCAAGTATATTTTAGATTTATACTCTCCAGTCGTTACTAATTGGGATTTGCGAGAGTAAAAATTTAAAATATTAAAATATTAAACATTCGTCTGAAATTAAGTCTCCTACGGCCCTCAACGAAGCTACTCTATCTGAGATTAAGTACCTACGATCCTCACCGAAGATAAATAGTTCGAGTGAGATTAAGCCTCCGCCCTCAGTAAAGTCAAATCGGTCCATATATATGAGATCAAACCCATATGGTCCTCACTGAAATCAAGTTAATCCGACTGAAATCAAGTCTCTATAACCCTCACCGGAGTTATGGCATCCCCCTGAAATCAAGTCTCGTCTCTCAGTGAAATTTATTTCCTATAGTTTAAGATCACGCTGTAGAAATTTATCTTTTTCTTTCAAGATCAACCCTGCGCAATTCTTGACGACATAAAAAAGGAATATTAATGGAAAGATCACACAGAAATTGGCCTCATATAAATTTCAAATCATAGTTATTAAACCCGGTCCAGCCCGACCGGTCGGACCGATGACCTGAGCACTGTGCCGGGCTGGTTCGCGTGAATAGTAACCGAGCCATTTGAATAATAAAAAATTATTTTTTTTCACTTTTTACTGTGTAAACAGTAAAAATAATATTTTTTAATGATGAATAGTGGTCAAACAGTAAAAAAATTATAATTTTTTTTCACTTTTTACTGTGTAAACAATATAAATAATAATTTTTTAATGATAAACAGTGTTCAAATAGTAAAAATTATAATTTTTTTTTCATTTTTTACTACTTGAACAATAATATTTGTATAATATTTACACGCTAAAATTTATTTTTTTAACTTTTTACTGTGTGAATGATAAAAATAATATTTTCATAATACTAAACAATATTACACAATTTTTTTTGTACAATTTAATAATTTTTTATTTCTTATAATCTATTTTTCTGTATGCAATAATTTAACATTGTTCATATATCAAATAATATGTTACAATTGACCTCAAAAAATAGTTTTTTAAAATTTTTTATCAAAATTTTGATTAGTATAAACTACTTTTTAATTTGTAAAAATGTAGTTATTGTGCTAAATTGTACAAAAAATTTATATATATAATTTGATATATTCATTTTCTTAAACATTAATGACCCATTGGTTGAACTAATAACCCATTGGTTGAACCAATGACCCACTGACTCAGTCGTCTGTCCGGGTCAGTGTCCGAGTCAGTTTTAATAACTATGTTTCAAATTCATATTTATAATTTGTATTTGTATTTTCAAAATTTAATTATTTTATATTCGAAACTTACGATCTCCATCACAATAAAAAAAAACAAAAGAAAAAAAAATCTTGCTACTTAGAACAAAAAAAATTGACATGTTTGGAGCGGATTAATGATTTCTATTTTTTTACTAATTTTATTATAAAATGATAATAAAAAATTATTTGAATAAAAATAATTAAAAAGTATTGATTTTGGTTAATTAATATTTGTTTTTATTAAAAAGTATTTCTCTTGTTCTTGATAGTGAGACCCACTCACTATTTTCCCTCACGCCCTCTCAAATTTTACGTGTTTCTATTAGCAATGGTGGGCCCGCAATGAACTCTACCCTTCTCTTCTCTCGCTTCTTTTCTCAGAATCACTTTGTCTTCATGCTTGGAGGGGAAGACAATTTTGTAAAATAAAAACACAACAGTTGCTTATTCGCTTGAAAAGTAACCTTGGTTTGTTTTTTTTTAACAACTGTTAATTGAAAAAAAATATAACAACAACAACAGCTCAAAAATTTTAATCAAACACCTCAACTCTTATTTTTTGAAAAAGCAACAATAACAGCAGCATATAACAGTGAAACCAAACACTATCTTAATCCCAATTGTAAGTTCTTGAACGACGTTCAAATATCCAATGCACAGTAAGGGAAGATGAGATTTTGAGGTGAGTCTAATTGGGCAGAAAGGGTGGATTACTCTTTTAGTATACATTTTAATAGTTAAGATTTTAAATTTTTAAATAAAGGTACGACGTGGATGATAATTTAAAAAATTATTCTTATTAAATGCCTTAGGGCTCAAATAAAGAAAGAGTGGATAGCAAATTGAGGACGTTTCTATTTGGTTGATTGAACGATTAAGTTTCTCATAGTACATTAAAAAAGATACAAATGAGATGAACGAGATAAAGTTAGAATGAAAAAGTCTCGGTTAGCCTGACAATCAAATCAAATTTAATTTGCAGACATCAACTTATTAAATATTTATACAATTTAGTCAGGTAATCAAATGGACTCTATATATACCAATACTCTTTGCTGAATGTCCCGAATAATCTTGCTCCTTTCATAACAAATCTTGTAGTTTTTTTTTTCTTTTTGTCTGTTGCAGAGACAATAGTCTATTTTTGGAGAGGGGGAAATTAAAAATTAAAGAGGATTAGATTTCAAAACTCAATTATTTAATAGAAAACATACACCTTCCACACAGTTTCAATCGCCCAATCCCCAGCCCGAGGGAACCAAACAGTTTCTTAAAAGGGAAATACTAGGTACAAAATAGCATCATAATAATATAAATCGTTTATTAGTTAGATTTTAAAAAATAAAATAATAAATAAATTATTAGATATTATTAAGTAAATTATATAATTACTTTAATACTACAGCAAATTAAGTTGTATAGTAAAATTCTTCTTATAAAAAAACATGGAAGTTAGGATTTTTTTTTTTTTTTTGGTGTGTGGTTTGTATGGAATAAACTAATCTTTTGACTAAGAAGGATATTTTACGGGCGTCACACGCATTGAATTGAATTTTGCCCAAAGCAAAAAAAAAAAAATGAAGAAATAAATTATCTTCGTCATAAGTTTATTAATTATAAGTAAGTCAGTATTTACTCAATTTTTCAAATTTCACTTAACAATTTTAAAAATATCTAATGTGTGGCTCAATTTTGTTAAATAAAGTTTACGAATGGGTGGGAAATGTTAGCTTTTTGGAATTTACTATTAATTAATGACATAAACGCAAATGTAGGACACACAGTCAATAACTTTTGTCTTGGTAACAAACTAAAAAATAAAAAATTAAGAAAAATAAACATGTAATATACTTATGCATCAAAAATTAATTGTATAGTATGTCACGAATTCATTTAATTGATACTTAAAAAATAAACAATATAAATAATTAAAAAAAATAAAAAAAGAAGATCTCTCTCTCACCAGAATAAGTTTTTTTTTTTTTTTTGACATACTCACCAGAATAAGTTCATCGTTTAAGAATTTGTCATTAACTGAGACATACATGTGGCATACACAATGAACAATTATGCTTACTTGGCAAATAAAAAGTAAAAAAAAAAAAATTAAAAATAACCAATTATTATGTCATATATTTATTTAAGTTATTAAAAAAATACATTTAATAAAAAAATAAAAAAAGACTTGCTCTCTCTTTCTCACTCTCTCCCCTCTCCTGCCCGCCTCTACCTCACCTGTTGCTCCTTTCATCCTCTTAGACCGAAGAGAAAGAAGAAGAAATCGCCGGATCAGGTCCAAGAGAGCCAAAGCCAAGGCCACGGCAAATGGAAGACCGAATTGCGGCAGCAAATCTATCATTCAGGCCTTGAGCCAGCGTCGGCTTGGCCCTTCATCCCCTCCGGCTCCGCGCGGAAGTCGAGCCGTGGTTGTGGCCAAGGGAGGGACCAGGTGGAGCCGAGCGATTTTGGCGATCAGGGACAAGCTCAAGTTTAGGAACCAGCACGAGCAGCGGCCGAGAGTGGCGGCATCGACGGCTGGGACCGGTGGTGGCCACTTGATGAAGCCGAGAGTGAGTATTTTGAGGTTAAAGGGAAGGTTCGTGCTCTGATCCGGCTGGTTCCCGGTTGCCGGAAACAGCCATTGCCCTTCATCCTAGAAAAAAACCACACAAATCCTAATAAAAAGACTCAAAATTGAAACAAATAAATTTAAAAAATTAAGACAAAAATATATATATAAAAAGGGAGAAACAGAAAAGGGGGTTACCGTGGTGTGCATAAATATAGTAAGTCCTCCAGGAATATATTTGATCCCCAGGTTTCAGGCTTCCTCTTTCAATTGTGTGTTTGATTAATTTTCTGTTTTAGATTTCTTATCTTTAAGCCAAGAATTTGAATAATTTTTTTAAAAAAAAAAATCAGCAAAGTTCTCCTTTGGGTTGTTCTAATGAGCAGCAGGGCAAAGAGAGAAAATGAGAGGAGTAGCAGGAGAGGTGGAGGCACAGTGGAGAAAGAGAGAGAGAGAGAGAAAAAAGAGCGCGAAAGAATTTTTTTCTTATTTTTTAATTAGTTGTATTTTTTTTTTATTTTTTTAATATTGAATTAAATAGATACGTGAAATGTTACTTAGTCAATTTTTAACGTATAAATATGTTATGTGTGTGTTTTTTTTTAATATTTTAGTTTTTTAATTTGTCATGTAAGTAAAAATTTGTGATTGTGTATGTCATGTGTATATCCATATCAATAATTAAAGATAAATTTTAAAATAATTAATATTTTTAACCTATTCATAAATTTTCTTTAACATAATTAATTCAAATTAAATATTTTTTTAATTACTGACCAAAATTTGAAAAATCTAATAATTATTGACTTATCAGTGAACTTATCTTCCCTATCACCTTGCCTCCCTGCCTCCTACCTCTTTCTCCTCTTCGGCCGCTCTTTTCTCAATGGCGGCGAATTGGGACGATTACAAGTTCCTGAAGATAAAAGACGCTTAGCAGATTGCATCAACCAGAAAGTCAGCCTCTTCGCCGTTGTTTTTGAGTTCAGCTTGCCCAAGAAGTCCAAAGGCATCGGCGACACCGTTACTCTTTTCCTATTCTTTTTCTTTCCCTTTCTTCAGGGATTTTCAAGAACGCAGTGTAATTTTTTTCATCTCGACTGTCTGGTACTGCACACTAAAAATAATCGATGAATCGCATTCGCAGTTCGAACTTTTTGTCAATGTTTTTGCACAATCCCTAAAATTACTTCCTCTTATTGCCTCTGCTGTAAATATTAT
Organism: Carallia pectinifolia; assembly: GCA_037832335.1. Classification (NCBI taxonomy): domain Eukaryota; kingdom Viridiplantae; phylum Streptophyta; class Magnoliopsida; order Malpighiales; family Rhizophoraceae; genus Carallia; species Carallia pectinifolia. The sequence goes on from CM075449.1 coordinate 21,109,491, forward strand.
TCAGCTTTTTTCCCTTATATTACTATTATTTTTTATTTTTTGAAATCTCTTATAAATACTTTTCTTTTCTTTTTTTTTTTTTAAATTTTTTGGATGGAGTTGTGAAATATTAGAAATTTTTTGATATTCTTGGAAAATTATTGAAATATTGATTTCGTAGTGATAGTAACTTGTGCTTGCTAGTATGGTGTTCGAAACGAACATCAAGCATAGTTTTGTTGGTTGAAGACTTATGCTTTAATCTCCAAGTTTAGATTTGGAACCTTAAACTTAGTGCTCACTTTCGCCTCCCTTAATATAAAGTTGCCAGCTTCGACGAAAAAAAAAAAAAGGTGTCCCAATTTTTAAGGGAGTTGGGGGAAATGCATAAGAGACGCCACAATGGGGAGGTAAATGCAGCTTTCAATAAATAAGAGATTCTCGTCTTTTGCCTTATATGAATTGAAAGACTGTATACACTTCTATCCATCATCGTCTGGATCTTTTTAAGAAAAGTGTGGGGAAGAGAAGGAGGGGTTAGAGAGAGAAAAACATGGAGGAGAAAGAGAATTTTTCATCTTCTTTATTTTTTATAATTAGTTTGTAATTTTTTTTCTTAATTTTATATTAAATGAATACGTAACATATAACCTAATTAATTTTTGAGACAAAAGTATATCAAATGCACACTTTTCTAAGTTTTTATTTATTTATTTTATTTGCCACACTGTTAGCAAAGGCCAAGTTTGCATTCAAACTAACAATTGGCGAGTTTCAAAAAGTAACCATTTTTGACTTATTTGCGAACTTTTGGCTAACGAAACTGTCCCATACTAGATATTTTTTAAGTTATAGACCTAAATTTAAAAAATGGAATAGATAACTTACCCCAATTCTCTCCTTCCTAATTTCCATTTTGCTACATGTAATAAACGATCGAGAGAAACAAAATTGATACAAGATTTCTTGTTGGAAATATGCCACATAATAAAATCGCAGAAAAATGGAGAGAGATTTTGTGAAGCAAAAAAACAGAATTTATATCACCACAAAACGAATCAAGCACACAACTTTATTGGGGGATTAATTACGCTAACATCTTTATTTATTGCTCTCATTTGCACATATTATTTCTTACCTAAATTTCTCTAATTTTGGGTTTAGCCACCTCTATAAAGAGGTGGGATGCTTTGTTCATTTCTAAAGAAATTGGTAGGATCAATTGCAGTCTTTACCTATAATAACCTTTGAAAATTATTCTTGAAATATTTAGTACCCCAAATGCTTGCTTGCCAGTAACTTGTGTGACCATACTCCTTGTTCTCCCCCAGGTTAAGATCTCTATAATTCACATATGCTTCTCGTGGATTCTTGGAAACGTAGGGATCCACGTAGCTGTACAGCCGTCTGATCCAATGCAAATGTCTTTGAGTTCCCTCCTTGCCTTCATCACCCGGATATACTTTGTACAATATTTTGTACAAATTTCCGGCCCTGTGTGGGAAAGGGATGCTGGATTTTGATATTTTACTCATTTTTCGTCCATATGGTATGAGGATTACGTCGGCTAGTTCAACTTCTTGAAACCTTTTCCATATCTCTTTGAATGCGTTTTCTGGTATAGGTTCTTTAACATAGTCAGATTTTACTTTGAATATTTTTTTTTTGTGTAGCTAAGTAGAACCTCCAGTGATGCATTGCTTGGGAATCTAGCAATTTGTAGCTGGGATTCGATCCAACTCATTTCGTTGCAATCTTCTTTCGTCACGTTGTGCTCGGGGAATCTCTCTTGCATCATTAGAAGAAGCTTGTTCATGGCACCAAGAAACACAGCAGTGAATGTAGCACCAATTGGTGCGATTCCAGCTTGAGTTGAATCAATTTTGGATAGTCTAGCTAATAGAAACTGTTGAAGTTGATGTCTTGCAATTGGAGCAAGAAACACATGCCTAAATATTAGTCAAATTTGATGGCTTTGAAGATGACATGGGTAGCAAAATCACAATTTGCTATGACAAGTTAATTACCATGTGTTTGTTATTGGTCTAACAATGACAAAGTTGAAGTTATCAAACTTTGACTAGCCTACCATAGTTGAAGTTGCCATATTGGACTTTGAATGATCCTTTTCACATGGATGACTTTGAATGTATGTAGATGACTCTAATGCCTATATATATGTCCATGATTTTAGAAGAGAGGTATCCAAGAATGGGAGAAAATCAAGAGAGAGAAAGTATTTAGAGAGAAATACTTGAGTGACATTGGGTGTATGTGGGATTTGGGCAGTGAGGTATACTGTGTGCAGCTTGTAAAATCTCTTGTTTTTATAGTGGAATATTCTCTGATCGTCTTTGCCGTGGACGTAGGCTTTAGGCCGAACCACGTAAATTCTTGTGTCGTGTCGTGTTATTATTTTTGCCAAATTTATTCCGCAAAATTAATCAGGTTAGATCCGTGATCTAGTGGGTCCTTTCACAACAAACTGGTATCAGAGCCCAACTGATTGGTTGCAAGTATTTCGAGATGGCAGAAAGATCATCAACGAAATATGATGTGGAGAGATTCGATGGTAAGAATGATTTCAACATGTGGCGTATCAAGGTACGAGCGTTATTAGTCCAACAAGGACTAGCTAAGGCGCTCAAAGGCGAGCAGGAACTGCCAGAATCGTTGACAAAGGAGAAAAAGGAGGAGCTCATGGAAAAGGCACATAGTACAATTTTATTGTGCTTATCAGATGAGGTTCTACGTGAAGTTGCAGATCAAACCACTCCAGATGGTTTGTGGTCCAAATTGGAGTCTCGTTACATGACCAAGTCCCTGACCAACCGGGTGTATCTAAAACACCGTCTCTACGCTCTCCGGATGAAGGAAGGAACACCCATTCAAGATTACCTGGCCGAATTCAACAAGGTAATTTTAGATTTGAAAAATATTGATGTTAAAGTTGAAGATGAGGACCAAGCTATTATGTTGTTGTGCAAATTACCTCCATCTTATGACAATTTCGTTGATACAATGTTATACGCGAGGGAGAGTCTTTCCCTGGATGATGTGAAGGCATCATTAAACTCAAGGGAGCTCAAGAAGCGGATGACGGAAGAGGTCGTAGAGAATCAAGCAGACGGCTTGATTGTTAGAGGTAGATCAACACAGAAGGGGTCCAGAAGCAGAGGCAAGTCTAGATCCAAATCTAGACACGATAAAGTAACGTGCTATCATTGTCACGAAAGGGGACATATCAGGCGAAATTGTCCCAAGCGCAAAGACAAGGGGAAACAGAAAGTTGATGATTTTCCCAACACCGCAAACATAGCCAGTGAAGTTGAAAGCTCCGATGGAGAGACTGTTCTAACAGTTTCAACTAGCAGCTCGATTGACGAATGGATCCTTGATTCAGGTTGTACATTCCACATGAGTCCTAATAAGCACTGGTTCTTAACGTACAAATCAATTAATGCAGGAACAGTCTTATTGGGGAACAACAAGGCACTAGCTATTGTTGGAGTTGGTATTGTTCGAATCAAGATGCACGATGGCATTTTCAGAACATTGGAAGTTCGTCATGTTCCAGAGCTTAAAAAGAATCTTATATCTTTGAGTATTCTTGATTCTAATGGCTATAGGTACTCAGCTGAAGGTGGAGTACTTAGAGTTTGCAAAGGGGCACTAATCGTGATGAAGGGAAAGCTGTCAAATGGCCTCTATTATCTTCAAGGTAATACAGTTATTGGTGGTGTTAATGTTTCAATAACAGATTCAAGTTCCAGAACAACTCAATTGTGGCACATGCGTCTTGGCCACATGAGCGAGCGAGGCATGACTGAATTAAGCAAACGAGGTTTGCTTGGAGGTCAGAAAATAAGCAAGTTGGAGTTCTGCGAACACTGCGTCTTCGGAAAACAAAGCAGAGTCAAGTTTAGTACTGCTGTCCACAAAACCAAGCAAACGGTGGACTACATACACTCTGACTTGTGGGGACCTGCCTCTGTCCCATCCAAAGGTGGTAAACGATATCTGTTAACTTTCATTGATGATTTTTCACGGAAAGTGTGGGTGTATTTTCTTAAACAAAAGAGTGAAGTGTTCAACAAATTCAAAGAATGGAAGACTTTGATCGAGAAGCAGACTGGTAAGAAGATCAAACGTCTGAGGACCGATAATGGTCTTGAATATTGTTCTGGTGAATTTGAAAAGTTTTGCAGTAATGAAGGTATCGTCCGACATCGCACAGTCAGACATACTCCACAGCAAAATGGAGTTGCAGAACGAATGAACAGAACACTCTTGGAGAGAGCTCGATGTATGCTCTCGCAAGCAAAGCTACCAAAAGTTTTTTGGGCTGAAGCTGTCAATATGGCTTGCTACTTAGTCAACCGGTCACCGTCAACAGCTATCGAGTTGAAGACTCCCGAGGAGGTATGGTCCGGTTCTCCTGCTGATTACTCTAATCTTAAAGTGTTTGGTTGTCCAGCTTATGCTCATGTGAAGGAAGACAAGCTTGGACCCAGAGCGAAGAAGTGCATATTCCTAGGCTATGCAGAAGGGGTCAAAGGATACAGGTTGTGGTGTGTTGACTCAAATTCACCTAAATTTATTATCAGCAGAGATGTGACATTTGATGAGTCTGCAATGCTCCCGGAGAAGAAGGAGTCTATCATGGTTGATGATGACGAGGAAGTCAGCGAGCAGGTGGAGCCAGAGGTGAAGGCTTCAAAATTGGTGCAGGAAGACAGCATAGCTCAATCGGTAGATGAGAACGAAGAGCAAGAGGTTCACTCAGAACCTGCAGAATCTACGCAGCAGATGTCAAAAGCTACAGAACCAGAGGAGGACTCTTACAGTATTGCGAAACGCAGAGGTAAAAGAGAAATCCGACCACCTGTACGATACAGATCAGAATCAGCTGCATTTGCATTATCTGTAGCTGAGGAGATGGATGATTCTGAACCCAATTCTTATAAGGAGGCTGTATCTAGTCCAGAATCCTCTAGATGGGTCACTGCCATGACAGAGGAAATTGAGTCTCTTCATAAGAATCAAACTTGGGAGCTGGTGATGCCACCGAAGGGTCAGAAGATCGTTGGGTGCAAATGGATCTACAAACGAAAGGAAGGAATCCCAGGAGCTGAGGATGCACGGTATAAGGCACGTCTCGTTGCAAAAGGCTTTACACAGCGAGAAGGTATTGACTTTCATGAAGTTTTTTCTCCTGTTGTAAAGCATAGTTCTATTCGAATGTTACTTGCAATAGTTGCCTTATTTGATTTGGAGTTGGAGCAACTCGATGTAAAAACAGCATTCTTGCATGGAAATCTTGATGAGAAGATTTACATGCGTCAGCCAGAAGGTTTTGAAGATCCAACAAAGGAAGATCATGTGTGCCTGCTGAAAAAGTCACTTTATGGTCTCAAGCAGTCGCCCAGGCAGTGGTACAAGAGGTTTGACAGTTTTATGATCAACAATGGTTACTCTAGAAGTAATTATGATAGTTGTGTATATCACAAAAGGCTGCCAGATGATTCGTTTATTTATTTATTGCTCTATGTTGATGACATGTTGATAGCTGCAAAGAACATGTCGAAAATTAATCAGTTGAAGATTCAACTGAGTGGTGAGTTTGAAATGAAAGACTTAGGCGCGGCCAAGAAGATACTTGGAATGGAGATTCACAGAGATCGTGGCGTTGGAACCTTGTACTTGTCACAGAAAAAGTACATTGAAAAGGTTCTGGAATGTTTCGGAATGCAAGAGTGCAAACCCGTGTGCACTCCATTAGCAGGTCACTTCAAACTCTCTGCAGCACAGTCACCTCAAACAAATGAGGAAATGGAGCAAATGGTTCGAGTTCCATACAGTAGTGCAGTTGGAAGCATCATGTATGCTATGGTATGTACTCGTCCAGACATTTCACATGCTGTTAGTGTTGTTTCCAGATTTATGGGAAATCCTGGTAAAGCTCACTGGGAAGCTGTGAAGTGGATTTTACGATATCTCAGAGGAACCACAGAAATTGGTTTGATGTACAGAAGGAATAGCAACACCGGTGGAAATATAGTGGGATACGTCGATTCCGACTATGCTGGTGATTTGGACAAAAGAAGATCCCTAACAGTTACAGAAGCAGTGAAAGAAGCATTATGGTTGCGAGGTCTCGTTGGCGATTTGGGCTTACAACAGAGTTCTACTGTTGTGTATTGTGACAGCCAAAGTGCTATACATTTGACCAAAAATCTAATGTATCACGAGAGAACTAAGCACATTGATGTCAGGTATCATTTCGTCCGTGAAATTATGTCAAAAGGAGAAGTCATGGTGGAAAAGATCAGTACAGTTGACAATCCTGCAGATATGATGACGAAGCCTATTCCTGCAGTCAAATTCAAACACTGTTTGGATTTGATTGGTGTTCATAATAATTGAGATATGAAGAAAGACGATTAGGGAATTATGACAACCTTGTCCTAATTCAAGCCAAGGTGGAGATTTGTTGAAGTTGATGTCTTGCAATTGGAGCAAGAAACACATGCCTAAATATTAGTCAAATTTGATGGCTTTGAAGATGACATGGGTAGCAAAATCACAATTTGCTATGACAAGTTAATTACCATGTGTTTGTTATTGGTCTAACAATGACAAAGTTGAAGTTATCAAACTTTGACTAGCCTACCATAGTTGAAGTTGCCATATTGGACTTTGAATGATCCTTTTCACATGGATGACTTTGAATGTATGTAGATGACTCCAATGCCTATATATATGTCCATGATTTTAGAAGAGAGGTATCCAAGAATGGGAGAAAATCAAGAGAGAGAAAGTATTTAGAGAGAAATACTTGAGTGACATTGGGTGTATGTGGGATTTGGGCAGTGAGGTATACTGTGTGCAGCTTGTAAAATCTCTTGTTTTTATAGTGGAATATTCTCTGATCGTCTTTGCCGTGGACGTAGGCTTTAGGCCGAACCACGTAAATTCTTGTGTCGTGTCGTGTTATTATTTTTGCCAAATTTATTCCGCAAAATTAATCAGGTTAGATCCGTGATCTAGTGGGTCCTTTCACAACAGAAACAGATCGTCAGGAAGCTTATTTGCAATGTATTGCCGACGATGGACGAGCTGGGTTGCATTGTATTCCAAGTATCTAGCAACTGCGAATACGGTCACAATTGGAGGAACTTGAACTAGTTTATCTTCCTCTCGATGACTACGCCGAAACTGTTTCCTCCACCGCCTCAAATGTCTCAAAATAGATCGTCCCCCATTGACGATCCATCTAGGATTCTACCCGTAGCATCAACCAAATGTGCGTCAATTATATTGTCTGCAGCCAGGCCATATTTGCGCAGCAAGCGCCCTCCCCCACTGAAGAGTTCTCCAACACCAACAGTCGGGCAAATTCCGGCTGGAAAGGCTAGAGTCCTACTTTTCTCTGCAATGCTATAGTAAACCTCACCTAAAGTTGCGCCGACTTGAACCCATGCAACATTGTTTGATGCGTCTACGGTGATCGCTTGAAGATTAATCAGATCACTGATGAGAAATGGGGAAGTTGATGAACTTGAAACATAGGAAAGACCTTTGACATCGTGCCCTCCACTTCGAATTCCCACTTGCATGCGGTGGTTGCGCGAACAATAGATTGTTGATTGAATTTGGGACACATCTGTTGGTGTGACAATGACTTGAGGCTTTGGTGTTGAAGTTGTATTGAACCTGAGGTTTTGTAAAGTAGATTGCAAGACAGATGAATATGAGGAGTTTTTTGGGGTGTAAATGACCTTGGAAATGGAGGTGGAGTTTTGGGAATAGATGGAAAGATAGTAAAACAAATCCTCATGAGTGTGAGCTGAAGTTACCCATGAGTATGGCAACAGAAGGAGAGCAAAGTATGGAGATTGAAGAGCAAAGCCTTAGAGAACGAGTAATTTACATTTGCCACCTTGAAAATAGAGTGTATTTACAACTGACATCCCCTATTTTTAGAAATTACAAAAAATATACTCTGACTAACAGTCGTTAGTCAACCGTGATGAAAAATATAAAATGACCATAATGCCCCCATATATATAAGTAAGAAAAAAACTTAAAATCATTTGCAATAAAGCCGTCAGTCAATTTTTCCCAATTTCTCTCCACCAAAAAAAGGAACCCTAAAGAGAATCCCTTCGATTTGGCTAGAAAACATTTGATTTCACTTCAAACGAAGTAATTTGTGAGTGATTTAGGGTTTTTGATGTCGATTTATTAGTTTATCTGTGTTATTTGGTCGACTATTTGGGATGGTGTCGATTTAAGGTTAACGTTAGGGTCCAAAATAGAATTTTTTTGTTTAGAAAGTAGAATCCATGGTTGAAATTGATAATTTGTACATCAAAATAACCCATTTAATTGAGGATTTGTCTATGCATGTGAAATATATATGTGTTTTCGATATGGGAAATGGCATTTTAGGGTGTAGACGGTATTTTCTCTTAGGCTAAGAATGAATTTCTTGATTATTTCCTCAAATATTGATTTTAAATTAATTTTCTGCGACCATAATAGTAGTGGGTGTGGCTTTTGAAGAAGTTAATGGTTTGTTGTGTTGTCATTTTCTTTTTTTGTTTTTTTTTGGTCTAATGCTTGTTTGCATGTTGACAGGTATAAAGGACAACAATGGTTAGACTTGTGGTCCACTATGGAAACAAAGAGGACTACGTTGCCTATCCAGAATGGGACTATGCATTCATTATGGATTTATTCAACACATGCAAGCAGTTGTTAGACATTGACAAGAGGTTTCACGCTAAGGACTGCTAAGGGCTACAGTATTAAAAGTGATGGGGACTTGATGAAAGCTATTGAGGAGAATGAAGGTAACAATCTGCACTTATTTTTAGAAGAAGATTCGACTGCAGAACCTCTCCCATATAAGCTGCCACCATCTTTTAGAGTACTACAACAGGAGGATGGTAAAACGGTTCCCAAAACTTTTACTTTAACCCTACAATTGAGTGATTTTAGTGATGATAATGTTGATGCTACTGCTGTAGATGATGCACGTGATGCTGATGTTGATAATGCTTGTGATGATGATGTTGCTGTTAGGCCAAATTCCCCTATTAGAATAGAAAATGTACAATCAAACATAGGGAAAAGTCCAAACATAGGGAAGAGTCTAAGGATAAAACATTGGTGTACAAAAATAGTGTCACCCATTAAGAGTCCACAAACAAAACAGAATATTATAAACCAAACACCAACAACTGCTAACCCATCTGAGTCAACGAGCCATGTGCAAAAAAATACACCAAAAAGTTGCAACAAAACAGACCCAATGGGCAAGGGAAAACCAAACATTGCCACTAAAGAGTCCACTGCCAAGGGAAAACCAAAAAATGGAAACCAAGGTATAAAAAGCCACAACTTGAAAAAATTAAAAAGAAAAGAGTACTTAGACCTGTACAATATGAGGAAAAATGATGGGGATAATGAGCAGAGTGATAGTGAGGATTAAGATTTTGCATCCTCTGATGAAGAGTATGAGTTTACAGAGAGTGATGAAGAGTGGCTTAAGGATGTAGTTGATGAATTTAAACTGCAAAATGACATTATAGATGGTATAGTTGGAGTGGATGGTGTGGGACTAGATAGTGACAGTGCAAGTGAGGTAGAGGGTGATGAAGATAGGATCACAGAATCAGATTTGTCTGGTTCTGATGGAGAGCTTTCAGTAGAGGAAGATGGAGTTGAAAAGAAAATAAGGATGCAGAAGTGTGGTCCAGGTTATGGATTTAAGGGGATTCCTTTCAAATATTCAGATGGAGGAAAGGTAAAACTATAAAATAAACACTTGTTTAGGTCTATTTATGAGTTTAGAAAGGTTATGAGAGAATATCTAGTATGGGAAGGGGTGAATTTGAGAACAACAAAGAACCAAAAAGAGGCAGTTGGCATGAAATGTGAAGATAGCAAATGTGAGTTCTACATATGGGCCTCCGTGATCCCTGGAAGTAAGACTTTCTTGGTGAGGAAATTGCAACCCAATCACTCATGTGTAAGGGTTGAAAAAGTTAGGAGTGCAACTTTTAAATGGATAGCTAGGGTTTACTACCATCTCTTAGGGCAGATAAGAATACGAGTAAAGAATTAATGTTCAAGGCCCTTAAAGAAGAGCCATATGAGGTAGAACCTAGCTATGCCAAGGTATGGAAGGGAAAGCAAAAGTCCATGGAATTGATAGATGGATCCCACCATGACTCCTTCTTAGAATTACCCATGTATACTGATATGTTGCTTCAACCTAATCCAGGATTAGTTCTTAAGTTTTGGTATAAGGTGAAGACTGATCCAAATGACAATTCTCCTCATATTTTTCAAATGATATTCATTGGATTAAAAGCATGCATAAATGGTTTCATTGCTGGTTGTAGACCTTTTATAGGTCTTGATGGCTGCCATTTGAAGGGACCAATCATTGGTTCACTTTTGTCTGCTGTTTCTGTTGATGGCAACAAGGGAATATTCCCTGTTACTTATGTTATTGTTGAAAAAAATGCAATGCATCTTGGGAGTGGTTTATGGACCTACTGTACACATGTATTGGAAGAGTAATGGAGGGAAAGCTTCTAACCTTTATGTCTGATAGGTAAAAGGTAAATTTTATTTTTATTCTTGTTTGTTGAGGTCAATAATGTCAAACTGCTTTCTCTATATAAGATCATTAATGTTGTAAATAATTAGCCTGATGCAATATATGCCAATTTTAGGTCTAAGTGGCCTGGTGTGGAGTTGAGAGAATTGTTCTGGAAAGCCAGCAAGGCCTACTGCTATGTAAATCACTTGAAGGCCATGAAGGAGATTGCTGATGTCTCTAAAGATCCTCAAGCTGTAAAGTATTTGACAGACATGGAAGGAAATCAATGGCAGAAATAGAGGTTTGATCTAGAAGTCAAGAGTGATCATGTGACTAACAACATGACATAATCCTTCAATCATTAGATAGGAAAATTTAGGAACAAACTAGTGTTGACCCTCTTAGAAAATATTAGAATTAATATTATGGCTCGATTGTATAAAAGATATGCAAAGGCAGCAAGTTGGGAGGGAAAAGTAACAAAGAGGGTAAGGTCTAGATTGGAGAAGATTTCTGCTCAAACAAGGCATTTGCAGATTGTTCCAGCTAGCCAATATGAGTTTCAAGTGATGGATGACACTGAAAAGTATTCAGTTTGTTTGTTGAGGGGTACTTGTAGTTGTAGAGAGTGGGAGATTTCAAGAATTCCTCATAAGCATGTAGCTTGTTATGTGGGCTACATAAGGACAAACCTGGAGGACTACTGTGATGAAGCCTACACTATTGAAAAGTATATGGTAGCACATAAAGAAGTTGTCCATCCACTTTATGAGGGCAATTTAGACCTTGCTAAAAGAGCCAAAAAAATCCAGGCATTTAAATTGAAGAGATCCGCTAGAAGGCCAAAAACAATTAGAACAAAAGAGAAAGAAGAAGAAAAACCAGAGAGGACAAGGGTAGCAACAGTGAAATGTGGTATCTGTAAGAAGTATGGTCATAATGCAAGAGGATGCAGTGAGGTAATTAGTTTTGTTTTCATGATTTTTGATAATATTTATGTTGTTAGATTATCATTTTCATTTACTTTTATGTAGAAAGTGTCCAAACAAGGTAATGAACAAGTGACAACTGAAGGGAATGAACAACTAGACCTAGCAATTCCAATCCCAAATCAAAGAGAATACCTACTTCAAATGCAAGAAGTAAAAAGGTGACAGAATTTTCAATTACTTTTTATAATAATCCAATAACCAAATGTTACTAATATATGTTTTTTCTCAGGTAAACAAGAAGGAAAAAACTGACAAGAGAGATGCATCCCAGAATTCACAAGCACAACCCATAGCTTCCCAGGAGACTTACACTCCACAATCACAGCCAACAGCTTCACAAACTTCAAACTGACACTTATGGGGTACTCTTTTACTTAATGCAAAGTGCTACAATCACTAAGACATTTAATACAATGGTAAGTAAAAAAAAGTAGCATTACAAGTATCTTAACTGTTTGGGTTGTTATGTCCATGGTGTGTATCTTCACATATAAGTCTCTAAAATCTCCTCTCATTGTTTTCAATTCTACAACTATGGCACTTGCTTCCACTTGTTGTTCCTTAATCACAGCTATATTATTACAATCATTGTATCTATTAAGTGATAGACACCAACTTAGGAATGAAGCATTGCAATTCTTCTCTTCACAGTTATAATACAACCTATTTTTGTTCTTTTTTGACTCTGATACTCTCACTGTTGCTCATTTGTTGCATGATCTGCATTGTATGTTCTTGAACTTTGGCCCTTCAAACATATTTGAGCTTGTGGTAGAATGAGAAATTTGACCTTGTGATTAGGTTGGAGTGATGAAGAAAGAGAAGGGAAGGGGTTTTAAAAAGCTGCTAATGGAGATGGAAGGGAAAGAATAGAAGCTGTTGAAGAAAATGAATGAAGATCATGATTTTGTCTTTTGGATATATATGGAAAGAAGCTCCAACAGCCACTTTTGTTCTTTTTGTTAATTTTTTTTGCTACAAAAATAATGGTGCAACGACTATTTTTTTTTGGGTATGGTACATTTGAGGGCATTTTAGATCCTTTAGCCCATTTATAATGGCATTTTTGCAATTAAAAATAACTTTTACTAATGGCCACTTGACGGAATATGCTTATTGTAACCGCAAACAAAAGTTGGTATGTTTTTTGTAATTTCTCAAACTAGAGGATGTTAGTTGTAAATATACCCAATTTTCAGGGTGACAAATGTAAATAACCCTTAGAGAACTCATTAATAATTGTTGGATTGCTTTGAGCATGATAGCAACACAAAAGAAGCTCCATTATTTATAACAATAAGCAAGGATAATGACTCTTTTACTATAACCATGAACTGAGAGAGACTGAGACAGAGAAAAGGAATAGGAGTATGTAGTGGCGTGGTTACTGTGTTTTTTTTTTTTTATATAAAAATTTGCAAGAGTGATAATAAAAATATGTAAACAACTATTAAAAGAGTTATTACTTACTTATATAAGTATTTAAGTAGTCTATATACATATTGTTATTATTCGTGTGCATATGTTATAGTCAAGGTTGCACAGATATGATAAGACATACACGGTAAACATAAATACGGTGATACACCAATCTTAAAAACATTATAATATACCCAGAGATTCACTCCTTATAGGTATTTTGCACTAGAAAGAAGCCGCTCCATCAAAACTCTACCTCTCTTTTTAGTATACCCCGACGATGTCAATCAGTAGAAAAGTTCCAACAGTGTTGACGTCACGGGCCCACCAAATGAGGATGCAATTGATTTGGAGTTATGCCTCGGGCTCCATGAGGTTGGCGAATAAGAATAAGGTGAAGGAATACCCCACTTGATCCAACATATCCTCTTTTTGACTTATAGAAAAAAAAAAGTAGCTTTTGTTGTGTATATATTTTTTGTATTCTCAAGTTATGGAACTCACACCTCCACTCTTCTTTCTTTCTAAGGAGAGAAGATGACTAGTTCCTTTATTTTCTTTTTCAGGAAGTTTTTTAATAAGGAAGCTGGAGAAACAAGTTAGAAAGAGGAAGAGTCGAATCTTAACCTCTAGTAACATCAATGTCATGATCAATGAAGTTCCAACCACTCTCTTTAGTTTGCATATATGACAATGTGCAAAGTAGTTGTGATCATCCTCAGGGGATTGCAGATCCAGCGATGGATGGATAAGTTCCAACTACTTTCCTTGCATCACGACATACAAAGGAATCATAACTATAGCCAATCTCTTCGTGAGTTAGCCCTGATTTACCGTGGTATCGGACCTTCCCCATGGGAAAGTTTAAGTTTTTTGTTTACCAGATCATCTTCACTGGAATCATGAAACTTCGACTTTTATACTCACTGGAGGACTGACACCCACAAGGTCATATTGGGTTTTGTGGAAGCCTAATAGCAGTTAGACTAGTCAAAGTTAAGAATTTCAAGACTTAATGTTCGTCAAGACATCGCAAGTTTCAAGTTGGACTTCAAGACTCGGTTCGAATTGCATTCTGAGCTTCCACCTCATCAAGCCTTAAAGTGGCGGTATTTGTAAACATAAAAAAAATTTTAAAAAAAAGTCAAAGGAAGGCAGCCGATCATTAAAAAAAAAAAAAGAAGAAGAAGAAAAATCAAAGGGTTGGTGCCAACCCAAAGAAAAAAAAAAAAACAGAGAGAGGAACAGTGGCCATTTCATGGCCTATAAATAGGCCATGAAATGGCCACTCAATCACAACATCCCAGCACTGAGAAAGGGGAAGCAAAATTGCAAAGCATTTGCAAAAGTTTTCAAAATCTCTTCTCCTACGTTTTTGTATTTTGGCGTATTCTGTGTAGATGCCACTGAGGTGATCTTCCAAATCAAAAGTCCAAAATATTAAATATACTTATTTCTAAACATATTTTGAGTATATTCTCTCTGGTTGCTCCGAAGTGGGACTTGTTAGAGTAAAAATTCAAAATATTAAAATATTAAAAATTTGTCTGAGATTAATCTCCCACAGCCCTCAACGGAGTCAAACCAGTCCATTTGAGATCAAACCCCTACTGCCCTCAGTAGAGTCAAATCAGTTCATCTGAGATCAAGTTCATACGGCTCTTAGTGGAATCAAGCATTTCCGAGTGAGATCAAGTCTGCACAACCCTCACTGGAGTTGCAGCATCTGAATGAGATCAAACCTCGGCCCGCAGTGAAATTTATCTCATTCGTTCAAGATCAAGCCTACGTGACTATTGACGAAATCACAAAAAAACATTAATCGGAGGATATACACAGAGATCAACCCTACATAAATTTTAAATTTCATTTGTAATTTGTATATGTATTTTCGAGGTCTAACTATTTTAGTCTTGAAACTTACAGCCTCTTACATTATGGAAATGAAAAAAAAATATTCTTATTATTTACTTTACAGCTCAAATAAAGAAAAGAGTGGATTGCAAATAAAGAATGTTGTTATTTAGTTGATCCAATGATTAAGTTTCTCAGAACACATTAAAATATATATATAAATGAGAGAAGTAAGATAAAGCTAAAATAAAAAGCTCTCGTTTAGCCAGACAATCAAATCAAATTTGATTTGGTCATATCAACTTTTTAAATATTTATATAATTTAGGCAAGCAACAAATGGACTCTATTGTAAAACTCCTTTTCAAATGTCTCCAATAATCTAGCTCTTTTCATGAGAAACCTAGCAGTTTTTTTTTTTTTTTATCTATAATAGAGATGATAGTCTATTATTAAAAAAAGGACAACTAAAAGAGAGATTTAGAGTTTAAACTGCAAATTTCTAGATAGAAAGCATGTAATTTTCACTACTCTAATTAAATTGAATAATAGTTTCTTTTGTTTCTTCTCCTCTCAATGGGTTGGTCTTTAATATTAGGCCAATTTCCATAGTGGATTAGACCTGACAACGTTTCATTTTCGATCTAGTATGGTTCCAAACCGCGGGGTCTGGTTCTAGGACATGTTGAGCCTTAACTGAGCTGCCTTGTAAATGGTCCAATTCGGTTCCGATTTTTCAACGGTTCTATTTCATCAACGATTTTGATTTCAATTCCAATTTGATATATTTCTAACTTTTTTTTAACGATCTAAAATTATAAAAATCAAATTTAAATTGGATTAAGGAGGGAAAATTTAAATAACAAAATGGATTAGACTTAATTAAATATTAATTAAGCTGTCTATATGTCCTCTTTAAGATTAAGAGGAATCAAAGCGCATGTACATCTATCACTTTCAAAACTTTAACTGATCATTTATCTCATTTTTGCTTACAACATATACTATCAGTTACTTTCGGTTGTTTGAAAAAATTGTTAGATGAACCACTGATTGAACCGCCAGTTCTAAAGTTCCTAAAAGAAAGAACTAAAATTGAACCTTCGCTTGGCCGGTTCCAATTCTAGAACCAGAACCATCTTGTCCATTCGATTTGATTCCTGTTAACAGGTAGTCCAGTTCTGATTCGGTTCTGACTCAAACCAAACCGGTGGTTACCCCTACAATGGACCAATATAACATACGCATGGTCGTTTTATATGTCGGCCAATGGTAGAGGTCCCTGCCACGTTTTGTAGCCATGCAACATTCTCTTTGTTGTTGTAGCATACACTACTCCAATAATGTTACTTGCGATGCAAAATAAATAATTTTTGGAATAGAACAACTAACCTAAAGTTGAAAGGAGAAGAATCTAAGGATTCTGTTTGCACGAATCATTTGCAGGCTTTGTCAAATAGTGTGTAGCTAATGTTTCAAACTTATGTGCACTAAAATTATTTTTATGCTTTTCTCATTCTATCATCTATTTGTTCTTCACACCTTCACCATGTTAGAATCAAGCGTTTGACATCACACAAAAAATTTAACCTGTTGGTTGAGATGCAATTTTATTTCCTTAAATCTTCTCAAAGCCGTATTTAGCTTTGAGAGACTGCACTCATAACAAGTGTTATAGGTCAAGGTGTTAAGCCTATGGTCCAAAAGAACCACTAACAATAATAGTCAACAATCTTCTCCTCAGTGTTAATTGAGGGACTCAAATCCATGACCTCGCTATCATGCCAATTGTTAGGATCAAGTGCTTGTAATCACACTAAAACTTTAAGCTATTGATTGAGGTGTAATTTTATTTTCTTAAACCTTCTCAGAGTCACATCTAGTTGCATTGAGGGGTTGCTTTCATTACAAGGGCTATGAATTGGGATATTAAGCCCAGAATTCAAAGGGAATGCTGACAATATTAGCTGATACGCTACTCTTTGTCTAAAGAGTGAAAATATGAATAAAAAATGAGAAAAAAAGAGGAAAATAGTATCGTCTATAAATTGTAATGTTTGTCACATTTTTTTTTATTTTTAATTGTTTTTGTGGATTATTTACATGATTGGGTGTAAACAATATCATTGGCAACAAAGGCTAAAAAAAGGGGATCTGCCCCCATTTCCTTTAAGGACAACTTGAAACATTTTGGCAGTGATAATTGACATGCCAATCACATCCTTTAAGACCATCAAACAGGACAAGTTTGGAAATGCTATACCTACTTGAGGCAAGGTTTGAAAGAGATATCAATACGGTTTTGGGTAGTGGAGATAGTGGAAGGAAAGTCATTATATGCAATCAACAATAGAGGGAATGCATGCATAATACATTTTGTTGTCTTTTAATCTAATGACTAGAATGCAGTACGTTTGCACCCAAAGTAAATTACATTGATATGTTTTCTTGTTATCATTGAAGTGGTTTTTTTTTTTTTTTTGGGATGCAAATTTTATTCCAACTTATGCCCAGTTGGTAAAGACTCTTAATTTTCTAACTCCCATTGGCCAGTTCTGCTATCATAACCAGTGACTATCTTTGAATTTGTTCTTTCTTGTCATTTGATGTGATCCTCGAAGGTCTCTGCCTCATGTGCTAGTGATATTGTTAGAGAACCCGAGAGTCTAAAATTAGGGAGATTTCTAAGTAGGGTTTTAGTTAGCAATA
This sequence comes from Carallia pectinifolia, assembly GCA_037832335.1. NCBI lineage: Eukaryota > Viridiplantae > Streptophyta > Magnoliopsida > Malpighiales > Rhizophoraceae > Carallia > Carallia pectinifolia. The sequence goes on from CM075449.1 coordinate 21,127,061, forward strand.
GACCTTTGAGGGATTGTCTCTACAAATCTTTTACATTTATATGTTATTCATTTCTCACACTTTCAATGTGAGATTTTTTGACTACACAAGTCATAACTAAAATCCCAACAGTCTCTCTCTCACGTGGTAGTCCCTTCTACATTAGGTTTGCTCTCATTGAACGTGCCAAGAGTTCATTACCACCACACAAAGCCCGTTCGCAAGCTAATTTTGCTTTGCCTAATCTGAAAGTGTGCAAAAGACAATGCTCCAATATCCACGCTTGAGCCATATTTGTTATCACTCTTCTTTTGCACCTTTTCTTATGGAGTGTAACTAGTTTCTTCCTTCCTTGTGGTAGCAACAACTATGGGAAATGCTTGTTGTTCATACTTGTCTCTTGCCAAAGTATAGGCTGATTCTCATCCCCATTCACACTTGTCTGTTGCTTTACTATCGGTTTAAAATCATCTTTTGGCGAATCATTGGCTTTGAAATCACTTATTGGAGAAATGCAAAAACTCAAGTCTCGAGACAAATCTTAATAGAGTCTAAGTAAGTAACAACTTTGTACACTTGATATTACTTCTTAATCCAAAACCTTAAGGCATTGGAATAGGTCCTTCCATCTTTTATGTTAATCATTCCTCTTATTTTCAATGTAAAATTTTTTAATCACACAACTAACACTTGAAATCTCAATAGATTGATTTGCATCAATTGGAATAGTTTTTGGGATAGATTTCTACTTTGTTAGATGTCTTTGTAGAGGTCAAGGATTTCTTTCCTGTTTTTGCTATTTTATTTATTAGAAAAATAAGACCATATAGTTACATTTATGTAATAACAAGGAGTAGCTATGTGTTTGTAACTCAAATGACATTGACAGTATGCCCGTAAAAGACCATTGACCTCCCAATCCCTATCTCCCAACCAGTTAGTCTAGATATATGATATCTCAAAAAAAAAAAATAGTAACATAATTCTATTAAAAAATATCTAACAGTTTATTATATCTTTTTTATGAATTCAATCATCAAACATCTAACAACTAGAGTTGTCAATTTTTGACCTAATTTGATGGGTTGACTTATATCCGCCTAAAATAATATGATTCAAACCCGACTGGAAAATACATAGACCAAAAAATGAATCGAAACTAAATAACCCAAAAAATTTAGGATCGGCTCAGATGATGGGTGACACGTTGGATCACTTGTTCTTTTAAGAAAATAGAAAGTAAAATAAAAGATCATGAATCATATATTTTATGTTATAAAAAATATAATTTCTACTATTTCCATTATAAATGTTAACAACAAATTTTTTTCTGAATATTTTCTGATTTTATGAATTAACATATTTTATTGTGATCTTTTAGATTTTTTTTTCAAAATTCTAGAATTCTTAGTTGTTTTTGTAATTTTTTATTTCACAGATTATTTTTACATTTTTTCGTATTTTGAAATTTTCAAAACTTTTTACAAAAATACCATATCATTCAAAAAAATGTGTGGGTCAACCCAACCTAGCCGGCCCGCATCCAAGTGATTCAAACCTGAAATAAGTTGAGGATAACTTGACTTCGAAGTAGTCCGATTGGAAACAACCCAAATTTAAAGTGACATGATCCGACGACCCATTCTAATACCTTTGTTAACAATTCAAATCATTTTATTACTAATTTAAAACTACTATTATAAAGGCCAAAAAAAATTGTTTTCTTATTTATATAAAAAGAAGAGTTGACTCCAAGAGACATAAAACGTTATAGGTAATCGCAAAAGACCATTCGTATTTGAAGATAAAGGGATGACATTCATCTCGAGTTTCTCAATTCATTCTTATGTTTATGGGCATTCACAGATGAGACCTTGGAAATTCATCAAATTAGTTTTTGTATTCGGATTAGGTGTGAACTTAGATTTGAACCTCATATTTTATTAATAATTAACTTTGTTTTATTGTTAATGAGAAATAGCTCTATTGGTATTGAAATCGTCTTAAAAGCTAAAAGTCTAGAATTCCAATCGGAATCAATTTAAAAAAAAAAACAAGAAGAAAAGCTTTGTTTTATTGACAAAAAAATAACTTGATCTGAAAATTATGTAAAGTACTTTTACTAGTGGAGTATGCTATTCTATTTTGCTAAAATTAGACATCGACCCCTTGCGTCTGAACAAAAGAGTCCAATAACTATACATCACAATCATTTCATCTAGTGTGATTTGTTGGACTTTTTTTTTTTTCTTTTTTTCTTTTTGGTTTATATTGAATAGATTAATCTTTTGATTAAAAAGGATATTTTCTGGGTATCAGATGCATTGAATTGAATTTTGCCCAAATTAAGTGAAAAAAAGAAAAGCAGAAATAAATTCTCTCCAGTCTGATTTCCTCTTTGCTAATCTAATAAACAATTGAAAGATACAAATTTGATACAAGATTTCTTGATGGAAATATGCCTCATAATGGAATCGCAGACAACTGAAGAGAAGCATTTTGTGAAGGAAAAAAAAAAGAAGCAGAATCCATATCATTACAACACAAATCAAGCACACAACTTTATTGATGTCACGCGGGTATTACAATTTTTATTTTTTTGGGGGGATCATTTACACTAACATCTTTATTTATTGGTCAATTTGCACATTACTTGTTACCCAATTTTCTCTAGTTTGGTGTTTACTCACCTCGATAAAGAGGTGGAATGCTTTGTTCATTTCTAAAGAAATTGGTAGGATCAACTGCAGTCTTGACCTGCACTAACTTTTGAAAATTATTTTTGAAATATTTAGTACCCCAAATAGTTGCTTGCCCATAACTTGTGTGACCATGCTCCTTGTTCTTCCCCAGATCAAGATCCCTATAATTCACATATGCTTCTCGTGGATTTTTGGAAACATAGGGAGCCATGTAGTTGTACAGTTGTCTGATCCAACGTAAATGCCTTTGAGTCCCCTTCTTGCCTTCACTGCCCGGAGATACTGTGTACACCATTTTGTACAAATTTCCAGCCCTGTGTGGAAAAGGGACGCTGGATTCTGATATTTCACTCATTTTTCCTCCATATGCTACGAGGAGTACGTCTGCAAGTTCGACTTCCTGAAACCTTTTCCAAATCTCTTTGAATGCATTTTCTGGTATAGGTTCCTTAACATAGTCAGATTTTGCTTTGAATATTGTTTTTGTGTAGGTAGTCCAATCAAGTAGAACTTCCAATGACGAATTTCTTGGAAATCCGGCCACATATAGCTCGGACTCAATCCAACTCATTTCTTTGCAATCTTCTTTCGTCACGTTGAGCTCGGGGAATCTCTCTTGCATCAATGGAAGAAGCTGATTCTTGCCACCAAGAAACACAGCAATGAATGCAGCTCCAATTGGTGGGATTCCAGCCTGAGTGGAATTGATTTTGTATAGGATAGCTAACATAAATATATCTTCGGGAAGCTTATTGGCTACGTATTGCCAACGATGGACGAGCTCGGTTGCATTGTCTTCCAAGGATTTACCAATCGTGAATACTGTCACAGTCGGAGGGACTTGAACTAGTTTTATCTTCCACTCAATGACCACGCCGAAACTGTTTCCTCCTCCTCCTCGAATTGCCCAAAATAGATCTTCTCCCATTGACGATCTATTGAGAATTCTACCCTTAGCATCAACCAAATGTGCATCAATTATATTGTCTGCAGCAAGGCCATACTTGCGCAGCAAGGTGCCGTATCCTCCCCCACTGAAGTGTCCACCAACACCAATAGTCGGGCAAACCCCGGCTGGAAAGGCTAGAGTCCTACTTTTCTCTGCAATTCTGTAGTAAAGCTCACCTAAAGTCGCACCAGCTTGAACCCACGAAACATTTTTTGCTACATCTACGGTGATCGCTCGAAAATTAATTAGATCAATGATGAGAAATGGGGAAGTTGTTGAACTTGAAGCGTAGGAAAGACCTTCGAAATCGTGACCCCCACTTCGAATTCTCACTTGCAGGTTGTGCCTACTCGAACAATAGATTGTGGATTGAATTTGTGACACATCTGTTGGTGTGATAATGACTTGAGGTTTTGGCGTCGAAGTTGTATTGAACCTCAGGTTTTGTAAAGTAGACTGCAAGACAGAGGAGTATGAGGAGTTTTTTGGGGTGTAAATGACCTTGGAAATGGAGGTGGAGTTTTGGGAATGGTGGGAAAGACAGTGAAGGAAATCCTCATGAGTGTGAGTTGAAGTTACCCATGAGAACGACAGTAGAAGGAGAACAAGAAATGGGAACACTGAAGAGCTAAGCCTTAGAGAACTCATTGTTAATTGTTGCTTGCGTTTGAGCATAATACCAAAGGATAAGAGGCTCCCTTATTTATAGTAATGAGGATAATGTATAAAAATTCACAACGTGAAAACTTGGTGGACAACTCAAGCATCCAGATGGCAGTTTCTCTGAATTTATAATGGAAAATTAGCAGGTCGAAATCAAGAAATTTGACTTTTGCACATGATGCGATGTTTTTGCTGGTTTTATCAATCTCTATAATCTATAGTTCAAGTACTAGTTGATATTGTCATGTATCCCTTCGTACTGAAGTTTTTGTTGCTTCTCCTCATCATTTCGTATGGGAATACCATGGTAAGTTCATGTTTTAGTCTATTAAAATGTCTGTTAGGTGTAAGCTATATAAGTTCTAGTTAAATAGAAAGAAAAGATGTTTTCAACGTACAGACTTTGGTATCATAGAGTTAAAGAAGAGTCTTGCATTCGTAACTTTTAACTTTGTTTCACGAAGAAACATGATCTTGAAAAACAAATGTGTGACTTTTGTGTGATTTTCAGGTTTCAAGGAGTAATTATATTATTATATATATATATTTTTTTCTATCATTTTGGGTTGGTTTGTGTCCATGTATAAGATCATGAGCACTTTTCTTATGCCAATGCAACGAATCCTCTCGCGCGATTCTATTTAAGAGGATTTTTATTTTAATTTTTTTTTTTAAATGAGTGTAATTTATTCATGATCTTATACTATATAATAAATGAAGTATGCTTAAATAAAAAGATTAAAAATAATATTTAAATGATATTAAATTATGAATTAATATTACTCACCAAAAAAAAAAGAGTGAAATTAACAAACACCCTCACTTGATTAATTTTCTTTTTATATGCTCGAATGGTCAAATTCCTGACTTATCCGTGAGCAATAAACGAATGAACAAGAGCTTGGTTTTGCCGCACAGTGCGGCGCCAACTTTTTCCAAATAAGCAATGGGTTTCCTTGAAATTTTCTTCGGTGATCCATTCCCACCAGTCAAATGTTTTGCTAAAAAAATTACATGGTCAAAGGTATTTATCTTTTCAAGACATATATTTTTTTCTTTTTGGTGAAGGAGACTTTGCAAGCATTTTTTTTACCATTGCAATCAGTTTCTTTCATGACACTTAGTGACGCAGGATGGAATCGCAATCAGCACTAGGTGCAATCTGGCTAAGTTGAGGTAAAAAAGAAATTAGAAATTTTAGAAAACTTGGTTCTTAAGTATTGATAGATATTGTTTTAGAATAATTCATCGATTCCTTATTACTTAAATTCTTTTTTTGCTGTTCAAAAACAAATTCTTATTATATTGATTTAATTTCCAGTTATCTTTTGATTGGTCATACAAAGATATCACCTCGCGTGAATTTAAAATAACGCACATAGGCCACCCACTTGGGCTTAGGCCTCTCCAAGTGGCCCCAGGAGTTTGCTAGAGGAGCTTACTAGAGAGGCTCAGACAGACTCAAACTCCTACAATTCTGAGCTATCATTTAACAGACACCAGTCACATTCATCATGAGTGGAACTTACGTCTTTTTAAACATTAGACTACCACAGGTCGGTATATATATATTAGAGACTCACGCCTAAGAAAGGGGCCGATCCGATCTGATTCTAACCCAATCTAGGACTCCCAATCTAATCTAAACAACTCCTCATAGGCAACCTCTCTAACTCTGACTTCCTCTACCACACACACACACACACTCGTAAGCACCTTTACATACAGATCGACGAGACGCCCACCTATGGTGTCTCATCACTATAAGTTACCCAAGAGGACCTCATCAGGCCCTCGATCCTGCTTGACTTCTTATTGGCTTAAGCGTCGAGATGCTTACACTGGAGGGACCCTTGGCCCAAGCGTTGATGTTTTACAAGTCCACACACGAGGGCCCATGATAACTGAACCCACAACTAAGGACCACCATCATCAATAAGCAGACATTTTTTTTTCTTGGGATAAATCAATGGATATTTCATTAAAAAAACTTGATAAAGTACATATTCAACCTAGCATCCTATCAGAACTCACCAATGAAATAACCTGAACTTGTAAGCACTTACAAGAAAATGATAAACTAAAACTTGTTACACCCAATTACAACATCTCAACCATGCAACTAGGGGGTTGGCCTATAAATCGCTTGTTTTGCAAGAAGTTTGTTCCTCTTAAGTAAGATTTTGGATTCGAGTCTTATGAATGAAGAAAATGAGTGCTAGGAGAGATATAAGCCCCTTTCATGGGTTTACTCGGCTCGCACCGGATTAGTCGATGTCCAATTAGATTTCGGATACCGGAGTTTCAGACTACAAAAATAAACTGTAATCGATTATTACTTTATTGTAATTGCATTAAATTTTTTAAAAAAACACTCATCTAGTTTTAAATTCTCATTTTTTAATTATTATTTCACATTTTTACAATATAATGTACTAAATTAATAATTAATTGTATTTTTATAGTGATTATGACTGCACAATATAATTCTAAAATCCCACTCTATTTAAAAAGTCAGCGGTAGACAAAACAATTTTAATTTGATTAGGAGGCTGAAAGATATTTTTGTTTATTCCAACTTTATCTCCTTCTCTCATTTATATTTCTTTAGTGTATTCCTTTTTTTTTTTTTTTTTTGAGAAATTCTTTAGTGCATATAATCTCTCAATCAACTAACTAGCAACACGCTCAATTTGCAATCCACTCTCATTCACTCATTCTTTTTTTTTTTTTTTTGTTTTTTGTTCATTAGAAATCTATTACATCATGAATTATATAATATTGACAGCTACTTTAATTTTAAGTTTTCACTACTTCAGTGTTTACATAGAAACCAATCCACTCTTTCTACCCAATTAAACCCACCACAAAATTTCATCTTTCCTTAATGTGTATTGGGAACTTGAAACTCCTTCCAGAAGTAAAAAAGGTGATTTTTTGGACATTCATTTATTCTTTCTTGGTCTCCAATTCTTTGGGTGCAGTTTGCCTCCTTTTCTTCTGTTTGTTCTTTATTCTTTTTTTTTTTTTGCCTTATCTTAATTGTTATTTTAAAAAAAAAAAACTCACAGTCAAATGATAATGTTTTTTTTTCTCTATGTTAATACCTAACATTGTGGTTGAAGAAAATAGAATACAGTTATAATAAAATGAGCTGAATGATTTGAAGAAGCTGAAACTTCAATACTATCCAGAGCATGTTTTGTTCTATGTATGGAAAAAATATTTGGTTCGAATTCTAACATAATATGAATATAACCGAAAAGAAATAACAACTGAAATAATTTATCATGAAACCTTAACAAGTAATTTGTTTAACTTTTATTTCTCATATATATTAAGACTCTCGTTTCCACGACTCTTAAATTTTTTTTTTCATGGAATACACATAAGAGACTTTAAATATGAAACCGTAAGTCTGACTTGCACAATCTAAGTTTATCTCTACTAAAGTTTAAAAAACAATTCAAAACTTCTAACTTACAATAAGGAGTAGAAAAAAATTCAAAAAAAAAAAAAAAGAAGAAAAACTCTATTCTAGAACATGTGTTCAATTCTACTAAACATCTACAAAATCAGACAGCCAATTGGATATTGATATGAAAGTAAGTGACGCGCGGTCTAATACACCATTAAAGCGAAGAGAAAACTCTCAAAAGAATGATAATGTTAAAATGACATCTTATTTTATTTGGATTGATATTTCGGTGGGATACTTTACCTCTTAGGCTTACACACATTTATAGTTGAAAAGTCTACCTAGCAAAGAAAATGACTGCTGACCAAGTTTGCTTGATGACTGATGGCGTTGCAAAACAAGCGATTTATAGGCCAACCCCCTGTTTGCATGGTTGTGATGTTGTAATTGGGTGTCACAAGTTTTAGTTTATCATTTTATTGTAAGTGCTTACAAGTTCAGGTTATTTCATTGGTGAGTTCTGATAGGATGCTAGGTTGAATATGTACTTTATCAAGTTTTTTTAATGAAATATCCATTGATTTATCCAAAGAAAAAAAAAAGTTTGCTTATCGACTGGTGGAATAAAGTTGGAATAAACAAAAATATCTTTCAGCCTCCTAATCAAATTAAAATTGTTTTGTCTACCGATGACTTTTTAAATAGAGTGGGATTTTAGAATTATACTGTGCAGTCATACTCACTATAAATATACAATTAATTATTAATTTAGTATAATTATATTGTAAAAAATGTGAAATAATAATTATAAAATGAGAATTTAAAACTAGATGAGTGTTTTTTTAAAAAATTTAATGCAATTACACTAAAATAATAATTGGTTACATTTTATTTTTTTGGTCTAAAATCCCGATATTCGAAATCTAATTGGAAATCGACTAATCCGGTGCGATCCGAGTAGATCCATGAAATGGAGTTAAAACTCTCCCAATGCCTATTTCTCCATTCACAAGACTCGAACCCGAGGCTTTATTTAAAAGGAACAAGCTCTTCATCCTAAGGTATTTGCGCTGTGAAGATAAGAGTGACTTCCGCGGATTTCCATTGTGATTTCACTCTAACCGTGCGCTGATCATGATATTGAAAGACTAGTGATTCAACTTCAAGGTCTTAGACTGTGGAACATCCTCCAATTGAGGTATCTAAATTTTACAGTAATTCTTCTTGTGGAAAGTAATGCCTTTAATTTCCTACATTGGTATCAAAGCCTGTATGAGTTGTTTCCTAGCCTTTATTTGATAATATGCAAGGTTGAGGGTAAATTTCCAAAAAAAAAAAAAAAAAGGGCTGGTTGTTAGACCCATTCATGGCACTTTGGTGTAGATGGCGTGTTAAGGCCTGCTTTTTATTTGTGTGCATTAGAATATATTTGAAATTATTTGGAGGCCTGGATTTCTTTGAGTCGAGACAACATGAAGGTTGTAGTTTCTGAACCAGAAAATTTTAAATCCAAATTACTTTTGAAACGATGAGTTTTAGGATGTGAAATTTGCAAAGAGATGTAGTTCTTGTTACAAGGATTCCATATCATAAGCCCCGTCAGAATCCTGGTAGATAGAGACAATTTTTACAAATATATAGTCGTATTCTGTCAAGACTTTTTGAGGAAGAATAAGATGATTGGTGGTCACGTGCTCCCGAAAACTGTAAATTTCCTTTTGGAACCGTTTGAGCGGTGGGCAGTAACGACCAGTGGCATAATGCCACGTGCAAACCCAAAAAAAAAAAAAGAAAACTGCTTCTGTCTGTTGCGAAACTGCTCCGCTCTTTTGCAGTTTGCGCTGCCGTAGATTTGTAAAATACTGTTTTTTTTTTTTTTTTTTTTTGTCTACAAAGAGTTCTAATGGGTAAATGAAGAGAAAGAAGAATGAAATTGGTGGGGGTTGAATCCCTTACCTAATATTTGAGGGGTACTCTACTCAACAATTAGAATAAATATTCAACCTTTGTAAAAATACGTGAGAAGCGACTAGCGAGGACAAAGGGACGGTTGCTTAATTCCTCGAGACCAAGTTTTGATCGTTGAAGAAACAAGGAAAAAGTTTGACGTTCATATATTTTAGTAGTTATACTTGGTATACACATTGTGATGAGTTTATTAATTTTTATAATAAAATTGATAAAATATGCTATAAGAAATTAACACATAATTTTTTATCATTTTTTGTCACAAAAATAATAAGCATTATTACAAAAATAATTAAATTTATCACAAAAAATATATTTTATTTATATACCATTTGGATACAAGAATATGTATATAAAACTGAATTTTAAAAAATTAAAAACTTCTTTATAAACGTGTACAAGTTGTGAAATAATTATTAAAAAAAAAAAAGGAGTCACGGCAATTGATAGAGGTCCATCGTACACGTGACATAGAACTTATCCAACTCATCAAGTGTTGTCTTATCGATCAAAGTGGAAAGTTAGAAGTCTAAATTAATTAGACCAAAAACTTTCAATTTTTGACTCGCGGCTTAGTAAGCTGGTGTCCTTCATATCTGGTACTTTTGAAAAACCAAATTACTGAGTTGTGGCAATTAAGTTCATGTGTTAAAGAAAAAAACAAATATATGGCGACTAGACAAGGGGAACCTCATTGTCATGTGCAAAATTAAAGCACGTAATGTAGCAGAAGGTTGCATACTTAATGAAGGGACAAACATATCCAAGATATATATATTTGGGTGCGTAAGAGTGCCCAATGGCATGATGCCACCTGTTTATTTTGGTCAAGGCCTAACAAGAATAAGGCTACATACGAAGTGGTGGTTGATAAATGAAAGTTTACAGGCATAAGGTGAGCATTAAAGTATTGAGCTCCTAACGGGGCAATCGTGCACAGATATTTTCCCTACGTAACTTCCTTGTTGCCTTGCTGCACATGATGAAAGAATATAAAAGCCGAGCTCAAATTCAAACTTAATGCTAATTTATTCAAATGGTCTAATGCATAAGGTCTGAAAGAGTGATACCATACCAAGTGGTATGATGACACTTGTAGGGACCTGCGTTATCAAAAACTAAGGGAGCCATGAATATTTTATTTTAATGAGTTAATATATGGTACCTTGTGAGCATAGAAAATGAGACAAAGTTATTATGGTGCCTAAGAATCATAATTTAGTATAAGGTATATCATGAAATTGAAATTTGTGATAAATTGTTATTTGACATGTCATGAATATGTATATGAGATTCATATAATTTCATGATGTCAATATTAATATGCCTTACACAATTATATATGATTACATGACTAAATTTGATTATGAGATCTTAACAGCATGCTTACATTAATTTATGAGAAATTTATTTATAGGCTAAATTTAACATGCCTTTATAAATTACCCAAGCATGATTTAACTTATTTCTTGTGAGTAATAGCAAGTTAAAAAGAAAAATAATTATATGCATTAGAGTCAATAGCAAAATTATGTGAGTTAATTTTTGCTTTTATGTTGTTGGCATATGCAATTGTTTATGTCATGTAATATACACGTTAAAAAACCAATAAAGAATCTTAATCTCAGTGAGAGATCTAGATTCTAGTGGGAGTTTATAGATTGGAAGAATTGAAAAAATTTCTCATCTATGGAGCTAAAATTTTTCGAGAATTAACTAAAAGAATGATAATTAGACATTGGAATATGGGAGATGATTGTAAGCATAGCGAACTTTCAATCTTGTATCCTTTGTTAGATAATCATCAGTTTTAGTTGAGTTTGTTGCAAAATTAATGTACATGTGTGGTTGTATTGGTATCTCTATGCGCTAGTGTCTCTTAATTAGGTCCATAAAACATGGCAACTTGTGTTTGCTAAGTAAGAATTGGACATCAACAAAGGAAATTGAAAAATTTTCATTTCATAAAAATCTAGTTTAATCTTAAGAAAGGAATGTACTCAAAAAATTTATATCGCGTCATGTTTTGAATTTGAAAATGAAAATATGACTCGCCATGTAGAGACCGAGAGACCTAGCTAGGTAAGTATTTCTTGCAAAACAATGCTTAGAAATATGAGAGTTGATCTCTTTAAAGGGTTTGACAAATATTTCACTTGTCAAATAATATGGTTTGCCGTAAAAATAGATTTTTGAGGTGTATTTACAATTGAGTAAAAGGTGACTAAATGTGAGTATTAAATATTCGCTAAGCACTTATGTGATAGCATTGATGGAGGTATGAAGTCAAAACTGATTTCATCAATTTGAACCTCCATTCAAGCAGTGCACACAAACTGCAGTTCAATCCTTTTCCAAACGATTGGGAGCACATATAAACCATAACACACCGATGATGGTGTTTTGTAATTTATGACATTAAATGTCATATATACTTGAAGATGAGCATTTGGAAGTTGCTAGGCCATCTTATATGTGACTTAATATGTGAAATAAAAGTTTCATACTTCTATGTGACTCAAGTGGTGAGTTCACTAGTCAAAGTAGTTTAGAAAAGAATTTAAGAGGGCAAAACCATTGACATGAGATGTGACCATGTCAATAAATAGAAGGAAAAGACCAATAAGTATGGTTATGGCCAAAAAGGTCAAATGCTCTTAAATTCGTGAAGTAAATTGAGCTAACTAAGAAGTTGACGTATAGCCTACCATTTAGTTTATGCTTAAGTTGCTCAATTGTACTACTCATTGAATCTTATCCTAAATGGATGGTATAGTTTGAGTAATGAACTGTATGACACGAGAACTTAGAGAATAAATGAAGCATAGATGAATGCTACTAAGGTGTAATGGATATGTAGAGAATTGATTACATACTAAAGGGTATTATCACCTGCAAATGAGGCTGCATAGTGATCTAATTCAATTTTTACATGAATCCCTCATATGCTTTAAATAAGGCAAATTTTGGTCTTTCACAATCCTTTTTGTTTTCGTACGGTAGTATAAATGTTTGAGGTGATACTATTTACTAAAGTTTTAATATAAAAGATTAGGTTATGTTAGGCAACAAAGAATTGAGAATTGAGCTAGAGAAAAGTCTATTAGACTTACTTCCTTATGTTGCAATATGACCTGATTGGAAAACAAAATGAATATATAATTAAAAGGCACTTAAAGTTGTATTTCTATTACAATCAATCTATTGAGATATCTATGAACAAATGATTACAAGGACAAGGTTTTAAAACCATATTTTTATTATATCTGTAGATGGCTTTGGCGTTTGGTCATATATTTGATCTCCCATAAGTCTGAGCATAAAGAGTGCTTTAATAGTGTGGTTGACAATTAAATTAAAAGAGATCAAAAATCAAAATGATAGAGATTGATTGAAAACGTGAGCATCCATTTGAGCATAATGATTTTTGATTGATCGAAAACGTGATCATCTATTTGAGCATATTGAGGCTTTATAATGAAAATAAGGAAATAAGGTAACTAGCTATTCAATAAACCTTGCAATAAAGTGTTGTTGTAGTGGAAAGAATAACAAATTGTAAAAGTCTATAAGGTTAATGATAAAGAGAAGAAGAAACTTGCAACTATCATAATTACAAAATGCATAAGAGAGTGCATTTCATATGTTTAACCTTGTGCCTTGAATTCAATCATTCCTCACCTAAAAGGTCATTGCTATTGCTCATAACTTTTCACTAAAGAGTGAAATTTATATTCAACAGACACGAGAGATGTATCATTAAGGTCCTAATGAATATTGACGAGAGGTATTATATTCATTAATGAGCAACCATGTGGGGATGTGAGTAAATTGGAATCATGAGATATCACATTTTGAAGAGAACTAGCTTTAAGTAGGGATGTAGTTGAATAAATCTCCTAATTTTTTGTGAATTAGAAGATTGTGAACTAAGTGGTGTACAAAATCACTAAGTTCAGATATGTGATTACATGTCTCATCCCATTTAAGTTTAGTGGGAGCAATGGTTTATTAGAAGTTCAACTACATTGAAGTAGCCGTAATATTCTCACTTAAAAATATAAGAAAAGGATGTTAAGCTAGCTGCTAATCAAGATGATTGAGAGCTTAAAGCAATAAAAAGATGCTCTTTTGTACTTTACTTAATGTGAGTGGAAGATAACGATCGAGTAAGAAGTCAAAAGAAATATAATTGTGTTTAGGACATGTTGGATTTGCGTTGGGGAGTAAAAAGAAAGATAATAAGCGAATTCTCAAACATACACTAAGTAAATAAATACAAAGATATAAGACTCACTAGTGGCAATAAGAATGTGTTTAATAAATGGGCATGTTATTTTGTAAACCTTTAAGTTTATGTTTGATCTGCCTAAAATCTCACCTCAGTTGCACTTTTAGATTTAGAATCATATAAAACATGTAGGAAAGTTATTTTCCTATATGGAGAACATACTAGAACATAAATGCCTAGAATGCATATTGATGTTTATTGTAATAGGTCAAGAGGGCAAAGGCTACAGACTTTGTTTGACCTAGGATAATAAAGGTGGTTTGTGGTATTGAAATTGCAATGGACAAATTTTATGTATGGATTGTAGTGATCCACGATAATCACAACATGTATGTTAAACATTTTTCGCTTAATTTGTAATTCTATAACTATATGTTCGCAGTGCACGAGTGGTTAGAGATTACGAGAAGTTTGTCAAAATCATCCAAAATTGATTCTCCTACCATAGGGTAGAAAGACATGGATGAACAATATGGACAAGATTGTCCTAAGATTGTTAAGTAAAATTAATGAATTGTTTTAAAGAAAGTTCTTTAACAATTTCATCATTTTTACCCTGTAGATACTCTATTGGTTATGCGAGTCTTATGTTGTATCTATAAACTTTTTTCACTTTAATAATGACATAATAGTGGTGCCACAGTTTAGTACTATAATAGTAAGTAATTTGAGTTGTGCGATAGAACTTTTAAGTCAATAAAGTTCCTAATTCCATACATGCATGTGAAATGTAAATTGGAATTCTTGATGGGTACTGCAACTACTCTCCAAGTGACTAAGAGTATTACAAGGAGAAAAACTAGCACTTAACATGGGTTTAAGTTATTATTGAGAATAATAACTTGAATAAGTGCAATCTGGTAAATGAACTTACTTGCTTGCTTAATAGTGAGACTATTACATGGAAAAGCAAAAAGCACACATGCATAGCCTTATGTAATTGGAGGCGAAGTTGATTGCATGAATGTAGTTGCAATAAGCAATAATGTTCTTTGAAAAGATCTTAAAATATTGGAATTGTCATAGACTACAACTGTGTTTAAATGAAAATTTTGTAAGTGGTACTTACTTGAGAGATCTTGAGTAAGGCATTAAGCCTAACATGAAGTACAACTCAATAAGAGACATAGTAGCACAAGTGGAGGAATCTCTAGTTAAGTTTTTAAAAGTTAAGTAAAGACTTACATATTTTTGCATAAAGTGCAGTATGTTGATGGTAATATAGAAATGTAGCAACAATTAAGTGACACTGTGTGTGTACAAGTATTAAATATGTTGCTCGAAATGTATGTCGTACAAGTTTAGATTGGCCCACTCACACGGGCAATCGCCTCTATCACTTTGAGGGTAAATAGAGATGACACCATCTGAGCGAGGGATGATTTAAAGAAAATCGCACTCAAAATTTACAGTCGCTTTAAAAGGATGAAGATGAGGCCTTAGAGATTAAAAGAAAACGTAAGGCCAATATTGTCCACTATCAATATAACCTGTAAAAGGCCAGATGTGAGATCTCAGTTGGCGTTTTGAAAAGTGGGTACTTGGAGAACTCAAGTTTGTTACTTGAGAGTAGCTATACTAAGATCTGCATGGTGAGTTACCAAATGGTAAAGAAAACTGACATACGCTTCGAGAAGGAGAAGAATTATCGTAACACATGAATCATACCATGCATGCTAATTGAACAAACAATAAGGGAAGTGGAAGAATTGATCCCTGCTTCTTTACTGTGTGAGTCCCTTAAGGTAATAATATCGCCTCTACTTGTGCCTTATTTTACTTCCAACTATATCTTGAGGTGTTAGTTTAGTGATCGCTACTTTAGCATGTTACTTACGGTCAAGTTGATTTGAGCTTCCGAGCATGTATAAGAAAGCAATTGAACTAATGTTGATAGCTATAAAAATGGAAGGAAGACTATTGTTGTTAGTCATCGATTATATGTATTCATTAGTCAACCAGTTAACTCATATAATGAAGATTGAACGTAACTATGAATACATAATGAGAAAAAAATGTCAAGTTTAGTTTTAGAGGAATAAGGTAAACTGTGACTGATACAACAAAATGAGTCTGGGGCATTGTGAGACATTATTATGATTGTTATTTTTCTATAAGGATAGTAGCTCCTATGTTGTCCCTAACAGGTACATAATTTGAGATTCCAAATGCAGGTGTACTTGCAGGTCGCATGGCTCACTTACCAAGTATAAAAAGATGTATGAGAAAAATCAGATGGCCACATGGTCGAGTAATGACCCATCATATGCAAGTGGAAGATGTTGATTTATGGGTCTGGGTATCCACCCATGATGGGTTAATTATTTTGACCCGACCTGATAAATAACACAAATAAGTGGGCCAACCAATGGACATCAATTTATATATAAGAAGGAAATTAAAAGGCCCAAAACCACTCTATATATAAAGGGTTCTTTTTATGCTTTTTGTGGCATCCAATGCTTAATAAGAATTAAACGGTAAAAGCTTTAGAGAGAATAGGAAAGTGAGGTCTTTGATAGTTCTTCATCCTAAGGCATTTACACTTTGGAAATAAGAGTGATTTTAGTGGGTTTTCCATTGTGATTTCACTTTGGCCGTGCAAAGATCGTGATATTGGAAGACTAGTGTTTTAACCTCAAGGTCTTGGACTATGAAACATTCTCCAATTGAGTTATTTATATTTTACAGTAATTTTGCTTATGGAAATCAAAGCATTTAATTTCCTACAACCTTGTGTGAATGCAATGCTTATGTGGATTTCATAGGCAATTTAGGTGCTTGCAATGGTGATGATCTTTGATTTTGGTAAGTACCCCCTCTTGGTATTTTGATATGTGGGGTTGGCAGTCTAAGGACTGGCTTATACCTATTCCATTTTTCATTATAGTTCTTTTTTTTTTTTTTCTTGTTTCTTTCTCTTTTGTCACCAAAATTAAAAAAGAAAAAAACTGAGTTTGTTTTGGACCAAGTTAACCCAATATAATTCTCTCATTAGAATACACAATAGCTAATACAATGAGCTTTTAGTTTGAAAGTTTGGTAGGAAAAAGTTTGATTTTTTGACAGTTAAACGTTTTAAATATGGTCACATACAAAGGTGGAAATCAACTTTTTTTTGGGGAAAAAAAAGCCTAGTAAACTATTTTTTAGACAAAAAAAATTCCATAGGTAACATGTAACAAAGAATCGATAGGCTAAGCTTGCAGTCGTATTTCTAAGGTTAATCTAAGTCTCCACCCTGAAACTCATTTAATCATCTGGTGTTGTCTGTGAGAAGTCCACAGTGTGCAATCTTGGTTCTGGAAACTCTAAAGTTACTTCGTGAGGCTTTGGTGGTCCATTGCAACTATAAATGACAACTCGATCCAAAATCTACCTATATCACTACAACAAAAAGAGACTTATAGTAGCAGTTTTGAATGGTCAAAATTGTTATCTATTGTCAATTGCAGCATTTTTTCGTCCTCTGCATTTGTGAGCATTGCAATAGTGTTTATGCAGCAGTTTTTTCACACTTTACACAGCGTCTATAAAACTGTAGCATAATATATTTTATAAAGTGGTTATATATTAGCAAAGGCAGTAGTTCTCTTCATTTATATGCGACAGTTTTGTGGTTCGTTAAGCTACAGTTTCTTCATTTTTAGGTAACAGTTTTTCACTTTTTTGCAACGATTTTCACTAGTTTTTCGCAACAGCTTCCTTTTAGTAAGCAATTTTTTGTAAGTGGTAATTTTGATTGTTAGGAAACATTTTTGAATTTTAGACAACTTTTTTCACTTAATAAGAAAGTTTGTTGTTGTAGCCATGCAATATTCCCTTTGTTGTTGTTGCATACACTATTCCAACAGTGGTACTTGTGATGCAAAATAAATAATTTAGGGAATAGAAAGAACTAACGTAAAGTTGAAAGGAGAAGAATCTCAAGATTCTGTTTGCACTCACCATTTGCAGACTTTGTCAAACAGTGTGTAGCTACTATTGTAAACTTATGTGCACTGAGATTATTTTTATGTTTTTCTCATTCTATCATTTATATGTTCTTCATACCTTCACTATGTTATGATCGAGCGTTTCGCCTCACACAAAAAATTTAAACTGTTGGTTGAGGTATAATTTTATTTTCTTAAACCTTCTCAGAGCCACATCTAGCATTGAGGGGCCACACTCATAACAAGGGTCATGGGCTGGGATGTTATGTACAGAGTCCAAAGGAAACACTGACAATCTCTTCATTGATCTGAGGCTCTGAAATCCATTGGCTCATTGTAATACCAATTGTTAGGATTAAACATTTGCAATCACACTAAAAGTTTAAGCTATTGGCTGATGTGCAACTTTATTTTTTTAAACCTTCTCAGAGCTACAACTAGCTCCAGTAAGAGGCTACTATCATTACAAGCACTATGAGTATGGATATTAAGCCCATAATTCAAATGGAACAATGACAATATTAGCCAATACACCACTCTTTGCATAAAGAGTGAAAAGATGAATAAAAAAAATGAAAAAAAAGAAGAAAATAGTATTGTCTATGAATTGTAATGTCTGTCACAGTTTTTTTTTTCTTTTGCATATTTGTTATTTACATGACTAGGTGTAAAGAAAATCATTTGCAACAAAGGCTAAAAAGAGGGGATCTGCCACCATTCCCTTCGAGGACAACCTGAAACATTTCAGCAGTGGTAATTGACATAACCATCATATCCTTTAAGACCATCAAACAGGATAATATTGGAAATGTTATACGTTTACATCCGTTAGCCTTTCCTTATCCACATTTATTAGTCAAAAAAATGTTAAGACTTGAGGCAAGGTTTGAATGAGTTATCAATAGGGTTTGGGGTAGTAGAGAAAGTGGAAGGAAAGTCATTATATGCAATCAACAATAGAGGGATTGCATGCATGATGCGTTTTGTTGTCTTTTAATTTAATGACTAGAATGCATTACACTTGTACCCCAGACCAATTTACATTGATATGTTTTCTTGTTACCTATTTTGAATTGCTTTAAATTTTTTTATGCAAATTTTATTCCAAGTTATCCCAAATTTGTCAAGACTATTAATTTTCTAACTTCCATTTGCCAGTTCTGCTATCATATCCAGTGAGCACCTTTAAATTTGTTCTTTTCTAGTCATTTGATCTTGTTGGTTCTCGAAGGTTTCTGCCTAATCTGCTAATGATGTCATTAGAGAACATGAGAGTCCAAAGCTAGGGAGATTTCTAAGTAGGATTTTACTAAGTAATTGATTTTTGAGGCATTGCCTCCCTAGATCTTTCACATTTATATGTTATTCATTTCTCACACTTTTAATGTGAGATTCCTTGACTACACAACTCATAACTAAAATCCCAATAATGTCTCCCTCTCTTTTATATTAGGTCTACTCTCTTTGAGTGCACCAACAATTCATTACCACTCCACAAAGCCCATTCGCGAGCTAATCTTGCTTTGCCTGATCTCAAAGTGTGCATTTGACAATGGTCCAAGATTCACGCTTAAGCCACATGTGTTATGACTATTCTTTTGTGCCTTTTCCTTGGGAATGTAAGTAATTTATTCCTTCCTCATAGGAGAAACAATTATGGGAAATGTTTGTTGTTCATACTTGTCCCTTGCCAAACTATTGGCTAATTCTCATCTTCATTCACACTTATCCCTTGCTAGATTATCAGCTCAAAATAGTTCATTGCTAAACCATTGGCTTTAAACTCACTTGTTGGAGAAATGCAAAAACTCAAGGCTGGAGAGAAATCTTTTTAGAGTCTAAGTAAGTAATAAATTTGTGGACTTAATATTACTTCTCAATCCAAAATTTTAAGGCATCAGGACAAATCTTTCCTTCTTTTATGTTACTTATCCCTCTTATTTTCAATGTGAGTTTTTTAACCACATAACTGACACTTGAAATCTCAACAAATTGATTTGCATCAATTAGAATAGTTTTTGGGATAGATTTTTACTTTGTTAGTTATTTTTGTGGAGATTAAGGATTTCTTTCATGTATTTGCTACTTTAATTATTTGAAGAATAAGATTATATAGTTACATTTAAATAATAGCAAGTAGTAACACAATCTTATTCAAAGATATATGATAGTTTATCTTTTTTTTTTATTTGCATAAATTCAATCATTAAACATCTAACAACTAAAGGTGTCATGGGTTGACACAAATCCGCTTGAAAAAGTACAATTACAATCCGACTAAAAAATGCACAGGCCCAAAAATCACTCAAACCCAAATGACTCGAAAAATATAGGATCGAGTCAGATTACAGGTGGCACGTCAGATCACTTGTTTTTTTTAAGAAAATAAAAATAAAATAAAAGATCATAACATGTGAATCAGATATTTTATACAACATTTTAATACTCGAATCGGTCATTAAACTGGAAAGCTCAGTGGTAGGGCTGTTCAAATCCAAGAAAACTGCTTAAAACCGACTAATCTGACTCGCACGAATCGGCATCTGCCCAAACCGTAAGGGTATGGATTGGTTGCGAAACTGTAAGAGTATGGATTGGTTGCGGTTTTTAATTTTTTCAATTCGCCAAGGACATATTGGGTGTGGATTAGGGATTGCAATTTAGCCAAAATGCACTGTAACAATCAGCCTCTCTCTGTCACATCATTTTCTCTGTCTTACCTTAGACGTTGTTCTAGTGTTCCTTACCAAAATCAAATCAACAAACCCTATATTGTTGCTATTGCCCCCCATCTCTTCTTCAATGTCTTTGCCTGTCTCGCCCTTCAAGTCTTTAATGGTAACTCTCTTTTTCTATAGCAATATCTGTTATTATCCTTCTTGCAGGTTTAACAAAAGGACGAAGCTCGATGGTTATGTCTTCTTTCTTTTCTTGTTTTCTTTTTTTTTTTTCCATTTATTTCTTTTACTTTCCCAATTGTTATGTTTTTGAGCTTTGTTGGTTGATTTTCTTTTAATTTCACTTCTATGTTGATCTAGTGGAATGGGGAAAAAAAAGATCTAGTAGAGAAAATTTCAGATTGTGGCTTGGGTTTTTTAATGTTTTGGGTTTAGAATATGCCCATGAGATTGGGTATTACGCCTTTGATATTTTCCAAAGTTAGTTGTGTATTTTAAAGAGAGCAATTAGCCTGTGATTTGTGGCTAAAAACTGTTGTTGGAGGACTAAATTGTGGAAAGAAAGTGCTTGAAATGATGCACAATATGAGATATCCACTTTCTAAATGTTTCAGGTATGTTGAGACGTTTGTGAGTTTTGAGTCTTAAATCGGTTGCATCTCTATCTTTCATTGCACGCTTAAGCTACTTTAATGCACAAGAGAAAAGAAAAGATATAAAAGAAAATGCGATGAAGCTAGGAATGCTATCTGGGCATTCTTTGTTTCTTGTTTGATGACCCCTTTCTGTATTAGTGCCTTTTGCTCACTACAACTGATACTAGTTTTTTTGCTTCTTTTCCCCAGATGTCTAACAAATCAACGACAGCAGCTGTGATGATGGAGATTGAGTCAGAAGTGATGGAAATTGTGCCGAAGGGGACAGAAGGTAAGAAATCAAGCTTGTTGCATGCTATTTCCTTCTGCACATTTCCTTTTGCACACTAAAGATAGCTTGCATGTGCGTTTGATCTTGCATGTTAAATTAGAGCTTGCATGTTGCCTATGGAACAATGATGTTTAATCTTGTTGTCTATGGAAATTGAAACAATTTATTTTGTTTAAATTAAGCTTGTTGTCCATTGGAAGTTGGAATTTTTTTTTTTAATTGCACACAATCTATCAAAATCGATCTAATCCAATCCGCTAATGGCAAATTGGATTAGGTGGATTGGGTAGGATGGCAGATTAGGTGCAGATGGAGAATCATCCAATCTGCTAGGATATGATACGAATATAGCCCAAAATCGACTAATTTGATCTGTGAATACCCCTATTTAGCATTTAAAGGTTCAATTGTGGTTTAACCAGTAAAACCGGTATTTCAGTATTAAATATATAAAAATTAAATATCTATACACATTATATACAAAATATAAATATATAAAATGTCATATTATATAGCGATGATAATAAATATTTAAAGCAAATTTTATATTAGAAATTATATTTATATAAGATATTAATATTTATATACATTAAAGATATTTATAACTAAATTAATATACAGATAATTGTAAATAATTTATCTCAAATATTTTAAGTATAATATATATTATAATTTATATATTTTTATTTCAATTAATTCTTATTTTTAAAAAATAATTTAATATAAGAAAAATAATTAATAATTTTTTTAACTTTAAAAAGGAAATAACAATTGTTAATTTTTTATTTATAAAAAGTAAATGAAAAAGCAAATGAGAGCTATTGTTCTTCCAATAATTGAGTAATAAGTTGAAAAAAAAAAGGGATTAACAAGCAACAACTTAATCTAGTGGTGTAAAATCTTTCATTCCACATGTGAGGTCACGAGCTCAACAACTCCTAGCATCAAGTTGTTGGATTTTTTTCCCCTTTTGATGAGTGATGATGCATTCTTAAAGAGTGCCACATCACCGTTGACCGATCATTGACCAGACCCAAGATGGTGCTGATCAAACAGATAAACCTAGAGAAATCGTGACTGTTTCGTTGTTTTACAGTTGAACTGGCAATTCACTAGTTCAAAGTATGGTTTTCAAATAGTCTTGATTTTTTCAGTGTGACCCACCGGTCCAGTTTGGTTCTTATATCCTTGATTTTATGTTACAAAAAATATAATTTCCACTATTTTGATTATAAATCTTAACAACAGATTTTTTTAATAATTTATTATTTTTATGAATTAACATACTTAATTATGATTTTTTAGATTTTTTTAAAAACAAATTCTTGAATTCTTTGTTGATTGTGTAATTTTTTATTTTGCAGATTATTTTGACATTTTTTTTAATTTTTAAAATTTTAAAATTGCTATGTCATCGAAAACGATGACATGGCCAACTTATGAGTCAACCCAAACAACGCAACCTGAATCTGAGTAATTAAAACCCGAAATGAATTGAAGATCACTTGACTTCAAAGTAGTCTGACTAGAAATAACCCAAATTCAAAGTGACTTGATTCGACGATCCATTTTGATACTTTTATTAACAAGTTAATCACTTTATTACTAATTTGAAACTACTCTTATAAAACAAAAAAAAAAAAAAGTATTCTTAGTTATATGAAAAGAAGAGTTGACTCCAAGAGATAAAAGGGTCCACACGCAAATAATGGAAAAAGACAATTCGGATTTGTAAATAAAAGAACGACGTTTATCACTCTCAATTCGTTCTTTTCTTTATGGGCATTCGCACGTGGTTATGGGTATAGAATTTTGAGAAAAGAATTGTAGTATGTTAGTTGCAAGAGAATAATCATTCTTTCATTGATTATAAGAGGCCAAGCTTCAATTATATATAGACTATGAGATTACAAAACAAATCAAACAATCTATGCACAAAGAAAATTGAATACGAATAGAATTAGAGTTGAAAGGAAAGATAAATATTCTAGGAAATCATATTCGCAAAACAGCTAGCTCTTGGGTTGTTCCACAAGTTTATTATCACAACTGGAAGTAGTAGAGAAAATATCCTATTCAATACTCCCCAGCAAACGAGGTTGAGGTTAAAAGCCGAGTTTGACCTGCAAAGAATAAAAAATATCTCAAGCTAAAGGCTTTGTAAAAATATCAGTAATCTGAGATGTAGAAGGAACACAAGAAGTGACCAAAGAACTATTGGCGACTTGCTCACAAACAAAATGACAATGAGGCATAATGTGCATAAACTGATTATAATGAACTAGATTGATAGCCATATAGAGAGCACCTAAATTATCACAAAAGAGCACTAGAGCCTAGGAAAAAGTAACACCAATGTTGCGCAAGAGAAAAATAGCCATTTTAATTTTGTAGAAGTGAAGGACAAGAATTTATACTCAACCTCAACACTAGAGAGAGAGCTACAAATTCTTGTTTCTTAGCACACTACGACAAACAATTTCCACCAAGAAATGTACAAAATCTAGTAGTAGATCGTGGCATCAATAGACAACCAGCCCAATCCGAATCAAAGAAGGCATAATGATCAAATGTACTAGATTGAAGAATACATATACCATGCTGTAAAGTGCCAGCTAAATATCTGAAAATATGCTTAACCATCAAAAAATCTCCATTTGTAGGAGCATGCATAAAATGAGATACATAATGGACACTGAAAGACAAATCATATCGAGTGAATGTCAAGTATTTAAGTGTTCCAACCATACTACGACACATAGTTACGTCAAGAAAAATTTTATCATCGGATAGGAGCTGTTTGTCTTTGGTAGCCATAAGAGTGCAACAAGTTTGCATCCTAACATATTAAATCTTTCCAAAAGATCTTGAGCATGCTTTGACTGATCGATGAAAATTTCGTCTAAAAATGATTGAACCTAGACCCCAAAAAATAATGAACAAGCCCTAAATCTTTGATAATAAACTGTTGGCCCAACTTTGAAAGAAACTTTTCTAGATAACTTTGATTATCTCTAATCAGAATCATATCATCCACATAAATAAGAAGAAAAAGTATTCCTTTTGAACAGTGCCAAATAAGTAGTGATTGACCTACTTTACTTGAATAGAAACCAATTTTAAATAAAATATACTTAATCGGTCAAACCAGGTCTCAGAGCTTGCTTCAAACCATAAATAGCCTTCTTAAACTTGTAAACAAATGAAGGCAATTCAGAGTTGACGAATCTTGGAGGTTGTTCCATAAAAATAGATTCCTGTAGCACACCTTTCAAGAAGGCATTTTTAACATTTAGCTGAGGAATAGATCATCCTTTTACTGTTGCCACCGTAAGAATAGTTCTTATAGTAGCAGGTCGAACAACATGAGAAAAAGTTTCAAGAAAATCAACTCCCTCAACCTCAGTAAATCCTTTTCCTACCAACCGAGCCTTCAACAATTCTAATGCGCCATCCAATTTTAACTTAGCTTTCAAACTTATTTGCTACCAACTACATTCATATCTTGAGCTTGAGGAACAAGATCTCATGTGCGATTCTCTTGTAAAGCATGCAACTTTTCTTTCATAGCTTGTAACCAACCTGGATGACTAAGTGCAACCTTAACAATTTTAGGTTCTTTGGGAGGTGAAGAATCGTGAACAGCTAGAGCAGCATATTTTAGATGAGGCTTGTATATACCATGCATCAAATGAGTAATAGGCCTTTGCATAAAAGTAGTTTCTGGATGAGAATTAGGTTGTTGTACTTTGACAGTCTCCATAACAAGAAGCGATTCATTCTAAGAAGAAATGGTTTGAGCAGACATAGAGTCAGAACCTAAAATCTCTAAGCAAAGATTTTCATTTAATGTGGACGTTGTTATTGCAGGATCAACATCACTAGGTAATGGATCAACCACGCAGTCCACAACATTTACTGTTGTAGATTCAGCAGACGTCAAATTTGTGAGTGAAAAGCCTTGACTAGATCCATGAAAATATCCAGCTTATAACCCGAAAGTTGACCGTTCAACTCTTGAAATGTAGAAAGCTCAACTTGCAGTATAAAGAATTTGGATCTGTAAAGGAAAAGTTTTTTTTGTCAAGAGCAATATGTCTAAAAATATATTCTTCGTGTGGGAGGATATAAACGCTAGTATCCTTTGTATTTATTACTGTACCCCAAGAATACACACGCAAACATTTTGGGTCTATTTTTGTCCTGATGCTTCCACCCAAATAAGGAAAACAGCGACACCCCAACACACAAAATGACGTGTAGTCTAGTTGCTTGCCATATAATCAAGAAAATGAAGATTTCTTTTTTAAAGTTTATAGTCTATTAATTAAGAATACAGTTGTTCCTAAACAATCAACCCAATGCATTTTGGATTTTTTGCATGCAACATCATTGTCAAAGCTAGTTCCTGACTATTTCTATATTCAGCAAACCCAGTTTATGCTAAAGTGTAGAGACATGAAGCTTGATGAATTATACCATGGTCATTCAAGTAGGTGAGAAATCTTCTGTAACCAAATTCCATACCACAGTCACTTTGAAAAATCTTAATCTTTGCATTAAACAGACATTGAACCATCTTATAAAAACTAACAAAAGAATAAAATGCCTCTGATTTATTTTTCAAAGGATCGATGTAGGTAAATCTTGTGAAATCATCTACAAACATTTCGTAATACCAAAAATTTTTATAACAACAAACAGGAGGTGGATCCCATAAATCTAAATGTATTTTCTCAAAAGGAATATCACATCGTTCAAACTAACTAATAAAAGGAAGTCTGCAGGAATTTCCAAGCTAATAACTCTCACACAAAACTTGACTTGAAGAAACAGAATTAAATTTAATCAAATCTAGCTGATGAAGATGATCAATTATTGTTTGATGAGGATGACTCAACCGTATATGCCACACCTCTTCAGAGGTCTTACAAAACCTTGAGGAGAAAATGGCTAAGTCATTACCTTTACCAACAACATAGACTTCATTTTTCTTAACTCTGGTTGTTATTGTTTGTCATATTCTCCCATCCTCAACCACACAACAGGAACCAAAAGAACATTTTTGAGAATTAAAGGAAACAGATTAGATTCAATTTTAGCATCTCCAACATGAGTGTCTTTGATGGCATTGCTATTATCAACCATAATCTCATCATTGCCAGGATATTGCTTCAAATTTTGTAATTTGTTTGAGTCGCCAACCATGTGAGCAGAAGCTCCAAAACTTGGTAGCCACTTTAAGTTCTGGCCATCGAAGATTGGCAAAGGAGCAAGAATTTGAGAAGCGATATGCTCTTCATAGGCATGATTATATCTTTGAAAGCACTTGAGAGCTGAATGACCACTCTTTCCACAAATCTGGCAAATAAGATCATTGTTGGGACGAAAATTTCTGCTAAAATTAAAAGAGTTACCACTACCACGCGAGACAAAATAAGTTGTTCCATGATTAACTCTATCCTTGGTGGCTTCCGCACACCTTTTAATTTTATTTCCTTTATGAGAAACATGACTTCCTCCGTATGAAAACCCACAGCCTCTAGAATTGAAGAAACTGTGACCCCTCAGACTACCACGTCATCGCTGTTGTTGTCCAAAAAAGGCGAATTGTGGGGACTGGTCAGGAATAGCAACTTTGAGACGTTCCTCATGACTTTGCAGCAATGGAACAAGTTGGTTAAATAATGCTGTAGGTGGCTTCAGCATGGCTGTCATGACTGCTTCATAGCCTAGTCTCAAACCATGAAGTAGAGCTATAATTTTGTTCTGGTCGGGCACTGACTTCCCCATAGCAGCAATATTATCACAAATACATTTAAATTTTTGCAAATAAATCTTAAAGGAATCTGTCCGTTTAGTGATTTGAGCAAGTTCAAAACTTAAATTTAATTTTCTTTCAAGAGAATTTTGATCAAAAGTATTGTCAAGTGACTTCCAAACTTCAGCTGACATATCAAGGCCCACAATAATGTTGGAACAGGAAGAGGGTAAGATTGAATATGAAAGAATTGTTTCAACAAACGTTACTTTCCTTAAAGCAAAATTCACCCTCACTAAATTGCAACAGAGGTATAATGCAAACTCTCTCTGTAAACATTAAAAAAAAAAAAGTCAATAGTCGACTTATTCCTTTCGCATGTGTATTTTCACACGGAAAAGTCGACTTATTCCTTTCACACGCATGCTTTCACAAGAGAGGGGAAACCCTATAAATAGGCCCTTGTCCCCCAGTTCAAAACATATTTAGCAAATCTGTATACAGAAAAATACAGAGAATTTGAGAGAAAAAAAAAATTTTGAAAATATCTCAAGAAAATTTCTCCTTTTCTTACGTGTTTTACTCTGCAGTATACTCTCCTAACTTTTTTTTGAGAGATATTTCAGGGGTAAACCCCAAAAAATTTGCTGTTTCCATTTCTAAAATTATTTTTAGGTTTATATTCTCAAATTGCTCTAGATCTGAATTTATGAGAATATAGATCTAAAAATATCAAAATATTACAAATCCGGCTGGGATCAAGTCTCATACGGCCCTTAGCAAAATTCAGGTAGCTCATCCGAGAACAAGTCACTTCGACTCTCGGTGAAATTAAGCCAAATCGGCTCAGATCAGGTCTTTACGGTTCTTAACCGTAGTCTAAACGTCCAAATCAAATCCAGTTTCAACCTACCCACTTCAAGAAAAAGCTATGAAATTTACTGCTGTCAAGATCAAGCTCGTACAGCCCTTTAGGAAGTCAAAAAAAAAAATAAAGAACACTAATCGGAGGATCTACGGAGATCGACCCCACGAAAATTTTCTTTTATTTTTAAATTTTTATTTGTAATTTATTTTTGTATTTTTGAGTCTAATTATTTTAGATTCAAAATTTACCCGTTACACCCTCACAGGATAAAATGAAGTACACTCGACTGCAGGTTACAATACTGAAATCAAGCTCTCGAGAAATTATTGTAATATCAAAAATTACTCAGAAAAAGTCTATGCATTTTCCTATCTTCTCTATATCTATGTGAATGGCCAATTCACATATTTATAGGGAAAATAATAAGGTAGTTATTTGGCTAAGATATGCGTCTTTTGAGTCCAATGGACACGATTATTCAACGTGTCCTTTCATCAATAGACACATATCCATAACCACCAAATTAACTAGGGGACACGACTTTTCTATTTTGAAAATTTCCCTAACAATTCCCCACCATTTTCAAATAAGAAAATGTAACGAATTTTTCGCAATTTTAGAAGTCAAATGCATAAGTAAAGGTATCTTACAGATTGAACCTCACATAGTGAAATATGCGTTATAACATATCTGAATAGTATGGTAGACAAGTTTTGAACCAACTATTATTATTGATATCATGTAGAAATATTCCACAAATTTGACTATACAACATTATACTTCTCTTTTTAATAATTGACACATTAAAGGTCATTATGTCCATATCCTTTTCATGAATGTTTTAAAGTCAAGTCCTTAAACTTATTGAAACAGCCTACACATTCCATATTCATATAGGCAGACTAGGGCCCCCGCCTTAAAGCACCCTTTCAAGCCTGTTAAAAGTTTTTAAAACTCAACCTTCCAATTAACTCATTTGACTCAAGACTGCGTTGTATCAAACGTTGAGTCGAGGTTCCATCATGGGTGATCAATAATTATGGACTTGAACTCATCCCTCTTTTGATGTTTCATTCATCAAGTTATTGTTAACTCTTTTAGTTAAGGATTAACATTTTTTTAATTCACAACTGACTTTTCAAAAGTCTTTTATATTTACTATGGTACCACAAATTACATGCTAAAAGATATTGTTAATATAATGGTTAACATATCACCCTTTCACTCTAAATGGTCATTAACTTTAAATAAATTAAAGGCATTTGTTCCAGTATCCACGTGCGTCACAGTATTTATATTAGTTTGTCTATACTACAGCATAGTTGTCTATAAGTCATGTACTACTTTCTTTTATTTGTAAAAGAAAGAAAATAATTTGAGTTGTGAAAAGACTTTGAATAGTCACTTATAAAAAGTCACGACTTTTTTCGAAAGAACACGTATTTTCCCCACAAAGGATTGTGTCTCTTTCTATGAAGAGTTACATCTCTTTGTATGAAAGGTCGCATCTCTTCCCATAAAAGTTTGTGTCCCTTTTTACTAATGGTCATGTCTTTTCCTATCAAAAGTCATGTCTCTTCCTTGGAAAGGTTTCGTCTCTTCTCTTGAAGAGTAACGTATTTTTCTTTGAAGAGTCACGTCTCTTCTCATGAAAAATCACGTCTCTTTCTATGGGAGGTCGCATCTCTTCCCATAAAGAGTTCACGTCCCTTCCTATTAATGTCTTTTCCTACGAAAAGTCATGTCTTTTCTTTTGAAGAGTCACGTTTCTTCTCCCGAAGACTAATGTCTTTTCCTTTGAAGAGTCTCATCTCTTCTTATGAAAAATCGCGTCTCTTCCTATCAATGGTCATGACTCTTTTCACGAAGGATCCACTTTTCTACATTTTAATTTGATGTCTCTTGGAATTATAATTCTAAAAATTCCATCTCTAGCACATAGCTAGTAAGGAATTAAAAAGGAAATTTTTTTTCCTTTCTATGTTCAAGGTGCCTCTTCTTATGTCCCTTGGATTGGAATTACAAATTCCAACAATGGCTATGCCTGTTCTTGTAGAACGATTCCACCTGACTTGCCTTATGCATATCTCATACATATTTAATCAAATTAAAATTGACAAAACAAACAAATGTCAAATATAAATATTCCTACTTGTCATGCCAAGAATATGCATTTAAAGATTTACCATGCATATATAAATATGTATATATACACAAAAATTTACCATGCAATTAGTCTACTATCATGAACATAATTTGCTTATTCAAGGGGTACTCAATGTATTAAAAATGCATTTATTGTACACATTTGTCACTACATGTGTGTAATTATTTATTATGCATGTCACACATTAACCCCAAAATATGCTTGGCATTGTTTACATGCAATCCACGAGACAATTCACAAGGCAGAATAGAAAAAATATAACATGACATGTTCCTAGTTACCTTGATTATCAAGTTTATCGCAAAACAATTACTATAACTCTTAATTTTTCTACATATCATAGATATTCTTAATTAATGTCATCAAACAAGTAAGAAAATGAGACATACTTTAATCAAGTAAGAATTTACTTGATCATTTCACAGTTTTAGAAGTCAATTCTTTAAAGATTCCAATCATGAATCATAAATAATTTTCCCTAAGATTCTTGGAATAGGAAGAGGGTGAGATTGGATATGAAAGAATTGCTTCAAGTCGTGTAACAAACGTCACTTTCCTTAAGGCAAAATCTGCCCTCACCAAATTGCAACAGAGGTATAATACGAACTCCCTCACAGGATAAAATGAAGTACACTCGACTGCAAGTTGCGATACTAAAATCAAGCCATCGAGAAGTTATTGTAATATCCAAAATTACTCAGAAAAAGTTTATGGATTTTCCTATCTTCTCTATATCTATGTGAATGACCAATTCATATATTTATAGGGAGAATAATAAGGTAATTATTTGACCAAGATATGCGTCTTTTGAGTCCAATGGACACGACTTATTCAACGTGTCCTTTCATCAATAGACACAAATCCATAACCACTAAATTAATTAAAGGACACGACTTTTTTATTTTGAAAATTTCCCTAACAAATGAGACCCAAGGTCTAAACGTATTGGTAATCCATCCTCAAAGGAATCTATCAGTTCTCTTTCTTTCGGTGAAATGGGGATTGACAGAGAGCTTAGCAATGGCTTCTGAGTTGCTCTCTGGCTGT
This sequence comes from Carallia pectinifolia, assembly GCA_037832335.1. Taxonomy (NCBI): domain Eukaryota; kingdom Viridiplantae; phylum Streptophyta; class Magnoliopsida; order Malpighiales; family Rhizophoraceae; genus Carallia; species Carallia pectinifolia. The sequence continues at coordinate 21,158,414 of CM075449.1, forward strand.
GAAAGAAATTATCCTGGAGCCCGAATATCACTGTTTAGAAACCCCTGAAGATCTTGGCTTTCTACCAAAGCCATAACTTGTGTGTTCGATAACAGATAATTTGAGGAGTTCAAAAGGATAGAAACGAAGCTAGCAATATTAAGTGTTGTTGGGTCAAGGTATTTTGAGGTTGAACAAACTACAGTGGCCCTTGCTTGGAGCTCTCATACCATATAGAATTTTGAGAAAGGAATTATAGTATATTACTTGCAAGAGAACAATCGTTCTTCCATTGATTACAAGAGGCTAAGCCTCAATTATATACAAACTGTGAGATTATAACGAATCAAAGAATCTGTGCAGAAAGGAAATAGAATACGAATAGAATGTAAGTAGAAAGGAAAGATGAACATTCTAGGAAGTCATATTCCCAAAAAAGCTAGTTGTTGACTTGTTCCACAAGTTGATTATCATTGCTAGCAATAGTAAGAAAAATATCCTCTTCAATAATGGGCATTCACAGACAGACATGAGACTTTGGGAATTCATTCAATTAGAAATTGTATTCGGATTTGGTGTGAACTTAGATTTTGAACCTCATAGTTTTTTTAATAATTAACGTTGCTTTATTGTCAACGAGAAATAGTTCTATTGGTATTGAAATCATTTCCAAAACTAAAAGTCTAGAATTCCATAATCAATTTACCAAGAAATAAAAAGATGCTTTGTTTTATTGACAAAAAAAAATAACTTGATCTGAAAATCATGTAAAGTACTTTTACTAGTGGAGTATGCTATTCTATTTTGTTAAATTAATCATCGAGCCCTTGTGTCTGAACAAAAGAGTCCAATAACTATATCATCACAATCATTCCATCTTGTGTGATTTGTTGGATTTTTTTTCTTTTTTCTTTTTGGTTTGTATGGAATAGATTAATCTTTTGATTAAAAAGGGTATTTTCTGGGTATCAGATGCATTGAATTGAATTTTGCCCAAATTAAGTAAAAAAAAAAAAAAGCAGAAATAAATTCTCTCCATTCTGATTTCCTCTTTGCTAATCTAATAAACAATTGAGAGATACAAATTTGATACAAGATTTCATGTTGGAAATATGCCTCATAACGGAATCACAGAAAGCTGAAGAGAAACATTTTGTGAAGAAAAAAAAAAAAAAACAGAATCCATATCATTACAACACAAATCAAGCGCACAACTTTATTGATGTCACACGGGTATTACAATTTTTATTTTTTTTTGGGGATCAATTACACTGACATCTTTACTTATTGCTCCCATTTGCACATTACTTGTTACCCAATTTTCTCTAGTTTGGTGTTTAGTCACCTCGATAAAGAGGTGGAATGCTTTGTTCATTTCTAAAGAAATTGGTAGGATCAACTGCAGTCTTGACCTGCACTAACTTTTGAAAATTGTTTTTGAAATATTTAGTACCCCAAATGCTTGCTTGCCCATAACTTGTGTGACCATGCTCCTTGTTCTTCCCCAGATCAAGATCCCTATAATTCACATATGCTTCTCGTGGATTTTTGGAAACATAGGGAGCCATGTAGTTGTACAGTTGTCTGATCCAACGTAAATATCTTTGAGTCCCCTTTTTGCCTTCACTGCCCGGAGATACTGCGTACATCATTTTGTACAAATTTCCAGCCCTGTGTGGAAAAGGGATGCTGGATTCTGATATTTCACTCATTTTTCCTCCATATGCTATGAGGAGTACTTCTGCAAGTTCGACTTCCTGAAACCTTTTCCAAATCTCTTTGAATGCATTTTCTGGTATAGGTTCCTTAACATAGTCAGATTTTGCTTTGAATATTGTTTTTTTGTAGGTAGTCCGATCAAGTAGAACTTCCAATGACGCATTGCTTGGAAATCCGGCCATATATAGCTCGGACTCAATCCAAGTCATTTCTTCGCAATCTTCTTTCGTCACGTTGAGCTCGGGGAATCTCTCTTGCATCAATGGAAGAAGCTGATTCTTGCCACCAAGAAACACAGCAATGAATGCAGCTCCAATTGGTGGGATTCCAGCCTGAGTGGAATTGATTTTGTATAGGATAGCTAACATAAATATATCTTCGGGAAGCTTATTGGCTACGTATTGCCAACGATGGACGAGCTCGGTTGCATTGTCTTCCAAGGATTTACCAATCGTGAATACTGTCACAGTCGGAGGGACTTGAACTAGTTTTATCTTCCACTCAATGACCACGCCGAAACTGTTTCCTCCTCCTCCTCGAATTGCCCAAAATAGATCTTCTCCCATTGACGATCTATCGAGAATTCTACCCTTAGCATCAACCAAATGTGCATCAATTATATTGTCTGCAGCAAGGCCATACTTGCGCAGCAAGGTGCCGTATCCTCCCCCACTGAAGTGTCCACCAACACCAACAGTCGGGTAAACCCCGGCTGGAAAGGCTAGAGTCCTACTTTTCTCTGCAATTCTGTAGTAAAGCTCACCTAAAGTCGCACCAGCTTGAACCCACGAAACTTTTTTTGCTACATCTACGGTGATCGCTCGAAAATTAATTAGATCAATGATGAGAAATGGGGAAGTTGTTGAACTTGAAGCGTAGGAAAGACCTTCGAAATCATGACCCCCACTTCGAATTCTCACTTGCAGGTTGTGCCTGCTCGAACAATAGATTGTGGATTGAATTTGTGACACATCTGTTGGTGTGATAATGACTTGAGGTTTTGGCGTCGAAGTTGTATTGAACCTCAGGTTTTGTAAAGTAGACTGCAAGACAGAGAAATATGAGGAGTTTTTTGGGGTGTAAATGACCTTGGAAATGGAGGTGGAGTTTTGGGAATGATGGGAAAGACAGTGAAGGAAATCCTCATGAGTGTGAGCTGAAGTTACCCATGAGAATGACAATAGAAGGAGAACAAGAAATGGGAACACTGAAGAGCTAAGCCTTAGAGAACTCATTGCTAATTGTTGCTTGCTTTTGAGCACAATACCAAAGGATAAGGGGCTCCCTTATTTATAGTAGTGAGGATGAAGAGTCTTTTGTATAAAAAATTCACAATGTGAAAACTTGGTGAGCAATTCAGGCATCGAGACGGCAGTTTCCCAGAATTTATAGTGGAAACTTAGAGGATCGAAACAAAGAATTTTGACCCTAGCACATGGTGCGATGTTTCTGTTGGTTTTGTCAATCTGTACAATCTATAGTTTAAGTATTAGTTCATATTGTCATGTATTCCTTCGTGCTGAAGTTCTTTTGCTTCTCCTCATCATTTCGGATGGGAATACTATGGCAAGTTCATGTTTTAGTCTATTAAAATGTCTGTTGTGGTGTAAGCTATACAAGTTGTAGTTAAATAAAAAGAAAAGATGTTTTCAACGTATAGACTTCAGCATCGTAGGGTTAAAGAAGAGTCATTCATTCGTAACTTTTAAGTTTGTTTCACAAAGAAACATATACTTGAAAAACAAAAGTCACTGATTTTCAGGTATGAACGAGTAACTATACTATTATAAACATTTGTTTTTCCTATCATTTTGGGTTGGTTTGTGCTTATACATAAAATCATGAGCACTTTCCTTATGCCAATGCAACGAATCCTCTCACGCCATTCACTTGGTTAATTTTCTTTTTATATGCTCCAATGATCAAATTCCTGACTTATCCCAGAGCAATAAACGACTGCACAAGAGCTTGGTTTTGTCCCACAGTGTGAGCGCCAACCTTTTCCAAATAAACAATGGGTTTCCTTGAAATTTCCTGCGGTGATCCACTCCCATTAGTCAAAGTTCAATCATGCATGTATAAATTAAATGGTCAAAGGTTTTGCTAAAAAAAATTAAATGGTCAAAGGTATTTATCTTATCAAGACACATTGTTTTTCTTTTTGGTCAAGGAGACTTTCCAAGCATTTTTTTAATATTGCAATCAGTTTCTTTCAGACACTTAGTGACGCGGAATGGAATCGCAATCAGCACTAGGTACAATCTGTCCAAGCCGAGGTAGAAAAGATGTAAGAGGTTTTAGAAAACTTGGTCCCTAAGTATTGATGGATAATGTTTTAGAATAATTGATTATTAAGAATTCCTTATTAGTTAAATTCTTGTTATAATGATTTAATTTCCATTTATCTTTTGATTGGTCACAAATAGATATTAGCCCACGTGGATTTAAAGTAACACACATAGGCCACACGCTTGGACTTAGGCCTCTCCAAGCGCCCCCAGAGACTCAAAGGTAGGCCAAGCAGACCATCTCAACAGCGCCTATCGCAGCTAGCATAGAGCTTGCTAGAGGAGTTCACCAGACAGGCACAGATAGACTCGAGCTCTTACAATCCTGAGCTACCCTTTAATAGACACCTATCATATTCGTCACGAGTGGAGCTTATGTCTTTTAAAACATTAGACTACTACAGGTTGGTATATATATCTGATCCGATTCTAACCCAATGCAGGACTCCTGATCTAATCTAAACCCCTCACAGGCAACCTTTCTAACTTTGACTTCCTCTACCACATACACACACTTTTAAGCACCTTCACACACAGACCGACGGGATGCCCACCTACGATGCCTCATCACTGTAGGCTACTGAAGATGACCTTATTAGGCCCTCCCAATCCTACTTAATTTCTCACTGACTTGAGTATCAAAGTATTTATGCTCAAGGAATCCCCGCCCCAAGCGTTGATGTTTTTATAGGTCCATGCATGAGGCCCCATGATAGCTAAACCTACAACTAAGGATGACCATTAGTCACCAAGCAAACTTGGTCAGCAATCATTTCCTTTGCTAGCTAGACTTTTCAACTATAAATGTGTGTAAGCCCAAGAGCCAAAGTATCCCACCAAAATATCAATCCAAATAAAATAAGATGTTATCTTTGTCATTATCATTCTATTTGAGAGTTTTCTCTTTGCGTTAATCGTGTATTAGGCAGCGCGTCACTTAGTTTCATATCAATATCCAATTAGCTGTATGATTTTGTAGATGTTCAGTAGAATTGAACACATGTTCTAGAATAGAGATTTTTTTTTTTTTGAATTTTTTTCTACTCCTTATTACAAGTTAGAAGTGTTGAATTGTTTCTTTTTTTTTAACTTTATTACAGATAAACTTAGATTGTGCGAGCCAAACTTACGGTTTCATATTTAAAGTCTCTTATGTGTATTCCTTGAAAAAAAAGTGAGAGTCAAGGAAACGAGAGTCTTAATATATATGAGAAATAAAAATTAAACAAATTAACTGTTAAGGTTCCATGATAAATTATTTTAAATGTTATTTCTTTTCGGTTATATTCATATTATGTTAGAATTAGAACCAAATATCTTTTCCATACACAAAACAAAACATGTTCTGGATAGTATTGAAGTGCGATTTCAGCTTCTTCAAATCATTCAGCTTATTTTATTATAACTGTATTATATTTTCTTCAGCCACAATGTTAGGTATTAACATAGAGAATAAACATTATCATTTGACTATAAGTTTTTTTTTTAATAACAATTAAGATAAGGCAAAAAAAAAAAAAAAAAAGAACAAACAGAAGAAAAGGAGGGAAACTGTACCCATGGAATTGGACACAAAGAAAGAACAAACAGGCAAAGGGGTGGGCTGTTTTGTTGTGCTAGAATTTTTTAGACTTCTTAATTTTGAATGAATGCCCAAAACATCACTTTTTTACTTCTGGAAGGAGTTTCAAGTTCCCAATGCACATTAAGGAAAGATGAGATTTGTTGTGGGTTTAATTGGGTAGAAAGAGTGGATTGATTTCTTTGTAAACACTCAAGTAGTAAAAACTTAAAGTTAAACTAGCTATCAATATTATATAATTTATGATTCAATAGATTTTTAATAAACAAAAAAAAAAAAAAGAAATGAATGAATGAGAGGACATTGCAAATTGAGGGTACTGCTAGTTAGTTGATTGAGAGATTATGTTTATCTGAATACACTAAAGAAATATAAATGAGAGAAGCAGATAAAGTTAGAATAAACAAAAATATCTTTCAGCCTCCCAATCAAATTAAAAATGTTTTGTCTATCGCTGACTTTTTAACTACAGCCGGATTTTAGAATTATAATGTACAGTCATATCCGCTATAAAAATGCAACTAATTATTAATTTAAGTTAATTACATTTTAAAAATATTACAATAATTATAAAATTAAAATTTAAAATTAGATACGTATTTCTCTGAAAAAATCAATGCAATTACAATAAATTAATAATCGGTTACACTTTGTTGCTGCGTAGAGCTATATAATGTGACAGATATATATGAGCCTTAAACTTTTTCCATTTAAATATTTGCACAATTTAGTCAGCTAATCAGATGGGCAAGAATATCAATACTGTTTTCCAAATGTCCCCAATAATCTTGCTTTTTCACGACAATTGACACCCCTAGAAGTTTTCTTTTTGTTTTTTTTTTTTTGAGTGGTTGAAAAAACTGAAAAAATGGACACAGAATGTGCGACTTTAGTAGTATTCTTTTGTTTTTTGTCCTCTTAATTTGGGCTGGTCTTTAATATAGGCCTATTTCCACAATGGACCAACAATAGCATATGCATGGATGCTTTATCTGTGGGCCTAGAGCAAAAGTCTGTGCCAAATTTTGTACTTTTGTGGAGCAAAATTCCAATCACTCAAAGGCCAGCCAACAATTTCTGAAAAATGGAGATGGTGTAGTTCAGTTTTTTATTGAGCATTATATTTAAGTGTAAGATTGAAGGTTTGAATTCTACTTTTTATCAATTTTATTTCTATTATATATATATATATGGCATTCTTCAGAAATTAAAAAAAAAAAAGAAAAAAAGAAAAGAAATGAAGCTAATACAAATTTTGATTAGCCGGTGTCATCATTTTCATGAGAATAAAAAGTGTTGCGTAAAGGACTATTTGTTATTTTATATATATATATATATATCTGTATGTGTGTATTTATTCAGATTTATGCAAATTAATTTCAACGGAAAGGAGCTCGTCATTTATTCATAGTTCGAGACTTTTTTTTTTTTGATATTTTGACTGTGACTTGAATCTAAGTACAAGTGTTAAAACTGAGTACCGTTGCTTTGATAAACCCACTTCGCAGGAATGGGAAGCAAACTCTGTGAGGGGCTGTAAATTTTGAGACTGAAATAGTTAGATCTCAAAAATATAAATATAAATTACAAAAAAAAAAAAAAATTTAAATTGATGTGGGGTCGATCTTTGTGTGAATCTTCCAATTAATGCTCATTCGTGATTTTTTTCAAGAGTTACGCGAGTTTGATCTTAATAGAAATAAATTCCACAGCTTTATTTTAAACTGAATAAATTCTGCTGAGAGTCGAGGCTGGATCTCAGGTACATGTTTGGACTACGATGAAAACTGTAGAGAGTTAATCTCAATCGAATTGGGTTGATTTCACTGAGGACCGTAGAGACTTGATATCAGATGGATTGATTTGACTTTGATGAGAGCCGTACGGATTTAATTTCAGACAAATTTTTAATATTTCAATATTTTAGATTTTTGCTCTAGCAGATTCCACTCAACAGCGACCAAAGAGCATACATTCAAAATATACTTAAAAATAAGTATATTAAATATTTTAGACTTTTGCTCTGGAATATCTAATTTAATGGTGACAAGAGATTATACGCCCAAAATACAGAAATGAGAAAAAGGGAAATGAGAAGGAAATTTGCAATACTTTTAAATATTTTTCTTGGTAATTGATGCCTTCATGAGGTAAGGGGATGATGACCTATTTATAGGCCATCCTTACCACTGTGCCACCAACCACCAGCTAATCGCCGACCATTGTGAACTTTTTTTTTTACTGTTTGCAAATGCCCTCACTTCAAGACTTATTGAGGAAATTTTTAGGACATAATCCAAATTGAGTATTAAAGTCTAGCTTGAAGTTAGAGATGTATCATCGAACGTTGAATCTAGATGTTCTTTAGCTCTGATTACCCCAACTAATGTTGAGCTTCCATGCTCGCAAAGAAATTTTTTTATAGAACTTTAACTTCCATAGTTAGATGAGGATGATCCAATAAATAAAAAACTTGAACCTCCCCATAGAAAATCTAGTTCCATGGAATGATAAGGCTAACTTACAGAGAAATGGGCCGTAGTTATGATTCCTCTGTATGTCACGACGTAAGGAGAGTAGTTAGGATTTCTCCGTTCGTCGCCGCATCTGTGAACCCATAAGGATGATCACAACTTCTCTGCACATTGTAATAAATGTGAACTAAGGAGAGTAGTTAGAACTTTATCGACCACGATGGCGTTAGAGGTTGATATTCGAGTGCTTTTAAATATCCCTCGAAGGGAATGACCTTTTCTCTTTTTAGCTTGTACGTCTCCAGCTTCTTAATTAAAAAACTTCTTGAAAAGAAAGTGTAAGGACTAGTCATCCTCTCTTTTTAGAGAGAAAGAAGAACTGAGAGGTGAGTTTTGTGACTTATGAATGTGGGAAATATATAGACAACAAAAGTTACGTTTTTTTTTTTTTTACAAAAGTCTAAAAAAATATATGCTGAATTTGGTGGGGTCCTTTTATGTGTCTTTCTGTTATAAGGGACAAACGAGGTGACGATCGATACATGTTGGAAAAGACAAGGTAGTGCCGTAAAAGTTGTTGCACCCTATCCTTGTCAGCCGACCTCCCGGGGCTCAACGAGTAGCTCCGAGTCAATCGTGTCTTCGTTTGGCAGGCCGATAACGTCAACACTACTAGAAATTTCTTATTTGTTGACATTGCTGGGGTGTACTGAAAATAGAGGTAGAGTTTTGCCAGAGTGACTCCCTCTTGGTGCAAGATTTCTTCTTAGGTTGAAGTATCCCTAAGGGATGAATCCCTGGCTGGAACATGAAGTTCCATATGATAAGGAGTAAAACCTCCAGGACCAGTATGTGTATTGCTGCAGACAATAATTTTGGTCGAAATAGTCTTAAAGGACCATTGTAGTGGTAGAGCTTGATTTCGTTACTTCATTAGAGGAAGAAGCCATACTGGCGAGATCTACCATGAGAGCAGCTACGATGGTAGGAAACAGACTGTACTGTAGAAACAACAACTCTCTGTTTTGCTCTCTTCTTATTTCTCCAATTTTAAACCAGAAATACACATTTTTTTATTTGGACTACCTCGTATAGCCGCAGTCGTGAAGTAGGTTGGGAGAGCCGTGTTAACTGGAATAAGTACCTTCATTGTTGTGGAAGTACCACTCTAAGATTTGCAGTCGCGTCGGATACGGTCGCCATCTAGTGTGTGATGGCCTATCCTCTCCTTTGTATTGAAGTTTTGCAACTAGTTCTATCTTTCTTGTTGAAAGGGAGCAAAAGCTTGACATGCGGTGAAGATCAATAAAAGGTTGAGACTGGAACAATGATTCAAACTCAAACTCTCAATTGTTTTTATATTTTTGAGTCGTTCACAGTTTATACTTATGTGAGTTAAGAGTTTTAGATTGATTTCTTAGGCCGTTCACAGTTTATACTCATGCGAGTTAGGAGTTTTGGATTGGTTTATTGGTTTTTGGTTTTTGGGTTTAAGTTTTGGCTTCAAGTTTTAGGTAAGGATTTTGGGTTTTAGATTTAGGCTTTGAATTTGGGCTTTGAATTCAAGCTTTAGGTTCGAGTTTGGATTTAGGGTTTAAACTTGGGTTTTCGGCTTTAGATTTGGACTCGAGTTTTTTGATTCAAGATTAGATTTGGATTAAAGTTTTTAGATTCAAGTTTGGATTTGGGCTTAGGTTTTTGGGCTTTATTCAAGTCTGTACACGTGCTTCAGAAATTTATTTTTTTCTAATTTTTTTCTATTTTTTTCTCTTTTTCTTATTTATATCTATACATAATAACACTTTAGGAATTATTGTTGATCATGCCAATTCAAACGCCTTTTTGGTTTGACATGTAAGTGTTGTTGGTATACGCCTCTTGTACTAAGTATGGCCCATCCTATTTGGAAGTGAACTTGTCTCCAGGTCGATGCTTCAAGTTGATGGGTCGTTGTACTGTGAGAACAAGGTCTCCCACTTGGAATGATCGAGGGTAAACTTTGTGGCAGAATGCGTTAGTAAGTTAGGTTTGGTAGCACTCAAGTTACTGTTATGCTTAGAGTTTCTTTTCATCAAGGGCTTATAACTCATCCAAATGCAGTCTAGAACAGCCATGTAGAGAGATGGGATTTGTGTTTCCAGCAGTAGTATTGCCTCGACACCATAGACAAGTGCATACATTGTTGCCTGTGTTGAAGTGCGATAAATTGTGTGATATGCCCATAACACCTCAATAATTTTATCATGCCAGTCCCTTTTAGATTTAGAGATTACCTTTCACAGTAAGCTGCACAAGGTCTTATTAAATGCTTTAGCCAAGCCATTAAGTGGGGCATTGTACATCGACGACTTGTACTGATTGAACTTGAACATTTCGTAGCGTTTATCCATCAAACTGTTGTAAAACTGCTTACTGTTATCAGTGATGATGAACCGAAGAACTCTGTAGTGATAGATCAGATGAGTTCAGATGAAATTGATAACATGTTCCCTCTCTAGTTCTCTTAGTGGAATAGTTTCAGCCCATTTTGAGAAGTAATTTATTGTTGCAAGAATGTATAGGTGACCCAAGGATGAATTTGGCAAAAGCCCAACTAAATCAAGTCCCCGTGCCTCAAAAGGTCAGGATGAAACGGTTGGATATAGCGACTCTAGTGGTTAATGTATGTAATTTGCATGGAACTAACATGCTTGATAAGTTTTAGCAAATTACAAAGCATCGTCTACCATAGTCGGTCAATAGTACCCTATCCTTTTGAGTTGGAAGTGCAAGTTAGGTCCTGATTGATGTCCACAATAAATACCAGAATGTGCTTCTTTGAGAGCTTATTTTGCCTTTTCATTGCCCAAACAATAAAGCAATACTCCATCAAATGACCTTCAATATAAAGTGTCTTCATATGAAGCGGGAAGCTCGACGTTGAATTCTGTCTTATGATGACGATCTTCAGGCAGTTTTTCATGTTGTAGGTAGTCAATGATTGGTTGATGTTAACCATCAGCCTTAGTAAGATGTATGAAGACGACGTTAGTCGTTTCACCTTCTTTATCACCATTCTGTGGCATAATCCGCTTCTGGAATATAGCAACCACTGTAGCTTGGATTTTTGACTTGGCGAGGGAGGTGACCAGATTAGCCAATGCATCTGCCTGAGAGTTTTCTCGACCAGAAATATAATCCAAGGTGATGCTTTCAAATTCATCCATAAGTAGTCGAGCCCGTCGACAGTAAGGTGCAAGATCTTCTTTTTTTAGATCATACAACCCGATAAGTTGATTGATGATGAGCTGAAAATCTCTATAGACATCCATTGTTGCAATCTTCATATTCACTGCCATTTGGAGACCAATGATTAACGTTTGGTATTCGGCGACATTATTTGAGCACAATTCGTTGAGGATGATAGCATATGGTAGTATTTGTCGTTAAGGAGTGACAAATACTATGCCGACACTTGCACCATCGTGTCTTGTTGCACAATCAAAAAACATTGTCTGTGGTGGCAATGTCTTGATGTAAAAGACTTTTTCATCTAGAAAATCATTTGCACACTCCCAATCTGACAGGGTAAGATGATCTGCAAGGAAATCTGCCAAAGCCTACCCTTTGATTGCTTTCTGAGGCACATAGACAATGTCATAATTTTGTAATATTACTGCCCACTTAACAAGTCACCATGATAGGACTGGTCTATACAGATGTACTTGATTGGATCAGCTCTAGCAACGAGGCAAATTATGTGAGCTTGCAAATAGAGCTTCAGCTTATCAATGACAAAGAAGAGTACTAGACACGTCTTTTCGATGGGTGAGTAGTTTAACTCCGAACCATTTAATGTTTTGCTTAGATAGTATAGGGCAACTTCCTTTCTTTGCTTATTCTCCTGTGCCAGCAAAGCTCCTAAAGATTTTTCTTATACTGCGATGTAGAGAATTAGTGACCTTCCTTGAATTGGAGCACCAAAGACTGGTGGATTGGAAAGGTACTTCTTTATGCTTTCAAAGTCTTAGCTACAAGCTTCATCCCACTCGAAGTTGACATCATTTTTCATCAACTAGTGGAAAGGTTGACACCTCCCAGCTAAGTTAGAGGTGAAACAATGGATGTAAGCCAGTTTCTTTTGTAAACTCTGTAGCTCATGAAGATTTTTAGGCTAAAGTTTCTTTTGAAATGCCTTAACCTTTGACCGATCCACTTCGAAGCCACGATGACGTATCACAAATCCAAAGAACTTACCTGATGTGATGTCAAATGCACACTTAAGAGAGTTCATCTTGAGCTGATGCTTGCGAAGTTTTTTCAAACACCATCTTGAGATCCCACAGATAATTTTTGCGCTCCATAGTCTTGACTACCAGGTCATCAACATATCGTTGAAAATCTTTTGCATGACACGCTGATAAGTGGCACGAGCATTCTTTAATCCGAACGACATAACTTTGTCGCAGTATATTTCTTTTGGTGTTTAGAATGCCATCAATTCCTCATCTTCTGGTGCCATCCTGATTTGATTATAGCCTAAAGATCCATCCATGATAGATAATGCTTCATGGCCAGTAGTTGCATCGACCGTGATTCTTGTTATAGGCAACGAAAAGTAATCTTTTGGGTAGGTCCTGTTGAGGTCCTAAAAGTCAACATAGACCCTTAGCTGCCCATTCTTCATTTTCAGTGAGACTATATTTGCAATCCATGTTAGGTAGGTGACTTTTCGGATGAAGCCAGCATTGATTAATTTGTTGACTTTTTCTTCAATTTGTGGAATAAGCTCTAAGCGGAACTGTTGTTGTGATTGCTTAACTATACAGACATCTTTCTTTACTACTAGACAATGCACCGCGATTTTCGGGTTGAGTCCAAGCATTTCTTTGTAGCTCTATCCGAACACATCCTTGTATTGACTTAATATCCAGGCGTATTCCTTCTCCTTTTCTGGTGTGAGTAAAGTACTCACGAATATAAGTCGAGGATCTTCTGGGGAACCAAGATTGACTTTCTTAAGTTTTTCAATAGTGACCTGGCAACTATCTTCAAGTTTCGGAGAAGCCTTTTTACTTCACCGTTTGATGAGTCAAATTCAGTCTCCTTACTAATTGTGACGTGAAATGTAAGGGATTTGACTTTCTTTTCTTCATTTGACTGGGTGGGCCTCTCCTGCTTGCTGTTAATAGTGATGACATGTGCATCAACTGATTGGTTTCAATTCTTTAGCATGATCAGCACAGACAAGTTCTCCTGAGAGCCTAAGCAAGGTGGGGACTTTGATGATTGAGCGCTATGCATGGATTCAGTTGGCAATGTATCTATTGTGCTCAAGTTTGAGAAGTCATAGCCTGACTTAGCAAAGAGCTTGTATGCATTATGATTAAATCCTTCATCTGTTGTTTTTTCTGGTAGCGAGCCACACTCAATTGCCTCTGAGAGTGGTCTAACAAAACCTTTTAATGGTTTAGAGGTCGAAACTAGGTCAATCTTCAGTATTGGCAGGGTGTGAATCTCTTTCAAACTGTGAAGCTTTTTTGTCTTGAGTTTACCCTACTCTCCCTTTTGTTTCAGATCAGCACAATAAGAGAAAGAGGGTTGATTTTCTTGATGCTGCAATTTTGGTACATAGCGGAGGATTGGAGTAGAACTCGAAGATGCAATCTTATGTAGGTGAAGTTTAGCAGGCTGTCGCAGTTTTTCGTCTATCAGAGTCTGGGTGGCAGAGTCTTTGACAGCTTCAACCTTTTTTGGGATGCCCCCAATCAAAGAAACTTTTGAAGCAACGATTTTAGGATTGTCCGTGTCGGTATAGAAGATTGCATCTGCCAAATGTGATTTAGCATCGTCAAATGGCTTTAAGTCGACATTGACTTTTTGAACGTCATCCTTGTAGTACTTGAACCACTGATACAGACTTGAAAGCACAACTCTATTTCTATGAATCCACAGATGTCTTACTAACATCTTGTCTGTGGTACGTGCATTGATCATCTGGAACAACGTGTTGGAAGTAAGGTCACCAATAATTAAGTCCAGACGAATCATACCAATTGCTCTTTGTCCTCTTTAATTAAAGTCATGAATCATCAAATGGCTTCTTGCCAATTCTTCGATGCTGATAACGAGCTCCTTCATGGTCGATTTTGGAATGATGTTAACTGTCGAGTGATTGTTAATAAGGATGCAACGAACTTTCTGCTCTCTTGCATATCTTAACACGTAGAGTGGTCGATTGTGGGGCTTAGAACCTAAGAAAAGATCTTCATCTGAGAATGAGATTGCAGAGTAGCATGTAACGTGATTTTGGACCATCTGATCATCTGTTGAACTCAAAGGTAGAGCTCCTATTGAGATATGAAGAGCCTTGTTGACTTGGTTCTACTAGATTTTGGTTGATTGCAGAACCAAAAGCAGTTGAGAGTTAGCAAGAAGGCTTTGAAGAACTTTAGATACTTTCTCTATTGTCAACCTTTTGTCGTTTTGTTGTTTCTCCTTGCAGCGTGTCATTTCTGCTGATGGACATAAAGAGATAGTGGTTTGGTTGGCTGAGGCTATGCCTTCTTGATCCAAAATGATTTTATTTTGGTTCTTGAGTTTCATGATTAGCTTCTTCAAGACGAAACACTTTTCGGTCGGATGATTGACTATTCGGTGGTACTTACAAAATTTTGGGTCGTTGACCCGATCCTTCTCAGTGGGCTGCTTAGACTTTAGGAGTTTGATCAGTTTCGCCTCTCAAAGTTGGTCAAAAATTTCTGGGAAGTCCGAGTCAGAAAATGGATATTTCTTCTGCTCTAATTCTCGTAACGTCACCTTTTGCCTTTCTGTCATCTTGGTTGATTTGCTAGTGCTAGAAGGCTTACCTTTGCTTTAGCTCCCACTTTTACTAGTGAAGTGTCGACGATCATCACTTCCTTGCCTTTTCTCGGGCTATTAGACTTTTTAGCTTCCCTTCTATTCCCTTGCTGGTCTAATTGGATGAGAATTGTGCCCCCAAAAGTCTGAATGCTTATCTCCATGTCTTACGCATGAGTCGCCAGTTCCTCGAAAGTGCGAGGTTTAATGCCTTTTAGGATATCTAACAGCTTTTAGTGTATCCCCTGGATGCACATTTCCAAAAAGGAAGTCTTCGTCAAATGATCTTTGTAGTTCAGACCGAGAGTGCGCCATTTGTTTATATATTTGACAGATGGCTTTCCTTTCCTTTATTTAGTGCTAGTAAGCTCTATCATGCTTGTCGTTCTCCGAATACTGAAAAATCTATTGAGGAACTCTCGTTATAATTGTGGCCAACTGTCAATTGATTTTGGTTTGAGGTTTATGAACTAGGTGAAGGCAGTATCCCTGAGTGAACAAACAAACTGTTTTACTAAGAGATCTCTGTAAGTTCATGCACTGTTACAGGTCTCAACGAAGTGGGCAATGTGCTATCTAGGGTCACATCGTCCATCGAATTATTGAAATTTGGGCAATAGGTAGCCCAAAGGAATGCTGAGATTTTCAATCCACCTCATGTATGGTTTGACGTACATTTGTGATACTTGGAATGATGCAGTTTGTTGTAAGTAGATTTATTAGCTATTACATTGTGTAATTGTTGGACAGATAGCGTGGTAACAAAATTTGAAGGTGGCAGCTACGTAGAATTGCTTGGTTATTTTTCTGTCATGAAATTAGGTAGATATAGCTACTCTTCGCGGGTTTTAGGATCGACTTGGATCAGGGCCTTTCCTTTGAGATTGGCGACTTGTTGATCCCTTTCTTTCAAAGCTTGAGCAGTTGGAAAATTCTGCTTTCCAATTTTGCGATCCTTTCTTCCGTGCTGATTGTGTTTTTCATCATAACTGCCACAACGTTGGTGTTGACAGATGATGCTCTGTAGAAGACTGGAGTAGATGACTCTTTTGCTTCCTCCATGCTTATTACTGCATAATAGGTCGACTTCTAGTGTTGTGTGGGTCTTGTTGTATTGCCCCCGACTTCGATCGAGGTGGGTGATCGACTTCTCCATTCGGCGAAAGAGTCGGGGGAGAGATCTTATTGCTGTGTGAGATGCAGATTCTCTATTTCAATATTTTAATGTGTTTAGACAGTGAGGAATCGTGTCCGTCCGCCAGTTTTTGAACCTGCGTACCAGGGTAGGGTAGTTGATGCAAGTAATAAAGCAATTGCCTTCTTGCTAGTGGCAGCAGTCATATTCCTCTTTAACACCATTAGTGTGTTGGATTCCTACTGAAATTTTTTTCTTTCTTTTGTTTTTTTTTTCTTTTGTATTTTTTTCTTCGGTCTCTTTTCTTTTACTTTTTTTTTTAGGAATAAGAGATGAGTGGTAAGGACGTCCCACCGGTTGTGCCAAAAATTGTGAGGGGGCTATAAATTTCGAGTTTGAAACAGTCAGGTCTCGAAATTACAAATACAAATTATCAAAAAAAAAAGGAAAATTTAAAATTGATGTGGAGTTGATCTTCATGTGAATCCTTCGATTAATACTCTTTTGTGATTCTATCAACGGCTTCGCAAGCTTGATCATGACAGAAATAAATTTCACAACTTTATTTTAAACTGAATAAATTCTGCTGAGAGCTGAGGCTGGATCTTAGGTAGATGCTTGGACTACGATGAATATCGTAGAGATTTAATCTCGATCGAATTGGGTTGATTCCACTGACGACCGTAGAGGCTTGATCTCAGATAGACTGACCTGACTTTGTTGAGGGCCATAGGGGCTAATCTCAAATAAATTTTTAATATTTTAATATTATAGATTTTTGGTCTAGCAGATCTCACTCGGTGGCGACTATAGAATATACACCCAAAATATACTCGAAAATGAGTATATTAAATATTTTTGACTTTACTCTAGAATATCTAATTTAATAGTGACCAGAGATTATACATTTGAAATACAGAAATGAGAGAATGGGAAACGAAAATGGAATTTGCAATGCTTTTTAATATTTTTCCCCGGGGATTGATGCCTTCATGGGGCAGGAGAATGGCCTATTTATAAGCCATCCTTGCCATTTGGTGGCCGGCCAATTGCAGACCATTTTGAATTTCTTTTTTTTTTTTTTTTTTTGCTATTTGCAAATCCCTATGGTAATGCTGTTACTAAAATGTTTGCAGTTGCTGAAATATCCATGAGATTGCCAGCTAAAGACAACCTTGTGTGCAGGCAATGCTTATGCAGATTTCATGGTCAATTTTGGTGCTTGCAATGGTGATGATCTATGATTTCGGTAAGTACCTCCTATTGGTATTATGATATGTGGGGTTGGCACTCTTAGGATTGGCTAATACCCTCTCCCATTTCTCATTATAGTTCCTTTTTTTTTCTTGTTTTTTTCTCTTTTGTCACCAAAATTTAAAATAAAATAAAATAAAAACCTGAGTTTGTTTAGAACCAAGTTAACTCAATATAATTCTATCATTAGAATACACAATGGCCAATGCAATGAGCTTTTAGTCTGAAAGTTTGGCAGGAAAAATTTTGATCTTTTGACAATTAAATGTTTTAAATATGATCACATACAAAGGTGGAAATCAACTTTTTTTTTTTTTTTGGGAAAAAAGCCTACTAAACAATTTTTTTGTTCAGACAAAAAAAAATGCCATGGGTAATATGTAACAAAGAATGGACAAGTTGAGCCTGCAGCTGTATTTCTAATGTTAACCTAAGTCTTTACCTTAAAACTCGCTTAATCATTTGGTGTTGTCTATGGGAAGTCCGTAGTGTGCTCTCTTGGTTCTGGAAAGTCTAAAGCTATGCCGTGAAGCTTTTGGTGGTCTATTGCAACTATAGATGACGACTCAACCCAAAATCTAGCCATATCACTACAACAGCAAGAGACTTATGTCAAAGGTTTTGAACACCTAAAACCGTTTTTTTTTCATCCGCTACATTTGCGAGCATTGCAATAATGTTTTGGCAGCAATTTTTTAACACTTTCCGCAGCGTGTAAAACCATTGCATAAGATATTTTATAAAGCGATTATACATTAGCAAAGGCAGTAATTCTCTCCATTTATATGCAGTGGTTTTGGGGTCTTTTACACTGTGATTTTCTTCACTTTTATGTAGCAGTTTTTTATTTTTATGCAACAGTTTTCACTAGTTTTAGGCAACGGTTTCCTTTTATTAAGCAACATTTTTTCAAGTGGTTATTTTGATTATTAGGAAACATTTTTTACTTTTAGACAACATTTTTCATTTAATAAAAAACTTTATTGTTGTAGCCATGCATTATTCCCTTTGTTGTTGTTGCATACACTATTCTAATAGCGTTACTTGCGATGCAAAATAAATGATTTTGGGAATAGAAAGAGCTAAGGTAAAGTTGAAAGGAGCAGAATCTTAGGATTTTTTTTTTTTGGAACGACAATGAATTTTTATTCATGGCATCCTTTAAAAGGATATCCAAAAGCATATATACATGCTACTTACTCAGAATTCAACAGTTCCTCAAAAACAAAAATCAGTCTCACTAGTACATCGTCATCAATCTCCTAAGCCCATAATCTTTCTTACTTCTTGGATTTTCTTCTGCTTTCCAGTTCTCACAATCTTGATAGAATCCACTCCCTCGACCAAAGCTTCTAATCCCTCCTTCAGATCACCGTTTAAATTTAGTTTGCACGCACAAGAATCTTGGGATTCCGTTTGCACACACCATTTGCAGGCTTTGTCGAAAAGTATGTAGCTAATGTTGTAAGCTTATGTGCACTAAGATTATTTTTATGCTTTTCTCATTCTATCATCTATACGTTCTTCACACCATCACTATGTTAGGATCAAGCGTTTGGCATCACACCAAAAATTTAAACTGTTAGTTGAGGTGCACCTTTATTTTCTTAAACCTTCTTAGAGCTACATCTAGCATTGAGGGGTTACACTCATAACAAACATTATGGTCTAGGATGTTAAGCTCAGAGTCCAAAGGAAACGCTGACAATCTCTTCCTTAGTATTATTTGAGGCACTTGAATCCATGGCCTCCTTGTAATACCAATTGTTAGAATCAAACGCTTGCAATCACACTAAAAATTTAAGCTATTAGCTAAGATGCAACTTTATTTTTTTAAACTTTCTCAGAGTTGCAACTGGCTGCATTGAAAGGCTGCTATCATTACAAGCACCATGAGTAAGGATATTAAGCCCATAATTCAAAGGAAACACCGAAAATATTAGCCAATACACCACTTATTGCACAAAGAGTGAAAAGATGAATAAAAAAATGAGAAAAAGAAAGAAAAAATAAAAACGCCTGTGAATTGTAATGTCTGTCACAAATTTTTTTCTTTTTTTAATCTTTAATTGTTTTTGTTGGTTATTTACATGACCGGGTGTAAAGAAAATCATTTGCAACAAAGGCTAAAAAGAGGGGATCTGCCATCATTCCCTTTAAAGACAAACTGAGACATTTAGGCAATGGTAATTGACATAACCATCACATCCTTTAAGGACATCAAATAGGACAAGATTGGAAATGCTATACCTTCCACATCCGTTAGCCTTTCCTTATCCACATTTATTAGTCAGAAAAATGTTAAGACTTGAGGCAAGGTTTGAACAAGATATCAATAGGGTTTGCGGGTAGTGGAGAAAGTGGAAGGAAAGTCATTATATGCAATCAATTGAGAGATACAAAATTGATATAAGAAGAAAAAAAAACAAAAAATAGATATAAGATTGATATAAGAAAAAAAAACAAAATTGATAAAAGATTTCTTGTTGGAAATATGCCTCATAATCGAATCACAAAAAATTGAAGAGAAACATTTTGTGAAGCTAAAAAAAAAAAAAAAAAAAAAAAAACTGAATCCATATCACCTGCAACACAAATCAAGCACACAACTTTATTGACGTCTCATGGGTAGTAAACTTTATTTTGAGGTGATTAAGTACACCGACATCTTTATTTATTGCTCCCATTGCACATATTATTTTTTTACCTAATTTTCTCTAATTTGCGTTTAGCCACCTCCATAAAGAGGTGGGATGCTTTGTTCATTTCTAAAGAAATTGACAGGATCGACTGCAGTCTTGACCTGCACTAACCTTTGAAAATTATTATTGAAATATTTAGTACCCCAAATGCTTGCTTGCCGATAACTTGTGTGCCCATGCTTCTTGTTCTTCCCCAGATCAAGATCTCTATAATTCACATATGCTTCTCGTGGATTTTTGGAAACATACGGAGCCATGTAGCTGTAAAGCCGTCTGATCCAACGTAAATGTCTTTGAGTCCCCTCCTTGCCTTCATTACCAGGAGATGCTGCGTACAAAATTTTGTACAAATTTCCGGCCGTGTGCAAAAGGGATGCTGGATTCTGATATTTCACTCATTTTTCCTCCGTATGGTACGAGGATTACGTCGGCCAATTCGACTTCTTGAAACCTTTTCCATATCTCTTTGAATGCGTTTTCTGGTATAGGTTCCTTAACGTAGTCAGATTTTGCTTTGAATATCATTCTTGTGTAGGAAGTCCGATCAAGTAGAACTTCCAGTGACGCATTGCTTGGGAATCCGACAATGTATAGTTGGGATTCGATCCAACTCATTTCGTTGCAATCTTCTTTCGTCACGTTGAGCTCGGGAAATCTCTCTTGCATCAATGGAAGAAGCTGATTCATCCCACCAAGAAACACAGCCATGAATGCAGCTCGAATCGGTGGGATTCCAGCTTGAGTTGAATCAAATTTGGATAGCATAGCTAATAGAAATAGATCTTCAGGAAGCTTGTTGGCAACGTATTGCCAACGATGGACAAGCTGGGTTGCATTGTCTTCCAAGGATCTAGCAACTGTGAATACCGTCACAGATGGGGGAACTTGAACTAGTTTAATCTTCCACGCTATGACCACGCCGAAACTGTTTCCTCCACTGCCTCGAATGGCCCAAAATAGATCTTCCCCCATTGACGATCTATCGAGGATTCTACCCTTAGCATCAATCAAATGTGCATCAATTATATTGTCTGCAGCAAGGCCATATTTGCGCAACAAGGTGCCGTACCCTCCTCCGCTGAAGTGTCCTCCAACACCAACAGTCGGGCAAACTCCGGCTGGAAAGGCTAGAGTCCTACTTTTCTCTGCAATTCTATAGTAAACCTCACCTAAAGTTGCACCAGATTGAACCCATGCAACATTGTTTGCTACATCTATGGTGATTGCTCGAAGATTAATCAGATCAATGATGAGAAATGGGGAAGTTGATGAACTTGAAACATAGGAAAGACCTTCAAAATCATGTCCCCCACTTCGAATTCTCACTTGCATGTTGTGCTTATGCGAACAATAGATTGTTGATTGAATTTGGGACACATCAGTTGGTGTGACAATGACTTGAGGTTTTGGTGTTGAAGTTGTATTGAACCTCAGGTTTTGTAAAGTAGATTGTAAGACAGAGGAAAATGAGGAGTTTTTGGGGGTATAAATGAGCTTGGAAATGGAGGTGGAGTTTTGGGAATGGATGGAAAGACATTGAAGGAGATCCTCATGAGTGTCAGCTGAAGTTACCCATGAGAATGACAATAGAAGGAGAAGATGAAATGGTAAAACTGAAGTGCTAAACCTTATACAACTCATTGCTAGTTGTTGCTTGCTTTGAGCATAATACCAAAGGACAAGAGGCTTCCTTATTAATAGTAGTGAGGATGATTCGTCTTTTAAATGAAAATTCAAAATGTCAAAACTTGGCAGACAATTCAGGCGGCGAGATGGCAATTTCCCTGAATTTATAATGGAAAATTTGAGGGTCGAAATCAAGAATTTTACCTTTGCACGTGATTTGTGTTTTTGCTGGTTTTATCAATCTTTATGGTCTATAGTTCAAGCATTATTATCCCATCATATTGTCATGTATTTCTTCGTACTAAAGTTTTCTGCTTTTCCTTATCATTTGCGAAGGGTATACCATGGTAAGTTAATTTTTCAGTCTATTAAGATATCCATTGTGGTGTGAGGTATAGCTAAACAAGTTCTAGTTAAATAAAAGAAAAGGACACATTCAGTGTACAACAGCATTATAGAGTTAAATAAGAGTCAGACATGCACAATTTTAACTTTGTTTCATAAAGAAAAAAGTTCTATTAAAAAAATGTGACTTTCAGGTCTCAATGAATAACTTTACTGTTATATATATTTTCTTTTTCTATCATTTTGGGTTGGCTTGCGCTTATGTATATGATCATGAGCACTTTCCTTATGCCAATGCAACTAATCCTCTCATGCGATTCATTTGATTAATTTTTTTTTTACATTCTAGAATAGTCAAATTCCAACCTTATCACAGAGCAATAAACAAATGAACAATGGGTTTCCTTGAAATATCCATACCCACTCGTCAGAGCTCAACCATGCATATATTAATTAAATGGCAAAGGTATCTATCTTTCCAAGCTTTTTTTTTCGGTCAAGGGAACAATTCAAGCATTTTATAACTCATCTTTGGACACACAGACACTTTGTTTCATATCAATATCTATTTGGCCATCTGATTTTGTAGATGTTGTATTGAACACATGTTCTAGAATATAGGTTTTGTTTAACCACCTGCCTGGTGATTACAAGAATGTTTGCCTAGTTTGGGTTCGAGTAAACAAGTCATTTTAGGCCTTATTTCTTTTCGGTTATATTCAAATTATTTTGGAATTGCAACTGAATGCTTTTTCGGTCCATAAAACAAAAAATGTTCTGGATATTCTTTGAAATAACCTTAAGCCTAAGAGTCTTCAGGTTTGGCTCGACTTAATTTGACTTGTAGCCCAAGATGGTGTATAGCACCACCGTTTGATAAGCCCAAACCAAGGGCTGCAACATAATTAAAGACAAGTTGAGGCTGGGTCACTATATGGAGAAGGCACCCTCACCCATTCCGCACATTTCCGATGTGGGATTGTGTGAAATGTGCCAGCTTCATCCCATTCTTCAAATGTGCTGTACATTCCACATTCCCACATTGGAACTGTGTAGAATGGGAGAGGGACATTTTTTCAATATAATGACCCAGCCCCCCCATATTCTTGTTTGTCTCATGTTCCTTTATTTCTGTAAAACTTTTAAGCTGCATGTTAGGGGTATTTTTAATTAGATAGTTCCAAATATTTCATTCGAGTTTATTAAACAAGCTTGTACTTAAAAGCTTGAGTACTGTTTGTTAAGTTAAATAAACAAACTTGAGCAAACTTTTAGGAAGCCGAGCCGTTGAGATTTGAACCAGTGTATTGGACCATTGGTTTGCAGCCCTAATTAGCCACAAATGTTAGGTATTAATGTGGAGAAAAAAAGTTATCAACGTGGAGAAAATCTGTGCCCAAAGAATTGGAAAAGAACAAGCGGATAAAGTGGGTCAGGATTGGCGGGCTGTTATGTTGTGTTGGAATTTTTGGGACTTCTTAACTTTGAATGGATGCCCAGAAAATCACCTATGTTTGGTCTGTCCCTTATAGTCCTAATTGTACATACTGTAACAAAGTTCAAGTTTCCAATACACATTAAGGAAAGATGAGATTTTGTGGTGGAGTTAATTGGGCAGAAAGAGTGGATTGGTCCATTAGTGTACACTTCGATAATTAAGAATTTGAACTCCTTACTAGAATTAGACTTCTAAATAGGAGTATGAGATTTGTGAGAATAAAAAGAGTTATCCTTCCTACAATTTTTTAAATGAAAAAAATAATTGGAAATTCCCCTTTTTTTTTAAAAAAAAAACATATGATGGAAATAACAATTAAAGTTGAAGTGTAGTAAGTCTAAATTTAGTATGCAACAAATTTTTGATAAATTAGAAAAGAAAAACGGATCACACTTCCGTAAGACATTCCCTTGTCTCTGTAATGGTGCCCGATAAGGAAAAGAAAGCGGTCCACAAATATAATTATATTTTTTTATGCCTGTCCATATATAATAAATAACTTTCGAAGTTTAAAGTTGCAAGAAACCGAGGAAAAATATACGCAATCGCTATCATTGATATATCCACCATTTTTTAAGTCGACAATTTGCAACAACTCGATTAATTTGACTCAGGATGACAGAGCCATGTCTTGACGAGTCTTGCCCACAATTTCTTGCAACAATGAGTGTTTTACTTCTTTTGTTTTCTTTTATTAATTATTAATTATATGAAGAGTTTCTATATTCAAATCACACCTTGCATTAATCAGGAAAAAAAAAACTAATGTGAGCCGGACTAATCTCCTCATTACATCAATTCGGTGTATTTTTTATGGCCCAGTGAGCCTTACTTGTGAAGCAAAAAACATGCTTAACTTGTGTAGCAAGCAATGAAGATTGCAGGTCCCACGAGTACACATCAACTAATCTAAGTGCAAAAGGAGGAGGATTGACCAAATTGATGAAATTTGGGCCTAGTGCCTACAAGATTATGTGTGGACTGATTTAGATTGTTAAATTTAGAGTTTTAATTATTATTTTGGGCTGAACAATATTTTATTTAAGCCTAATCTTTTTCCAAGTAGGAATTAGTTTTAATTTTCAAATTTCTAGTTGAATTAGGTTTTCCTTATTTGTGTAGGAATTTAGTTTTTTAGTTTTAGTAAGTTTTCTAGTCTTAATAGGTTTAAAACCCTTACTATTTGGATTTGTCTATAAAAGGCTTGTGAGACTTTTTCATTTTGATAATTGAATAAATTTGATGAATTGAGGATTAGAATAATCGTTCTTTTGGGTTCTTTGAACACTCTCCTGACTTATCAAGGTTTTCAACCTTGGCGTCTAAACCTCTGAACTTATCAAGGATCTCCTTCCTTGTGGCGTTCAACCCAAGTCTTATCACCCTTATTCTTCCTTTTCTAGGGTGTGGCAACTATATCCTTCTTTTATACCTTTGGTTCGCGTCTTGGGTCAAGGTTCCTTCAAACCTGATTTGACTTTTCTTGGGTTGTCATTTCAATCTCGTTCGTGGGTCTTTCGGTGTATCCGAGGGGTTCGCGTCTCTCTATAGGCGTTGGGTCTTCTGGTGCTATCCGCAGGGGTTCGCATCAGTTTGTATCAGAACTTAGGCTTTAGGTCAGGTTTGCGTATCCAAAGTTTTATTTTTTTGTTCTTTCCATCGTGTTCCTAACCCTAGGTTTGTGTCTATTCATCTTTATCTTCTTTGTTTTGTTGTTTAGTTTTATTCCTAAAAAATTAGAAAAAAAAAAAAAAACCCTAGTGTGTTCTTTGCTAAAAAAAAAAAAAAATGGAAACCCTAAGTTTGTGTGTTTCCGGACGTCTGTCTGTCAGATTTAATGTCTGTTCAGTATTTTTATGATAACGTTTTCTATGCAACTCCAAATTTAGTGATTTCACTTGCGTTTGAAAGCTAACACATAGGGCTACAACTTTTGTGTTTTTAGCAAAGCCTAGTTCGATTGGAATCTTAATCAAAATCATGTTCTAAATCAATGCTCAAAATTTGTCCTAATTGGGAAAAAGTGAGAAAACCCTAGTCCGCCCAATCTAAACCCTTTTTTTGTGTTTCCTAGTGGTTATTTGAGTCAGTTTTGTTACTTTCCAGCAAGTTTAACAAAAAAAAAAAAGAGTTTTGGCCATATTCAAAAAACAAAACTATTTGGCCGAATTACTCGTGTGGACAGCTTGTATCAACCCCTTTCCCTTATTATTTTCCTTTAGTCTTTAGTTCCAGTTGCTGCAAGGAGTTTGTAAATTGATTTTTATTGGTTCTTGGCTCCAAAGAACTTAGAGTGAGGAACGATTGAGTGGAAAAAGGCAAGAGTGTGAGTTGCATTGGAGAGAAAAGTCAAATTGATTTGTGTGCAAACACGAGAGATTGAGTGTCATACGTGAGGAGTGGAGTGCAAACACGTGATTGAGTGTTTGTGAGGTCCTTTCTAACACAATTTTGCAAGTTTAAACATGTCTACAAACCGTGGCAAAGGTGCTTTGGAGGAAGGATCAGCTAATGAATCATTCAAGATCAAAGCGATGGAACAACAATTTGAACGTATATTCATCATTTTTTATGAGATGAGAGATAGATTTGAAAGACAAGAAGTTGCCATAGCCAATTTGCAGCAGAGGCAGCACCAAAGACTCCCCAATGCACGTGGGAATGGTGGAGAACGTTATGAAACTCACTTTAAGGATGACTTTGTTGAAGATGATTAAGCCTCCAATTATAGTGTGGGTAGAATGGCACGTGGTAGAGAAGGGAGAGGTGGACGTTAAGTAGGCCATGTAGATAGAGAAGGTAGGAACATTGGGAGATTGAACAAGATCGCAACCTTGGAAGCATCAAAATGAAGATTCTTCCATTTCAAGGCAAAAGTGATCCTGATGCTTAGTGGGAAAAGAAGGTGGAGTTTGTGTTCTACTACCATGATTACTCTGAAGAGAAGAAGGTGAAGTTAGCAGCTGTGGTGTTCATTGATTATGCCATAATTTGGTGGGACCAGTTGGTGTTCAATCGTCGAAAAAATCGTGAGAGACCAATTGACACTTAGGATAAGATGAAGGCAATTATGAGAAAACGATTTGTTCCTAACCATTATTATCGTGAGCTTTATCACAGATTGCAAGGGCTTACTCAAGGTACCAAAAGTGTGGAGGAATATCATAAGGAGATGGAGATCGTCATTATCAAAGCAAACATTGAGGAGGATAGAGAAGCAACAATGACAAGGTTTCTACAAGGGCCAAACAAAAACATATCTAATATAGTAGAACTGCAACATTATGTGGAGTTAGAAGAATGGTTCACATGGATATGAAGGTTGAAAGGCAGCTCAAAGGGAGGAGTGCAACATCACCATATAGTTCAAATTCGACTTCTTCGTCAGCATGGAAGCCGAATTGGAACAAAAAGGAGGATAAAGCATCAAACAAATTCAAGTCTAATCCAAACAAAAGTAAGGAGGTTGGGAGTAGCCAAGAGCAGGGTATGATGGATTTGTCAATGAAGGAAAGGATTTTTGATGAAGATTTTCTCCAAATGTTTAGTCAATATATCAAGCAAGTGGAGAGTTCTAAATCAAAGCATGTGAGTTCTGAATCTTGTGTTGATGTGGTCCAAGAAGTTGCACAAGAACATAAGGTTGAAGATAAAGTTGTTGATCATTCATCTGACCATGGGTGTGTGGTATCAAATAAGGGAGTTGATTTTGAGGTTAAATATGAAGTTGTTGAGTTTGGTAGTGCATCACATAAGGAAGTCTTCATGATGGTGAAGTAGAGACATTGGTTGATGTTGTAGAATCTGAATTTAAAGGCCATGAGAATCAACTTGTGGAAGATTGTGAATTGGAAGTATAATCCATGTATGAAATTGAATTAGTAAATGGTGGAGAGTTAGCAAAATGCCCTACTATAGAGCTACCAATCAGTTCAACTACACCACAACCAATGGATTTTGTTGATTTTATACTTAATGTGTCTTCTCATGTTGCTTTTGTCATTACAGATCAGGTGCTGAACCACCTTAGATAATTTTCTTTGTTTGACCGCCTGGTGATAATTCAAAAGAGGAGGTTTTGGTTTGCAATGAAGGCATCAAAATACTCCAAGTATCTATTTCTTTGGCATGTGAGACATCAATTCCTAGTAGCTTCAAAACATTCCTCCAAACTTTGAAGTAGAACAACAGCAAGATTTGAGGACAAATCCTTTTGAAGAAAGGGGCAATGATGTGAGCCAGACTAGTCTCCTCATTATATCATTTCGGTGTATTTTTTATGGCCCAGTGAACCTTACTTGTGAAGCAAGAAACATGCTTTACTTGTGGACCAAGCAATGAAGATTGCAAGTCCCACAAGTCGACATCAACTAATCCAAGTGCAAAAGGAGGAGGATTGACCAAATTGATGAAGTTTGGGTCTAATGCATGCAAGACTATGTGTGGACTGATTTAGATTGTTAAATTTAGAATTTTAATTATTGTTTTAGGCTGAACAATGTTTTATTTAAATCCAATCTTTTTCCAGGTAGGAATTAGTTTTAATTTTTAAGTTTCTAGTTGAATTAGATTTTTCTTATTTGTGTAGGAACTTGATTTCTTTGTTTTAGTAGGTTTTTTAATCTTAGTAGGTTTACAACCTTTTCTATTTGAGTTTACCTATAAAAG
Organism: Carallia pectinifolia; assembly: GCA_037832335.1. Lineage (NCBI taxonomy): Eukaryota > Viridiplantae > Streptophyta > Magnoliopsida > Malpighiales > Rhizophoraceae > Carallia > Carallia pectinifolia. Next base: position 21,186,524 of record CM075449.1, read on the forward strand.
GCTTGTGAGACTCTTTTATTTTGATAATTGAATAAATTTGATAAATGGAGAATTAGAACAATCGTTCTTTTAGGTTTTTTGAACTCTTTCTTGACTTATCAAGGTTTACAACCTTGAGGTGTCTAAACCTCTGAACTTATCAAGGATCTCCTTCTTTGTGGCGTTCAACTCAAGTCTTAGCACCCTTCTTCTTCCTTTTCTAGGGTGCGGCGACTATATCCTTCTTTTATACCTTTGTTTCGCGTCTCTTTATAGACGTTGGATTAAGGTTCCTCCAAACCTGACTTAGCTTTCCTTGGATTGTTATTTTAATCTCGTTCGTGAGTCTTTCGGTGAATCCATGAGGTTCGCGTCTCCATATAGACGTTGGATCTTCTGGTGCTATCCGCAGGATTTGCATCAAAAACAAAACAAAACAATTCAAATTTCATACAAGTTTTATCTAACATAATTTTTCTAGGTCATCCAAAAAAAAATGTAACATCTTAATCCAAAAACATTTGATTAAAGTCCTCCATGTAAAGACAATAGAGGTAAGGCAAATCCACGTCGATCTTTGCTATCCACACTGAATGCGCCGTTATTTAATACATAAATAAGTTACATGAGAATAAATTAACATCATTACATACTATGACAAATTATTAGAAGTTTATCAATTTGAACCATAACTAAATTAGTATTGGATTTGTCTCTAAAGCTAAAGGTCTTAAACTCAAGTTACAGTCAGAATCAATTAACTAAAAAAAAAAAAAATTTTGCTATACAGTTTAACTTTATATAGCACTAAATTAGGCACACAGTTTATCCAACAGTATTTAATATTTTATTTAATTTTATTTTTTGAATTTAACTATTTAGTGATTCATATCACTTTGATGCTACTAAAGAGAAGCTACCTAGCATTTCCCTAAAAAAAATAAATAAATAATTTTAAAAGTTTAATATAGATTTTGTCAATCTATATGAAAACTCCCCCTTTCCTGTAGATTAGTTTAAACTTGGATGTCCTTAATATATGTCTCTTCGCCAAAAGGTTCACTTTGGGAAAAGCATAATAAAACGTTGCTAGAGACAAGCTTAATTAATAGCAAAATCTTAATAACCAAATGACTCACGATTTGAATCCAAGTTTCGGAATCAAACTCAATGATAAATCAAAGCCGAATATTTTGTCTAATTTGATGTACATATATAAATATAAGCGAGAAAATAATGAGGTACATACAATGATAAAATTTCTTTATTGACAGCAGGCCTAGACATTCATCACATCTCAAAATCATTAATACAAAGAAATCTTATTGGTTGACGGAGAAAAAAAAAAAAGAAATCTTATTGACTTCAACTGGGATGCATCAATTCCATAGATAGTAAGTACAAAATTAATAAAGCATATTTTACTGTCAACAACTATGCTTTCTCCAATTAATTCTCCGCTATTCCAATTAAAATGAGAGGGGTGGGATACTTTGTTCATTTCTAAAGAAATTTGATGGATCAACCTTCGTCTTCACATGCACCAACTTATCGAAATTATTCATAAAATATTTGACCCCCCAAATTTTTGCTTTCTTATAACTTGTTTTACCTTCTTCATCATTCATCCCAAGATCAAGATCTCTGTAGTTGACATAGGCTGCTCGGGGATTTTTTGACACATAGGAGCCATGTAACCGTAGAGCCGTCTGATCCAACTAATATACCTTGTAGATGCCTCTTTGCCGCCGCCATTCCAAGTTACTATATATGCAATCTCATATAAATTCCCCGCTCTGTGCGGAAATGGAATGTTCAAATCTGAGATCTCACTCATTTTTCCACCATATGGCGTCATAACTAGGCTAACCGTCTGATCAACTTGATGTAACCTTTCCCATATTCCTTTCAGGGCCTTTTCAGGACAAGGGTTTTGTCACATAGTCTGATTTTCCTTTGAAACTGCCCGTGAACGGTGAATTCCTGTTGAGCATAGTAGCCAAGGACACATTGACGTTAGTTGGTGGCAATCCGGCCGGATAGCCAACAAAGTTGACTTGAGCTTCGATCCAACTCAACTCAACGCAATCCTTTTTGGTCAGACCAAGTTCAGGGAAGCCCTCTTGCATCAATGCAAGAAGCCTGTCAGACCCACCTAGAATAAAGCGTTGAAATTGATCATTACTATTGTATTTCTATTGTTGGGGCTAGAATTTATTGTTCTTACGAGCACTTGAAGCAGCAAATCCTCGTGAAGCTTGTCCCCCACATATTGCCATCGATGAACAAGTTTGGTTGCATTTTGTTCCAATGTTTTTGGGATTGAGAATATGGTCACAATTGGTGGAACTGGAACCAATTTAATTTTCCAAGAAACAACAACTCCAAAGGTGTTGCCTCCGCCGCCGCGGATAGCCCAAAATACATCTTCTCCCATTGATGCTCTATCTTGAATTTTACCATTGACATCAATTACGGTTGCATCAATTATATTGTCCGCTGCAATGCCATATTTCCGCAACAAAAGACCGTACCCTCCTCCACTGAAGTGGCCACCCACGCCCACACTCGGGCACACGCCTGCCGGAAAGGCAAGTGTTCTACTTTTCTGCGCGATCCCGTAGTAAAGTTCGCCTAATGTCGCCCCAGCTTGAACCCATGCAGTGTTGCTAGCTACATCAACATCGATTGCTCGAAGGTTGATCAAATCGATGATGACGAACGGAAGAGGAGAAACATAAGAAAGCCCCTCGTAGTCGTGTCCACCACTTCGAATCCTCACCTGAATGTTGTGTTTCCGCGAACAAAAGATGGTGGCTTGGATGTCGGACACATTGGTTGGCGTAACTATGACAAGAGGCTTTGGAGTGATCGATGTATTAAATCGAGAATTTTGAATGGAAAATTGTAAGATAGAAGTGTATGAGGAGTTGTTTGGGGTGTAAATGACTTTGGAGATAGAATTTGTGGAGGTGAATTTCTCGGAAAAATTGGAAAGACATCCAACGAAGTCCTCATGATTGTGGGCTAATGTCAATGAGAAGAAGGAAAGGAAAAGAGCGAAAAGAGTAGACAAGTTTAATGGACGTGGAGAGGTCATATCTAATGCTCTCTCTCTCTCGCTCTTTTTTGTCTCCAATGCTCTTTTGATCAAGGAAGGTTGCAATTTCTTTGTCTATTTATGGGGCTACACGAGGTGGGTGATTACTTACTTGGGGAGAAATGTGAATTTGAAAATGTGGAAAATTCAAGCAATGGCGGCCATCACCTAGGAAGCACGGATATTTTTTAAATGATAAGTGTTTGTGTCAGATGTATATGTCAGAAAGGATACTTGCTTGATATTTTTTAAACACGTGTCAGATATTTTAAAAAATGCTCAATAAAAAAGTTTAAAAAAATCATTCGAATACTTGTGTCGGACACTTCTAATTCATGTGTTGAACACTTCTAACACATGTATCATACACTTTTATATATATTTGATATTTTAATTAGTATGTTATACATGCAAATATGCATTATTTGTTTAAATATTTTGTTTTATATATATACACACACACACACACAGACATATATATATATATATATATACACGTTATGAACAAAATATAAGTTATATCATAAAATATCAAAATAATAATTATTATGAACTATATATAGAAAAAATTTTAAATTTATTAAAAATATTTAAATTATACATATACATGTATAATATTTAATATATTTTATAATTATATTTATGTCGTTCCCCTGCCCTAATTTTCTTAGAGTTTCTATGTACTCCCTAATTTTCTTAGAGTTTCTATGTACTCGTATCCATATTATATTATATCTGTGTCCCGTGTCCGTGTCACCGCATCTTAAGCCTTTTGACCTTCTATAATGATCAATGGTTTGGTGAGCCATCGACTTTTCCATGATATCAGTCACTTATTTAAATTCAACCGAGCTTAAAAAATTGGGATTACGAGGCATTCAAAAAATGATAAAAGGAAAAATTAAATTTACGTTAGTTTATTCTTATGTTTACTAAAAAAAAGTTCGTTTCCGCCACTTCTCGAACTTGTGACTTTAGATTGCAATTTTTCTTCTTTCAATTTTTGCTTTTACTAATTAATTGCATCATTGGTGAAATATGAAATACCATATAATATAATTTGAAATTAATCGCCAGAGAACTATTTTATTGTAGGTTGATTACAAGACCAAAATAATGGTATGAAATATCCTTTACATGGCATCCACGTTTTCACAGTTCCAAGGCTTGTGAATATCTAAATATAATGTACTCACCTGCTACAGGAGACTTTTTTTCTAAAATTTTAATTGACTTATTCAACTCGTTGATTAAGAACAGTTCAACATAATTTTTTTATGTAAGGGTAGGAATACCATGACTATTACTTAGAAGATAATTTTATTTAAAGAGACGTGGCTTATGATGTGAGCTAAGATTCTTTTTTTTTTTTTCCTTGTAATTAAATTTTTATTAATCTCTCAACTTTTAAAAATTTTGCAATCATGTTCTGTAAGTCAAAACAATATTTATAAAAGAAAATATTTAAATTTGTATACTAAATGCAAACATTATCAGCTAATTATAAACATTCTCTCTATCTTCCAAATGATAATATCATAATTTTATTTTTTTTACAAAAATGATAATATCGTATTTATTTGAGTTTATTTGAGTAGAAGGTGGTTGTTATCAATTTATTTTTATACAAGATATATATATTCTATTTTACCAAGTGATCGTCCGTTCAACCGACCAAGAGGGCGCACTTTCCTAAAAGTGGAAAATTTTGATGGGGGAAGTGAAAGTATAATTGGGCATGCAGTAATATGGATTATTAAATTATAAAAAATATAATAAATTTTAAAAATAATAAATAAATAAATTATTAAATATTATTATATTAATTAAATATTTTTTACATATCTCACTAAATGTGTCCATATAATTTTATTTTTCCTAAAATTTTAGTCTTTATAGAAACTCGCCAACATGGAAAACATCGGGCCCGGGCAAAGTCAAGTTAAACTGTGACGGTTCCTTTTCATCTGATTAGGAAAAAGTTACACTTCTAGGCAAAAGGAGACTAAAAAATACGTTTGAATACAATTAGTCGAATTTAATATACAACTAACTAGATTTCAAGTGTAACTAAATACAAGAAGAAATTTCTACGTATATTTAGTTGCACTTACAAACCAATCAGTTACACATTAAATCTGATCAGTTGCATTCAAGCACTTTTTTAACATCTTCCTCTCTAGAAATATAACAGTGCTCGTCTGATTATTAAAGAGCTGGTGTTGGAGTTATTTGCAGGAATGAAAAGGGTAGTCTCATAGATGGTATAGCTACCACCTGTTTTGCAAAGGTCTGCCTTAAGATCCGAAGCTGAAGCTCTCCTTTGGGGATGTAGCTTGGTGTCATGTCAAATCTAAGGATGCCTATCCCTAGTTTATAGATTTGATATGATAATATAAAAGAGTTTCGCTTGATGTCATCATTGCTCTAACCTCTAAGTGCGACGGCAATACGTTTGGAAATCGTCAATGCTTGGAAAATCCAGTTGGCTTCTGTTCAACCAACTGTTACATGCTTCCACTTCTATTCTCTTTTAGGGGGTGCGTGTTAGTTGCTGTAAATAAGGGAATAGTGGTTAGTGGTATATGTTAGTGGAAGATCATCAAATTGCCCACTACGGTAGTAGTTAGAGTTGTAGAATTAACTAATACTATTGCATTTAAATACTTACTGGAAGGAGTAAAACGGCAGCAAATGTTTATCCCTCAATTTAGCAGTAGAATTACATTTATTTGTCTTTGTTTTCCTCCTTAACTCATGAGCTTCACTTGTCTGCAATCATTTCGCGATGAGGTCAAAGCCGAACTAAGGCTCGCACCACTCAAGCATATGACACCAACTGTGACTATATTTTCAATCCAAGAAAAGCGTTGGAAAAAAATGCAAACAAACTCGTCCATGGATGGCAATTTGTGGCCAAGAAGCTTCCTCGGAATATTTGCCTGCACTCACCATTTGGAGTAAAAAAGTTCTATTCAAACCCTATGTTAGGATTTCATGTGTGAGTTATTGTACTAAAATATTTCATATTAGAAAAAAAATGGAAGAGTAAATAATTTATAAGTAATAAAAACTCATATTCCTAATGTCTTAAAGTTTTAGGTTAAGATGTGGTGCCAAAGTCCACTTCTATGTTACTTGCTCGGATCCTACTCAAAATTCTCCCCATTTTGGGCTCTCGCATTTCCCTACAAGTGGTATCAGAACTAATGGTTCGGCAAAGGACGAGTATGACGACGCACATTAGTTCTTATGGATGCTACTCCCTCATAGCCCAGTTTTGTTGTTAGAGTATTTGGCATGGTGATGACTCCAGATTAAGGCTTAGTAGTCCTACTCTCAACTATTCGCTATTGGGCTATTGGGTATCGTAGAGTGGTGCGTGTTCAAGCGGAGCAGACCTAATATGAAGAGATTCACACTTGAGGGGGAGATCATTAGGATTTTATGTGTAAGTTGTTGTGGCAAAATATCCCACATCGGAAAGGAAAGAAAAGAATAAGCAACTTATAAATAATAAGAATTCATATGCCAAATGTCTTAAGGTTTTTGATTAAGATGTGGAGTAAAGTCAACTTTTATGTTGCTTACTCGGATCCTAGTTCTATTTCTCCCCAATTTGGGGCTCTTGCATTTCTCTACACCGCAACTTCTAATCATCGCAAGCTATAATGTAGAATATGCGCGGGATGCGATTCTTAATAGTCCACTGTTGGCGGAAGCCAATGTCCCGGGGTACCGGGGACTCATTCTGATTGAAACAAGGGGTGGGTCTTTACCAATTTATAAAATATTCGATTTTAGGGAAGCCAAAAAATGTGAGCGCCTAGCGCGAGCCTTATTGAAAAGGCCCCTTACCATAGATGGGGCGCCCCTTACCTTATTGAAAAGAAAACTCAAGTATATTTATATATATATATGTATGAATATTAATGCGCAAAAGCATGCGATGCGGAGAAAGCAACAAGCGAGAAAAGCCCTATCCTATTAGTCAAGCGCTTTTAGGCTTGACTAATAGAATAGATAGGACTTTGATTGCTTGTTTAGTAAAGTCACGCTTTTCATTTTGATAGGATTAGGTGCTTTCTAGGATAGGGCACTCTTCATTCTTCATTCGAAACTAATGAATGTCCAGTCAGGGGGTTCCTCCTTGTTATCAAAAAGGGAGTTCAAAGATTAAATGTTATCATAAGAAAAACTTTCAAGTTAAATTTCTCCATTCACTAGAAATTTATTCTTTCTTTTATTTTGGAACATTATAAATTTATTTAAAGCACCTCTAAGAAAAAGGCCACCCAACACAAAGAACGTACATAATTTTGTAGACATAAAACTTTATTAAGAAATTTATTCTTAATAAGTTACAAGTACTTAAGAATGTCAAACACGAACTTAAACAGTCTCATATCTACACATTAGATACATCAAATCTTGAATATAATATTGCACACACAATATATCTTATATATTATATCTCTCTGAATTTTCTCATTAAGGCAAACGTTCTAAGAGAAAACACGTGGTGCTAAATGCTAACAAGTTTGATTTTCCGACCTATACATATATATGCTAGGAATGATGAGAATGTTACAATAAGTTTATCTAATTCTTATACCATATGGTGGAAGAATGGAAGTGATTTCATAGTCGAGCATACCATATATTAAGCCAAGTTTTATTAAGAACGTGAGAGTTCTACTACAAAAACAAAGCCGAATATAACAAGTACTAAAATCAGACAATGGCATCAGATTGCTTGGACGTACATACTATTTCGTTAAGTTATCGGCCATAAAATTAGAATTCATCATAATGTGGTCAGAAAATAAACCATTACTGGTACAAAGAACATTAAAATTTTTGGAAAAGGCCACTCTGATATTCTTTGGACCTTGCTCCTTTTGCCTCCACCAAGTCAGAGCTGTACTGGAGTTCAACTCCAAGAAAATAAAACGACAAATTATTTAGGCTATCATGGGCAGATGTTAGCTCAATTACTTTTTGGATAACCAACAATTCAACATGGCTTGATTCAACATCACCAATCGAATATTGAAAAATCCATGGAAAGTATTTTTTACAAATTGAAATTAAACAAGAAAAACCATAGAGAAAATGTTTATTCGTTAATTTAGCACAATCTAGGGGGATAAAATAAAATTAATCTTAAACTTTTATGAATTGTTATATTCATATTTATACCTTTTCGTTTTTTCAAGTTAGTCTTAAACATTCAAAATTTGTTGCAATCAAGTTTTTCCATCAATAGAATTGGGTCAAACTGTTTAATAGCACATATTGACCTAATAGAAATAATCTTAATTCCATTGACAGAAAGAATTGAATGCAATGAAACTTGATGATGTAGGACTGGAATGAAAAAATGATAAAATTTAATACTCAATTATAAAAATTCATAAAAATTTAGAACTAATATTTCTTTTATGTCGAAGTCTAGGGAGCTTTTCCCTAGGTTGCCCAGTAGAGGGGTGGTGTTAGGGCACAACCCTTCTTACCCAAGTTGATGTTATAGATATACCAAACTGCCATAGAGAGGTCAATGCATAGCAATGCCTTTTTTGGGTCAATTGCTTTGAAAAACATACATGGATGGGAAAAAAATGATGAGGATGAACTATAGTATCATTAATCGATTGAATTATACAAAAAAAATAATTATTATTTGTAATAAAAAAAACGATAAAATTAACGTATTTTGTGTTAGTTTTTCGTTGCAAACTACAATCATTGAGGATGTGTTTGTTTGCAGTAAAATATTTTACAAGAAAAAATTTTCTTCATTTTCTAATGTTTGTTTTATGTAAAATATTTTACAACAGAAAATTTGGGAAAAATTTTGAGATTTTCAGGGAAAAGAACTTACACTTTTTTCTGAACTGAAGTTATTTTATGAGAAAAACACAAAGTATGCTTTAAATGAGTGATAAGGGAAAATCATTATTTTCACTGTAAACAGTTTCTCCTGCAAATATTATGCAAAAGCAAGTTATTTTTCAGCAAACAAACGGACCCTTAGTTGCATAATTTAATCGATTGATTATATTGTATATCAGCCCCATCGATTTTCCTAGTCATTTTTTCTGATCTGGGAAATTGGATCCTTGATCATACGATTTTTTTTTTGTTTTAACAAAAAAAAAAAATCACATCACAGACACAGCAGTCAACGCATCCTTGGGTCAACATCGCCTTTTAAACCATTGACATCCTCATTTAACTTTCCCGTAGGGAGGACCCCCAACCAAAGCACTATTATGCCTAAAAGAGGCCCCTAACCCCAACTACAATGTTAATGAGTTTTGAATTCATACGCCACGCTTATACTAGATATTCCCAATTTGCGAGGGGAATGTAGGCACGGGGACTCGAACCCTGTTTAATACTGAGAGCGATGTGCCAAATCACCACTAGATTGTCACCTCCAATGATAATAAAAAGAAATTAAGTATCACACAAAAGAGATCATGCATCTTAGACATGAGTTACTTGGTGTTCCACCACATGGGTAGCTTTGAGTAGGAGCTGGCATCTCATATTGTCAAAAGGGACCTTGTACGAGAATAGCCCATGCGGTGTACAAGACTATTGTTCTTGTTGCAGGTCATTTATATTGCCTGGTTAGTTAGGTAAAAACAATTGAATCGACACATATTATTGTATGTCATACTATAGAATCATGAATTCGAATATCTATAAAAGTATTTGGTAAAATTAAATATACATCCTCCTTGTACAGTTATGGGACTAGTTTCATCACCCTTACCGATCTCTGAGAGACTGCTCTTTCAGTAATTTGATGTGGTTAAACATACATCATTCTCGTACAACTTTGGGGCTTGGTGACCTTTGCTAGGCTCAATGTTGCGGAAATAAACATGATAAACAATAGAAACGAAAACAAGAATACACAAATTTTATGTGAAAAACCCCAATGTGAGAAAAAACCATGGGCAGAGAGGAGAAATTCACTATTAATGAAGAAGAAGAGTCCAAAGGAGAGCCTAAGACAACAGCAACAGAATAATAAGCTTATAAGTTCTAACTAAAAAGAGAAAAAATATATATATTACTAAACCCCAAAGCTCAAAACATAAGCTCAAATCATAACAGGGCTATATTATGTCGCACTGCTAGCTTTTTGAACGAGGCTAAACAAGATTCAGGCCACCATACTTCAATAATCTCCATCTTGATACAAATGAGAAGCCAAGAATAAAACTTCAATATTCGACAAAATCTCCCCATCTCTTCCACAAATCCTAAAGAGTATAACTCAATGAGTAGCACCAACCAAGTCCAAATAGTGCTCAAATTAAGCACCCGGAAATGAGTTGGTTATCATATCAGCAGGATTATTATGAGTACTCGCTTTGCTCACCACAATATTACCACAAGCAGTGACATTACACACAAAATGATACTGCACATCAATGTGCTTTGTCCTCTCATGAAACATCTGATCTTTAGTGAGATAGCACTCTGACTATCACAGTAAGCAGTGGTAATCTATAAATATCCATTGAGCTCAGCAAATAGTCCTCTCAACCAAATATCTTCCTCAAAAGCCTTAGTAATAGTCATATATTCTGCCTCAGTAGTAGATAATATAAATGTAGCCTACAATGTAACTTTCCAACTAACAGCACGGCCACCAATAGTAAAAACATACCTTGTAACACTTTCTCAATGTACCTTTTCTGACTCAAATACAACTTTGCTGCTTTTTTTGTCTCTTAGAATCTCCATGCCAAGTGTCTTCTTTACTGCTCTCAAGTCTTTTCTCCCAAGTCCTTACTAACCTAAGCTTTGCCCTTTCTAATCTCTCCTTGATCCTTAGCTACTATCAACATATCATCAACATAAAGGAGTTAATATACAAATGACCCATCATCACTCTTTTTAAAGTAGATACAACTATCATAACTGAATATCTTGAAATCATGAGTGGTCATAAAGGAGTCAAACCTCTTATACCATTACTTGGGTGATTATTTCAGGCCATAGAAAAATTTTTTTAGCAAACACACATAGTCATCCTTTTTTAAAACCACAAAATCCTCTTGCTACTGCATGTAGATGTTTTCCTCAAGTTCTCTATGTGAGAATGTAGTCTTCACATCCAATTATTCAAGCTCAAAATCATGCATAACCACGATACTTAACAAAGTTCTAATTGAACTATGGTTTACAACTGGAGAGAACACATCTGTGACACCTGGAACCTAACAGTATCCCTTAGCAGCAAGTCTTGCTTTATACCTCTCTTTTTCAACTCCTGGTGTGTCCTCTTTCCTTTTGAATACCCACTTGCAATGAATAGCTTCTTACCCTTAGGTAGTTTCACTAGTTCCCATGTCTTTTTATTATGAACGGATCTCATCTCCTCTTACATGGCAATCATCCATCTACAAAAATCATCACAACTGACTACCTCTACAAATGTAAAAGGCTCTTTATTGGAATCAACATCCTCAGCCACATTCAAGGCATAAACAACCAAGTCAGCTTTAGCATATATCTCTGAGGATGTCTAATCTCTTTTCTATGTCTATCTCTAGCAACAAAATTTTGTAGTGGTAGCGGTGGTAATGAAGCAGAACCATCATCACTTGTATCTCTGAGCTAAATGGAAGAGTAGACTTTAGTGCAAATTCTGGACTAATCTATATCTCCACCTGTGTAGACGATTCCTGTTGACTTGTATGATAAGAATCCTTAAGAGGCAAGTGATTTAGCAGTGGATAGTGATTTATGCTTCTATGACTACTTCTCAACCATAATTTTCTATTACTTGAATGTAGCAAAGACATCACTTTTCTACTTTAAGAAGAAAACCCAAACTTTTCTGGAGAAGTCATCAATGACAGTCAACATACAACTAGTGCCACCTTTAGAATGCACCTTAAATGACCCCAGAGATTAGAATGAATGTAATTGAATGTTCCCTTTGTATCGTGAATTCCTTTACTAAAACTAACTCTCTTTTGCTTCCAAAAAATGCAATGCTCACATAACTCCAATTTATTAGATATTGGATTGTCTTGATAATATAAATACGTGTAGTAAAATATACAAAAAGCAAATAATTAATTTAATAATATTTAATATTTTATTTATTTTTTATTTATTTAAATTAAATATATTTTTATAATATAATAATTTAAATTATTATGTGCTCGCTGTACTTTGTCTCATGCATGTCCACTTACCTATGCATGCCAACTTATCTTTTCCATTTCTGAGACTAACCTTTTATGGTGCCCATGGGCGCACCTCAAATCAAATGTGATGTCTTTTCTTTTAAGCGCTCTTCTAAATTCTGTTTTTGATTGAATAAATTTTTAGTTACATAGATGTCATATCAAGTATTGAATTTATCTCAATTAATTAAAAATATATGTTTCTAACTCTTAAGTATAAGATTTAAAATCTAAATTTGACATTCATTTTTTCTCTCTCTTTATTACTAAACCACCAATTCAAATAAGAAAAAAAAAAAAAAAAACACAGATAGCATATCAATAGCCACATAGATGTCAATGTCAAGTTATGAACATCGCGACTTCTGCTCTTCTGTGTTGAATTGAAGGGCCTGCGATGGGTCAGGCTAGGGAACCAGAGGCCCTCTACTTCTCTCCACCTCCTACGGCCTGCGATATGCAAAGGAGCTGGAAGTTCCAACTAGTAACTATTGCGCTCTCTCCCAACAGGTCATTTCTTAGCGAAAGCAATTCCTTCTTTTTTTTTTTTTTTTTTTTTCTTGTGCCACGAAAGCAATACTTTCTTTTTTGCTTTTTTTTTACCTTATCTATTTATTAATAATTTGTTTTTTTTTTCTGATAATAATTTGCTTCTTAGTATCACTTATTCACTTTCCTCTGTAGCAATTCTAAAAGAAAAAAAAAAAGGTTTTACAATCCAAAAGTTCGGATTATTTACGTCATTATTAGTTAAACGCTTTATTGGCCTATTTAAGTTGCCTTTTTGTAAAACATAGATCGTGTGCTGTCTCAACTCTCAAACGGGCAATTTGCTCGCTTTTATGGGCTTTTTTTTTTCTCTTTTTTTTTTTTTTTTTTTTTTGTGGGTGGGGAAAGAACACAATTTTGGCATTGCTAAGTGGAGGGGCTACCGACCGTTGCTTCCCTCTCTCTTCTTCTCTTAAGAAAGGACATGCGGCTCAGTTTGGTTGGTGAATGAAACTAAATCAGATTTTAATCTCTTGTGGATAATAATATAATATCCTTGTGTCGTTAGATAAATCCCCTCAAATTTCAATTGAATGCAAAGTCAGTTACATCTAAATTTTTTAACTCTACCTTAAACATCTAAATCTTTTTGAAAGTAGTGTAAAATGGGGAAAATCTTTTTTATATTGTATTAAAAATTATCAATACAGTGTAAAATACTTTATATATCATATAAAATCTTTTTACGTGTGTTTGTATCAAAAAATCATGCTTTCATACAATCGTCCATGAAATCTTGTTTTCTTTTTATTTATTTTTCTGTATTATTCAGTTAATGAGGCAGACATCCCAAGGAAAAGTACCTACTCCATTTTGAGGTTGACACCCACTTAAAAAGAATAAGGGAATCTGTTGCATATATCTATCTTCAAAGACCAGTATAGGAACGTCATTTGATTAATTTTGATCTCTATGTGGATATGATTATACACTGGTTAGACAGTCCTATCATGGATGATTATTGGATATTATTTTGACTTGGGAGTCCTTCCTTTTCAAAATTGTTACGCCAACAAGTGTGAATAAATGTAAAATAAACGTGAGACTACACATCATATTATATATTATGATCATTGATTTTATACTTTTGAAATTCTTTTATACATGATTACTATTAATAATAAAAACTATAATTATGTAATTAGTTGTTTGTAATGTGAGTATGTATCCATTCACCCTTGTCCCTATAAACTGGCCAAAAAATCTCTTTAAAAAGCAGACATAGAGGTAACTTCAAATTCATGTCAATTCATAAACACGAGCAAATAAGTAATTTCTTCCAGGATGGTGAGATGGACCCAGATATGAATCTGACCTCCACAGTGCTGATTCGTAAGGGACAGAGTCCAACCCGAATCAACCACTTCAGGCCGATTAGTTTGTAATTTTCTATATAAGGTGAACTCTAAATTCCTATATACAAACTTAAACCGGTCCTGAGGTTTTGGTTACACCCCCCCAGAATGTTTTCATAAGCAATCGGTCTATAGAAGATAATATATTCATAGCATAGGAGGTCTTCCACTTTCTAGGTAAAAAAAGGGAAAGGGAAACAAGGATGGTTCTAAAGATTGATATGCAAAAGGCGTACGACCGCATTGAGTAGCCGTTTTTGGATCAAGTCCTGCGTCAGTTGGGATTCTCGGCTAAACGGAGGTCTTGGGTAATGAAATGTGTTACCACGGTTAGATAACAGATTATGATTAATGGCAAACTTTCTCCAACCTTCCTACCCTCGAGAGGACTTTGCCAGGGGGACCCCTCTGTCCTCGTACCTGTATATTCTAGCCTCAGATGCATTCTCTAGGATGCTTCTTAATGCAGTGGAATCAAAGGTGCTTGCAGGGACTAAAACTTGGCAGACATTATCCCACACTCTCTCATCTATTGTTTGCGAACGACACACTATTGTTGGGAGAAGCCTCTGTCTCAGAAGGAAAGACACTCATAACATTAGCGGAGCGTTTTTGTAGGGCGTCAGGTCAGCTTATCAACAAAGCCAAGGTGGGTTTCAGCTTCAGTAAGAATACTCATAGCAATAATATACAGGCTATCAAAGAGGCTACAAGGATCGGGATTTTAGAGGACAATGACAGATATTTGGGCCTCGCAATCAAAATAGCGAAGTCCAAGGGCCATACTTTCTCCTTTATTTTAAGAGCACTGTTACGCGAACAAGAATTGGTGAACGGAGAATAGACGGAAAAAAATTTTTTGTGCAACCAATTAGTGCAACCAATTAGTTTATTTGTGAAACAAGACGCTTCTTTTCTGCAACGAAAAAATATATAAAAATATGCTTTCAAATTTTTTGTAATAATTTAACGTTTTATTGCACAAATAAATTGACAAGTTGCACAAACAAATTTTCTTTTCTATTCCCCGTCTACCAATTCCTGTCCACCTATTTTTTCTATTATTTTAAATCAGGTAGGGACAAGCCTTCAAACATGGAAACAAAGGCTACTGTCACAAGCTAGAAGGAAAACCCTTATTAAATCAGTGGCTACTTCTATCGCTGTCTTTGTTATGTCCGTATTTAGATTGTCGGATTGCGTGCACAATAAAATCGATGGGAGCTTGGCCCAATTTTGGTGGGGACAAAAAAACAATGAGAGGAAGATGGCCTTGGGAAGTTGGCAGAGGCTTTGTCAGCCGATTGGTGCTGGAGGCTTGGGATTTCAGAACTTTAAGGCCTTTAATCAAGCTCTCCTAGCTAAGCAAACATGGCGCCTCCTCAAAACCCCAACTAATCTATGGGCTAGAGTGATGAGAGGACTTTATTATCCGACTAGCTCACTCATGACAGCCTCTAACAAAAAGTCAGCGTCTTGGGGATGGTCTAGTTTACTCTATGGGTGAGAACTCCTTAAAGCAGGGTTGAGATGGGAGGTAGGAGATGGAGGCAACATTCAAATTTGGGATGACCCTTGGGTGCCTGATACCCCGGCTTTCAAAGTCGCATCCCAAAGACCGCCGCATTGTAATCTTTTCCTAATCAGGGACCTCATCGACAACGGCAAGCATTCATGGAAGTGGAATACAATCTGCGACCTATTTACCTCATGGGAGGCTAATGCCATCATGAGAATACCCCTCTATACTGGACATATGGGAGATAAAATCATATGGCGTTTGGACAAATATGGAGACTACACTGTCAAATCGGGATACTATGCTCTATCTAAGAGTTGGGGAGTGAGAGAGGACGAAAGAATTTCTTCTACCATCAAACCTGCCACGTGGTGGAGAATTTGGAAGCTCAGAATCCCTCCCAAAATACAGGTCCATGTGTGGAAGACGATGTGTAACTGGCTACCTTCCTTTGACAACTTGCACAAAAGGATGATAACACGCCACTCCCTCTGTCCTATCTGCTGCGTTGGCCAGGACACAATAGAACATTTTTTGTTCTTTTGCCCACACGCAGCAGCCACATGGAGGCTCAGCCCCCTCGGGTACAGTCCTAATGAATCGGGATTTCCAGGCTTCAACAAATGGTGGGAGACGGTGATGGACTCAATAGCGCCACATGCGGTTTGATATATGATGGAGCTAGTGGCAATTATTATCTAGCAACTATGGAAAGCACGGAATGAAGTTCTGTTTCAACATAAATCGCCTAACCCCCATGGGATTGTTGAGAAAGCATGCAGACTTTGGAATGAACTCCAAGGGGTTTAAACCCAACAAACCGGTTCAGTCCAAAATTCCTTATTTAAGACAATGGTCAAAACCAGGACCACAGCAGCTTAAGATCAATTGTGACGGCTCTTTCCTCCAAGGCAGATCTCGTGCTGGCTTGGATGTCTTCTGTAGAGATACCAATGGTCTTTTGGTAGATGGTATGGCAACATGGTGTTATTATAGATCTGCACTGCAGGTAGAAGCACAAGCTATGCTTTGGGGATTTCGGATGGCAAAAGCTATTGGTTGGGATAATGCTATTATTGAGTCAGATTCCAAGATCCTAATCCAAGCCTTGCAAGGACATGCAACTAGGTGGCCATGGGAAGTTAGTTCAATTTTAGCTGATATTAAAGCCATAATGTCAGCAGACTGAGTTACCAAATAATCCAGACTTATGTCTTGTCCTCTGGATTGGGTGGACACAACTCCCATTCCAAATTTAAAACTTTATTATATAATAATTTGATTGATCAATGAATGAAAATCCTTTATGTCAAAAAAAAAAAAGTAATGTAATGAGTATTAAAATTTTTTTAAAGATTTTTATATTGAACTTGATGTGACTAATTACATTTCCTATAATTTGGTAATATGTCACTTAATATAAAACAAATTTGAAATAATTTTTAATGTCCGTAATATTAATCTCGCGCGTGTGTGTGTGTGTATAGAGTGCAATTGCAACATTTTTTACTCATAAAATCAATGGATACAATGGACTGACGTAAATGCATGTCTAGCCGAACTCTTTTATTACTACGAAGAGCATCGGACTAAGTCAAGCTTTTGAAGGGATAAGTTCATAATTAGGTTAGTAACTATCGCATTCGGTCAAATAAGGTCACTAAAAAAAAATTTGGCCAAATAGAGTCAGAAAGTTTACAAATCGGGTCAAATCAGGTTTTTCGTCTCTATTGACGTTATCTGCTAACGTAGATTACTACGTAGCATATGACGTGGTGATAAAGTCAATTAATGAACAAAATTATTTCTTTGTGACTGACCACGTTGATACTTCTTGGTGGATATGAGGTAGTGCATTGGATATGAAGTTACTAACCTCTTTGTGACTGATCACGTTGATACTTCTTGGTGGAAATAATTTTGTTCATTAATTGACTTTATCACCACGTCATATGCCACGTAGCAATCTACGTTAGCAGATAACGTCAATAGAGACGGAAAACCTGATTTGATCCGATTTGTAAACTTTCTGACTCTATTTGGCCAAATTTTTTTTTAGTGACCTTATTTGACCAGATGAGATAGTTAGTAACCTAATTATTAACTTATCCCAGCTTTTGAAAGGAAGCCCGACATTTTACGAAGATGCCACGGTCCCCACTTGCAGGATTCAGGCCTCGACCATCACACCTAACATTATCATCTTAGGTTCCTCTGTTGGTACGTTTTCAAAATGTAAAGAATTATGTCCTTAGTAACTTGGTAGTTCTGTAGAAACATTACTTGATAAACATTCGTCTCTTTTGAATTCAAAAAACATCTATCTTAACCAATGGTAGATCTAGAAAAAATTTCAAAAGAACAAACTTTGTATGGGCATATATAACAATATATATATATATGTTAAAAACAAAAAAAATTATATTAATTATTTTAAATGATAAATTTTCTAATTATATCCTTTGAGTTGTAATACTTTAAATTTTTTCTTTTGTTTTATTAAAAATTAGTTTTAAAAACGAGAGCTAATATGAATATAAAAAAATTAGGGAAATGATTTTAATAATAAATCAAAATAATTTTAGTAAATATATTTCAAATGAGTAGTCAAACAAGTAAAGAAAAGAAATAATTTCTTTAAAAAAAAAACAGAGTAAACACGGAGTTTCTTGAAAAAAAAAAAAAAAAGAAAGAAAAGAAAAAGTAAAAGTGAAGCAAAGAACAAAAGAGGCATTGAAAAGATTTGAACCTGGGGTTGGGGCAAGACATGAGGGGGCAAAGGGCACCACTGAGTAGGCAGCAGTTCTTCTATCTTTTACACCTACTGAGGGGCACAATTGCCTTAGATCCGCTCCTGATCTTGACCAAGTTACTGCTAATCAACTATATATGCGTACTTCACATGATATAGAGAAAATTGTCTTCCTCTGATTATGCGGGATGTACTATCCGAGGTGGTAGCCTGGTAATATACTGGTATGTTTCTTCCACTAACGACTCTAGTTCGAGTCTCGAGAGCTGCACCTGAGGCTTTGTCTCTTAGAAGAAGCCCAGCAATGTTTGGTGCGTGCACGTTTCGATTTACGATTCACAACACTTGGTCAATTTGAAAGAGTCACATACTGTTCCAACAATGTTCGGACAGTGGATCCTCTTCTATAAGTGGGGTTAAATGGGCATAAAATGAGTAATCCCTAGCTTAGCCCATAAATTTGACGACCAACATACCCGTGATAAATTTTTTTTGTTAAAAAAATAAAAAATAAAAAAATAAATATGCTGGAGGTATGACAAAAGTTAGGGTTGAAGCTCCATTTTTTTTTGTATGTGTTTGTTTGAAAAAAAAAAAAAACACCATGTAAATACAATTAAAATAAAATATACATACAACTAACTTAAAATAAAATGTACAATTAAGACAACATATACATGAAACCAGTTACATAGACGCGCACAAAATTGACACAGAAGTCAACGTATTACAACGGGTGGCTTTTGTTTTTGCAATAAGTCGGTTAATTTTTGTAATAAAAAAATAGATAAAAAATAATTATAAATTTTAAACTATTTTATGGCACGATTTTTCTAATATATATAATTACCACTCTTTCTTCTGGTCCAATAGCGGGACTAAAAAAAAACAATTGACAAACGTATGGCAGTTTTCATTTTGTTTGTTGTTGCTAGTGACATGAGCGAGCATGTCGGAGGCAACGGCAAGAAAATGAAAATGGTCATACGTGTGTCAGTAAATTAGGAAAAACGGAAATATTTGAACGGCGATTACATGCGCGATCCTGTTTCCTGCTTGTAGAGTTTGCGAAGGGTTAGTTGTCTTATTGGGAATAATAAATTTTTTTAGTCTAAATAATAACTTGTTTGTTCTAATTGAAGTGGAGAAAGAAATTTCATTTAATTATTAGTGAATTTTAAAGTTCAAACTCTAAGTCTTATCTTACGTATTTAAATTTGTGACAATTAAATTATACTCAGTGCAGTTATGATTCCTAGTACACAATATTTCTCCACAATAGTATAGCCTGAAAAATGATCAATTACACACAACTTTATTCTTATTTAATTTCCCCCCTCCTCCCCCCCCCCCCCCCCACAAAAAAAAAGCTATTTCGGTGACTTAACTTGTGACTAACAATTCAGAATAGAATAAAGTTTACCGTTACAATTAAAAAAATAAAAATTCACGCACGAGACCAAAAATTATAGTTCATAATGCGAAACATGAGACGGCGGGGGAAAATAGGACGAGTTGAAATAGTCATGCGCCAAGGGCAAAGGGCCAAATGCCAGGCGAATGGCCTAATATTGTAATTCGTTTACCAAGTAAAAGGTAAATGATTATCGTGGATAGGACACTATCCCGGCATCTGAACTTGTCCAAAAGGGAAGACTCAACCAAATTTAATAATACGTTTACCAAGTAAATGAACAAGATTATTGTTGAGGTTGCAAATGCTTAAATTTGAAGGGAAATACTTGGTTTAAAGGGAAATACTTGGTGGGAGTAGTTAGGTGAAATCAAAATGAGTAGTTAGGTGAAATCAAAATGATATATACTGTTCAATGGTTGAATTAAAAAAAAATAGATAAATTGTCTTATAATCTGCATGTCTATCTGTGTCTTTATAATCTATATTTACGTAGTCATGCTGAATTCAAATTGTAACAATCGATTATAGATTTCACATAATTCTGCCTGCGTGGTGCTACAAATAAATAGAGGAGCCTCTTGAACATATTCCTAAGCGCAAGCCTGTAACTAGTTAAGCTGTGGCGTTGTGTGTCTTGAATTGCAAAGTTCTATTGATTTGGCAAGCTACCTAATTCAAAGATGGCAAGTCACCTAATTCAAATTTGGCAAGTTACGTTATTCAAAGTTGGCACGTTTTGAATAAGCTTTGTGCCCAATTTTCTTGTCCTTTGATGCATGGTTGTTTAGTATATATATGTTGGCATTCTCATTTGCAAAGAGGGGACAACTGAGAGGGATTGAGGGATTAAGAGTAAAGTTTGCCTTTTGATTTTAAGTCCTACACTCTCGTGTTTTGTTATTTGGTGTATATAAAGTTTTGTATTTGTGGATGCAAAAAGAGTGAGTGTTAATTTGGATGTATTGGCTTTTAAATATTATGAATTTTTAGAGTAATACTGTAATATCTCTTATTTGCTTTGTTGAAAAATATTTTCTATCTGTCTTGTGGATG
This sequence comes from Carallia pectinifolia, assembly GCA_037832335.1. NCBI lineage: Eukaryota > Viridiplantae > Streptophyta > Magnoliopsida > Malpighiales > Rhizophoraceae > Carallia > Carallia pectinifolia. The sequence goes on from CM075449.1 coordinate 21,207,469, forward strand.
TAGACTATAAACCAAACGACGGAACTCTGTGCGTCCATTTATTCTTTTCTTTCAGCCTTCTCTATTTAGTTGCGTCTACTTTTCACATTTCCGCTGCCCATTTGCACAACATAAGCAAAGCAGAAAACAGAAATGCTACTCAATAAGTGTGGCAGCACTACCACGCCACCATTGACTTTTTTTTTCTTTCTGTTTTTGTGTGCAAGTTCAGCTTACAACAGCCATGAGCAATTTCTTCAATGCCTTTCCCGATATTCCAAAACCTCCTCGAGGATCATCATCTATACACCAGCAAGCTCCTCGTATTCATCCGTGTTAGAGTTTAATATACAAAACACAAGGTTCAATACAACTTCCACGCCAAAACCTTTTGTCATTGTAATTCCAACAAAGGCTAGTCACATTCAAGCTACCATTAATTGTGCACGAAAGTACAATGTGCAAGTAATAGCTCGAAGCGGTGGCCATGACTTGGAGGGTCTTTCTTATGTATCTCCTCTACCTTTTGTCATGATTGATCTTGTTAATCTTCGAAAAGTAGTCATTGATTATGCGACCAACACTGCATGGGTTCAAGCCGGAGCGACTCTGGGCGAGGTTTACTATCAAATTGCTAAGCATAACATGACTCTCGCCTTCCCTGCGGGTGATTGCCCGACCGTGGGGACTGGTGGCCACATTAGTGGAGGAGGATATGGCATATTGATGCGTAAATACGGTCTGGCTGCTGACAATGTCAACGATGCCAAACTCATTGATGTTAATGGCAACATCCTCGATCGATCTACGATGGGAGAAGACTTATTTTGGGCGATTCGAGGAGGTGGAGGCAACACCTTTGGAGTTGTCTTCGCTTGGAAAATCCAGTTAGTTCCGGTTCCACCAACGGTGACTATATTCTCAATCCCAAAAACCTTAGAACAAAACGCAACCAAACTCATCCATCGATGGCAATTTGTCTCCCCTAAACTTCCTGATGATATTTGGCTGCAGCTTGATGTCAGAACAACAAGAACGACGAATTCTACGCCACAAAACGACGTAATTATTGTAATTAGAGCTAATTTCAATGCTATGTTTTTAGGTGGTGCCAATCAGCTTGTTCAATTGATGCAAGAGAGATTTCCCGATCTCGGCGTAACGAAGGAGGATTGCCATGAAATGCCCTGGAGCATGGCTCTAGCTAACTTTGGCAGCTTCACGGCCGGACTCCCAATTGATGTTAACATATCCTTGTCTTTCTTCATAACACCGAGCAATCAATGGAAAGTTGAGTCCAAAACGAAGTCAGATTATGTCAAGGAAGGCAAGCCTATGCCTGAAGAGGCACTAGAAGGCATGATGAGAATGTTACAACAAGTTGAAAATGCTTTTCTATTTTTCATACCATATGGTGGAAGAATGAATAAGATTTCATCGTCTAGCCTTCCATTCCCCCACAGAGCTGGAACTCTATACAAGATTGGTTATGGAATCACATGGAATGGCGGGGGCGAGAGGACAACGGAAAAGAACATAGCGTGGTTGAGAAGGCTTCACCACTACCTGACTCCATATGTTTCGAAAAATCCTCGATCCGCATATATCAACTATAGAGATCTTGATGTGGGGATGAACAACATTATTGGCACCACAAGCTACGAGCAAGCAAGATTTTGGGGTGTCAAATACTTTGGAAACAACTTTGACAAGTTGATATATGTGAAAACTAAGGTTGATCCTACTAATTTCTTCAGAAACTTACAAAGCATCCCACCACTTTCGTCTTAGCTAGCCATCGATTTGAAGCAAGATATATGGAGATAACCGCAACACATAAACCGCTCCCTAGAAGTGTTACTGCAACAACTTTTGCGGAAATGTTTTAGCGACAGTAATAAACGCTGCACAAGAAACCTTTTGCGACGGTTCTTAAACACTGCAACGAAACCGCTGCTACAAGCCCTTTATGTTGTAGTGAATTATATATGTATGATTATTGACAATTAGGATGTTTTTGCATTTGTAAAATTCATCCCTTGTTTTAATAATGAAGCGCAAAAAGATTGCATTGTAATGATCAACTGCAAGTTAATTATGTGTCAATTATGTGCAACCACAGATTGGACATATTGATTGTGGAGGTAATTTGCCGGGTTAAACGCAAATTTGGGTCTCCAATTTTTTAGATTATGTCAATTTAAGTTCTAAACTTTAAGTTTTGTTGAATTTCAAGTTTGAATAATAAAAATTCTGCCAAATTAGGTCACCTAATTTTTATTTTAACTAATTTGAATTGTGAATTTTTAAAATGCAATTAATTTAGGTTAATCAATAATCTTCGTTAGTTTTACTGCCAATTCAGATTGTAGATTATTAATTGTACAAATTGATAATTTGAGTTGTAACTCAATAAGGTATAGTGTACTAATATAAGAAATTTTTGAAAGTAATTTTTCTCTTTTAATTTTTTATTTAAATATAAATAAATAGATTTTGAATAATGTGGAACAACCAAATTTACAATAAAAAAGGCTTGTATATATGTCAACATGAAATGCCACGTTATTTGTTAGCAATAACGGAAGAAAAGTAATTGCAGTTATTGATTGCTCGATATTCATTGACTCACAATCTAGATTGATCAAGATTACAGTACATTACCTAAGGGTATATGTTTTTACCTTACGCACTCACTGTTACTGTTCAGTTTTAATTCATACGGTCTTTTTAGCATAATTTTGAAAACCGGATCGACCCGACCTGTCAAACTAAAAAATCGGTGAACTGGAGGCAGAACAGGTTCGGTTTTATCATAAAATCAAAGTAGGAAATGAACTGCTCAAAAACCGTCTGAACTAGTCTAAACCAACTTGAACCGGTGATCCAAAAATCAATGAACCAGTTGGTCGGACCGAAAAATCGGTGAACCGACACCATGGTCACCCAGATTGTTTTCTCTAAAACGACGCCGTTTTATTTTTTCTTTTCTTTTTTTGGATTAAAAATGAGGATAAATCACATTTATTTATATTAATAAAAAAATGTAATATTTTTGAATCGTATATTGACTCTATGATATTTTATTTGTAAATATGAATGTTCTATTAATAGTTCTATAATATTTATTTTTCATATTTATACTTTATTAATTCATTTAATTAAAAAATTATCTTAAATATCTTGTATTTTGATTTTATTTTAAATGTAAGTGGACTCATATTTTATTTTTTATGATTATACTCATTATTTGTTACTAAAAAAATAATAAATTATAAATATTTATTATTATTTTATTAAATCAGAATTGACTAGCCGATTCAACCGCAGATTTTTCAGTTAGGCTGCTAAACTACTAACTCAATTTTCTCACTAATTCAATAACTGGTCTAATTTTAAAAACTATGCTTTTTAGTGTTCAACAAAATATTTGAGTCTATAGTTGTGATTACTTTTTGCCGGCCTAGAAATGTTGACTTAAATTAACAGTGATGATAGTTTTTTTACTAAATTATCTATCACACTATTAACTCAATTTCTTAAGTTTAAAAAAAAAATTCAGAATGTCTCAAATAAAATTTTATAATTTTATAAACAACAAATAATGATGTGAACAGTATGTGTTCGTTTTTTTTTTACATTTGAAATGAAGATTTGAAAATACTGCATGAAATATTTTATATCCAAAATCACATTTTTATAAATTCTTACTTAGTGTGAAATTTTAAAAGAAGATGAGAATAGAACTCCTAATCTCTCTAAATAGCAAAGTTCTTTTGTTAAACCATTTGATTGTAAGTGGTTGTTGAAATGTTTCTATAGGCTCAACTGGTGCATTGAAATGCCACAAGTCTGATTAAAGTCTCCATCGATCATCGCTCAAGATAAGTCCATTTACTGCGCATCAATGGATGTCGATGTCTCCCTGTTTGCACCAAAAACCTGCAATTTCGGGGGGTTGACAGAGTAGTTGGGCCCCCTTTAGGTCTAAGTCCAGATAAAGTGAAGTCCAGTTGGTATAGTCCATGGGGTTAATGGTTTTGGGCTTGTGCAAAAGCCCTTCATTTATTTGTCCATAATTCAAGTGGGACTTAGATTTATTGGTCCGTAAGTCAGGTGGTCTGTGACGCTGATTTTTTTTCTGTTTTGTTTTTGAGCAACCTTTACTTTGTGTTCAAAAGGTTAGATTATAACATTAGACAACTATTATTAATAAAAACATTACAGAGACGTGGGTAAATGAACACGACTAGACCCAATCCACAAATTGGTCACTAAGACGAGAGAGGTGGGATACTTTCATTAAAGTTGCAACTGTTGAGTTCGGACTAAAAATTCTACACAAAAACTAGGAGAAAGAAGTAAGCAATTTATAAGTAATAAACATTCATGTCATAATGTTTTAAAATTTTAAATAAAATAGGGTGTCAACATCCAAAACTCCTCCGTGTGACTTATCCCCGATTGTTGTTATTTTCCCGCCCGATTCCAACAAGTGTTATCAAAACCAAAGGTTCAGTTTTGGGTCTCGGACGTTTGTGCACTCTAGTGTTTCCCACTATTAGTGGCATTATTAGATTGGTGGACTGAAAGTCCAGTGTAGTTGCAGATAAGCCCAATTGATGTAGCTAGGAAAAGTACAAAATTCACATTTTATACAAATTTGAGTCCTAATAAGCAACTATACTTTCATCACTCAAAATGAGAGCTTGGATGGTAATCCAACTTGTATTTTACATAATTGACCCACATTCGAATATTTTGTTTGGAACTTCCACCCAAAGTTGGTTTGAAGGCCGGTGAACCAGATGTTGGATTCTAAATTCGACAATTATTGTTGAATTTGTGATATTTGAAAAAGTGCTGAAATACTGTACATCAGATATTCGAATATGTTTTCTAGTTTAATGTTGATTGGCTCAAATATATTTGCAATCCTAATCAATTAGACTTGGTTATATTCTCTTCTAATAATTATATATAAAAACAACTTTAATTATAAGTGGTTTAGTTTTATTGGCTATTTGTTTTGATGTTGTAAAAAACTCAGCATGCGGCGATCTAAACTTAAGTGTTGAGCAACAAATTTACATCACTGGGAAAAAGTAAAACCAAGGGTTTAAGTCTACAAATTTTTAAATTGTTGTTGCTTGCTAGAAAAAAAAAAAAAAAACTTCTAATTAAGTGACAGATTTAGAACAAATTTTTAGGGGCAGAAAAAAAATACATACTTTTATCTCAAACCCAGGACCTAAATGGTAGGAGGGGTAAAATCTCTTTGCCACTAGACTAAATGATCATCATACTTGTTTTCATCCATGTTATAGTCATAATAAAAGGAAAGATCGGGGCATTTGCCTGTCTAGCCTCTCTATAAATCCGTCCCTGCTTCTCATATAATTTGAGTAAGGTGGAAAACTTGCTTCTATAATTTACATATCGCTGTCGATTATGGTTGGACTAACTAAAAAACAAATGAAAGTGATGTTTCAGTTTCCTAGAGAAAAAGAATGAAAGACAAATGAGTCTTGTTAATTACACACTAGTTTTGGGGTGGCAACTTGCTACTTCTTTTTCCTTAATTTAACTAGTGATGCCTTACAAGAAAAGTAATCCATATATAATATATAACTTGATGACTTACAAATTGTAGTCAAGGACACCACTTAGCAACTTTTATTAAAAACATCAATCCTGAAAAATGAATACATAAAAAAAAAGTTGTAAAGACTCCCATGTTGTCAGACTTTGGGAAGAGTTACGCGATCTTGTCCATTTTTTGTTTAAAAGAGAATCTTTTGTTGCTCAAATATGTGATTTTCAAAAATTATAATGGAGTTACCTTGTTATTACATCACAGTTGGCTCCTCATTAAATATGTGTCCTATATTTAAGAAATGTATAGCAATCAAAAAATAATGCTCATATAAAAAAAAAAAAAAAAAAACAGAGATCTCATATAACAAAGGTATTGCCGTTATTATTAATACTAGGGTTGAACCCCACGCGACATTTTTTTCTATATAATTTTCATCTATTTTGTTTAATTTTTAGGATTTGATTTTGTAGCTTTTTTTAAATTTAATCAATTTAGCACTATTTAATTAGTCTTATGAATAATTTTAAATGTCAAAATAAAACTGTAAAATTTTTGTACAGTACAAACACCCAATATAGTTCTTTATTTATGAGATCCCCACTGCCTAGCAATATACTTTTTTTAATAGCACCTAATGTCCTCCTCCTGCCTCCTTTCATCGAAAAGAGAATATTAGCCAAAAACAACTTAGAAAGATGGTAAGAATTTATAGGTCGACTGACTTTCCCCTTTTTCCTCAACAACAAAAATTTCCTTCTCCTTGCAGACTATGCAATGTGCGGCAAAATTTTTACCCTCTCCTTGTGTAACCTGCAAGAAAAATAATCCATAAGATATTTAAATAAATTAAGAATCAGAATTATAAAGTTATAATCAATGAATTATACAGATAACATAGAACGAAAAATAAATTATATCATGTTGAAATAAATATAAATTGAGAGGAAATGATAACATATCTGAAGCGTGCAAAAGCACTGTCCTTAAGGATAGATTCGCACCCCCGCAAACAAGTAATCACAGTGCATCGGGCTCTGACGACTATCCTCCTAAGATACGACAGATCTTCTCACTAGTGTGCACTTCACAAGTGAGGCAACAAAAACAACATATCTTTTGATTAACCCAGCAGCATGCCTTACATTGTTGATGGAAAACTGCCTCTCAAGAAAGATAAGATGAGTCATATTTATACTAGTCGAGTGTTAATAGCATATAAAGTGTATTAATAGTAGGAATAAATCCCAACGGTCATAAACGACTAATGTCATAATGACTAGTACATAAAGTGTATTAACAGTAAGAATAAATCCCAACGGTCATAAACGGCTAATACCATAATAACTAACAACGGGCATATAACGGCTCATTCCTATTTAATAGGAATTAAGCCTTTTAAAATACACTTCAATTTCCAACAATCCCCGCTATTTTAAAAGACTAATTTTGCTAGATTAATCAATGAGAATATAACACATTATTTTTTGTGCCTTTTGAGCTATGAAACAAAAATTAGGCGAACAAGTTGTGATATTCAAAAATATGGTGAAATAAAAAATTTCTATGAACCATGACTTCTTTATGAATAACAGTGAACTTGCAACCATAGTATATTCTCTAAGATAATATTGTTTAAGGCAGTTGGATGTTGTTAGGCCATGCGCATGCCTGATTTATTTTCATGAGAGCTCTAGAGATCATGCCTAAAATCTCATAGGAGCGCATATAGTTGATTCTATCAAGTGTGCATTTCGGTAACACACAACCCATAAGGGCTATAGAATTCATTAAGAGTATATAACTCAACCTCAATTATCGAAATTTTCGCACTATCCACACCATAGGAAGGGACTTTATAATTTGATAGTGCTCACACTAGGTCAATCAGTGACTTGTTATTACCCATATGAACCTACTTCAAGGGATCTCCTATCACATAGGTTGGGTTCCCATCACTCTTGACCATTTCTCCATAAGCATGTCCCATTCCCCTCGATGTAATTTTTTTTTTCTTTTTTACTAGCCTTTCGCTTAGTAGCTTGTCAGAGAATCTATCAATTTCATCTCTGATCACAAATCAAGTGATCACTTTATTGCTCATAACTTATTCAGCTATCTCACGAGTTAGACAAATATGTCTACTCTTCAATTATTCATCTTGCTCTTGGTATGAGCAATAAGGCTTGGCATACACTGATAATCGACATTCATAATGTCGGTTTCACATAAAATGAATATTCATTCTTAACCAATTTGCCTCCACACTAGTCACCTATAAGGCTATATACTTGAAACCCATCGTGGACAAAGTAATAATCATCTATTCATTAGGCTTTCAAGCCATTGCTTCACCTTTAAAGGTGAACTCATATCATTTTGATGGATTTAGTCTCATCTGAATAAAAATTCAATTTTCATCGTTATACTCCTTCAATACAAAGGGTATTCATTATGAAATATATCATAATTCATAATATCTTTCAAATAATTCAAAGTGAAAAATTTTATGAAATAGCAATAGCCACTATCACCATTGAATTTTTTTTTTTTTGTTATTAGACAAAGCCCCCGCATGAAAGAAAAATTTTCCAGTTCATATCAAATACCAATTTAAGTATTAGGAAAACCACTAATACCTCAAAAATTACCTTACCATGGTAGAGGAACAACAACGTGATTCTCGAAAAACCGTACTTCAACTCCAAGTCTCCAATTATATGAGTATGTATTTTTCCAGATTTTTTAAGCTACCAAAAATTATTCCAACATTTTTGAACTCATCTCACACTAGTAATAATATTTAGGACAATATGCTCAATTAGTTGTTGGAAGAGATTATTTCAAATCCTTCTTATGCATAAGCCGATGAGATTGAAAGTCATCCAAATAATATTTCTATGTATGAGACTCCAATAAATAAATGAACATACCTCATGATATATAGTATTTGTGCTCAAGAATATAAGTTCCTAGTTCCCATGAACAAAAAATGACCCATTAGAACAAAATAGTAGATGTACACTTTACCTGGGGCCTCGAATAAGCTTAATCAATTTGTAATTTGTTTTCCTTCAAAAACTTTCAACTATGACACTAAGGTAGTGAAACATTAGTAATTAATTTCGCCTTTAAAATTTATAACAACCTGACAACATTCTAGAATGGAAAATTTTCTAATAAATCATAAATACACTGAGTATAGATAACCAAATAAAGTTTTGACTCTTCCTCTACAGTGTGTAGATACCAGTCAACAAATAGGCAAGGCCACTAGCAAGCGCGCAAAGAAAAAGAATATTCAATAAGTTAATGTAAGTTTAAAGCCTCAATTGTCTTTCTGACATCCCTTTCACTGAGCATTGGTTATGAGGTATTATAATTAGAATAAAATATTTGACCACTCATACCCAAAAGCGGAGTCAACGATTGAAAGACAAAAAAAATATTAATTCACGCCTCTAATATATATATTTATCATTATAAACAACAACACTTAACCATAATAGACACTACTTATCTCAACTTGGTATCAAAAGTAAGTTTTTCGAACAATAAATTAGGCTAAATAAAATTGATTGTATTTTCTTACTTATAAACGCTTCATAGTCAGAACTGTTAAAGCCAAGCCTTGAAGAACCCAAAGCGTCGCCACCTTTCATCATGCTCCCACTGCTTTTTTTTTTTTTTTCAGGCTGCGACTGTTTCTCTTTTTGGCGTTATTTGAATTTGTGATGTGTACACTCTAATACTTTGTCAATCACCAAATACAAGACAAGCAAAATGTGACAAGGAACAACACAACAATGGTGTCCAACGGCAACCAAAAAAAAAATCGTCTATCACAATTTATAGAAAACAATCTATCCTTAAGATTGTAAGAAAAATAATCCATAAGATATTTAAATAAATTAAGAATTAGAATTATAGAGTTATAATCAATAAATTATACAGACAATATAAAACAAAAAATAAATTATATCATGTTGGAATAAATATAAATTGAGAGGAAAGGATAACATATCTGAAACATGCAAAAGCACTGATAACATATCTGAAGCATGCAAAAGCACTGTCCTTAAGGATAGATTCGCGCCCCCGCAGACAAGTGATCGCAGTGCATCGGGCTCTGACGGCTATTCTCCCAGGCTACGACAGATCTTCTCACTAGTGTGCACTTCACAAGTGAGGCAACAGAAACAACATATCTTTTGATTAACCCAGCAGCATGCCTTAGATTGTTGGTGGAAAACTGCCTCTCAAGAAAGACAAGATGAGTCATATTTATACTAGTCGAGTGTTAATAGCACATAAAGTGTATTAACAGTAGGAATAAATCCCACTGGTTATAAACGGCTAATGTCATAATGACTAGCACATAAAGTGTATTAACAGTAAGAATAAATCTCAACGGTCATAAACGACTATTGCCATAATGACTAACAACCGGCATATAACGGCTAATTCCTATTTAATAGGAATTAAACCTTTTAAAATACACTTCAATTTCTAACATAACCTCCATTGTTGGTTCCTATCCATCAATTGGTTCCTTTTTATGGATGGGCCTTCAAGCTTTAGGCTTAATCTCAATTTCAACAGTCTTACAATATACATAAATTAAAGAGATTCAACACTATGACTCCAACATAACCTGAAACTCTAAAATTAAGTAAAATGTAAAAAAAAAAAAAAAAAAAGGGGGTCTCTTGTGTCAACTATAAATCAAAGTCAAAAACTCGCACAGGACCAAATCAAATCTTAAAAAATTGGCCAATGCCAACACTGCTTTTCAGAGTGCAAAAAGGCAAAAATCATACTGATGCTGCTGGTCTAAAAATACATTAAAGTTCATCCACAACCAACTTATTAATGTATAAAATTGGGTTAAAATGTTTGACCAGTATCACATAGTTTTTTTTTTTTTTTTATCAAAAAATGTCTACCACTGAATGCTACATCTTAGAATCTTATATAAATCAAATAGCAGTAACTTTTAGACCTTGAATACATACAGTTTTGTCACTCACCTCTTGAAGATGTTTCTCGGGGAACTTGAGGTTTGACTCAGCAACCATGGTCACGAACTACATCAGATCGCATTTCTCCAATCGATTTATCAAGATTGTAGCAATATCATTCTAATTGAGACAGAAGGAAGTGTCTTACCAACATACGGCTGAGAGCCTTGGGATTAAGGAATTGAAGGAACATCTTCGGCCGGAAGCACAGTGGGCATTGTGGGAGAGTATAGGTGAGCTTGATGATTTATTAATAAATTGTAAGCCAATTTTATTCCAAAACTAATGAGAAATGTTGTCGCTTTTGATTAAAAAGATAACCATACTCTAATTGAATTACCGTTTCAACATTTATGTAATTGAAGACAATTTATATTCTACAATTATTGAGTAATAAAGAGATTGCCTTTCTTGGTTGAATAAATGACTGTTTTCTAATTGAATTACGATGTTAACATTTGTGTAATTAAATTACCTTACTTATAAAAAATAACAACTGCCAAATTGAGAAAATTTGTGATTGAGTTTATTAAGAGTAATTTTGGAAAATAATAAAAAGTCAAAGGAAAAATTAGTTTATTTGCCACACGGCAGCTTAATTCAAGAGAAAACTTTTTCTAAACTTCTCATTTATATTATGACTAGGATGTAGCCCACACTTCACACGAATTAAATATTTTTTTCTCATATAATTTTAATTGAAGAAATTAATTTTCCAATGTTGTATACATATACAATTGAAAATGTAAAAATTAAAAAAATATAATCATGTTATAATTTCAGACTTTCTTTTAAATTGTATAAATAAATGAATATTAAAATTAAAAATTGTTATATGCAATTTAAAATGAAAAAAACTTATAGATATGATAATTGTGCTATAATCACTCTCTTTTCATTGTTTGAATATTTGCTTCTTCCTCTCGATCTCAATCTGTCTAAATGAAAAAAATAATATTGTTATAATTTCAGACTTTCTTTTGATAATAGTTTGCATTAAATAATAACTAAATGAAATTAGCCCATACAAAGTGCAATGTTTTTCATGGCCAATTATAGTGATTTGAAGAATTTAAATTGCCATTTATTTATTTTACTCGCTACCTATATTGTCGAATATTTGACAACATTCTTCATTTTTGTTGTAGGTTTACTGCTTTCATATGTGTTTAGTATTTGCGTAGGGTAGTTAAATAACCTTAATTATGTGTTATTAACTCAATTAATTGTATAGACAATAATAATTATGGCAATTATGTGTTATATATGAAAACAAAAATAATTGCCTCAAAGTAAAATAGGGATAACCTAATTTTAGAAATTGCAAAGTTAATAATGTAATAATTATGAAAGTTTGTTGTTTAATCGTTTACAATTTTAACAATTGTCACAATTAGTTACTAAAAATATGAATTTGATAATAGAGGTAAACTCCCCCTTCTTCTTTGTTGTCGCGGTACCACTGAAGGGAAGTACTCGAACTTTTAGCTGCCGATTGATAACATCTCTATACCTACGGTTTTGATAATTGAGCTTGCAAAAGAAACAAAAAAGAAAATTAATTATCACTGATGAGCTCGAATAGATACTTCAATCTTTGTAAATTCCTATACAACTCAAATAGCTCAAATAGATGGGCTCGTGTTATTGCAATCCATTTTTTAATATAACTATTATTGTGTTTTCTTCAACGAACATTACTAGTTGTGCATAATATTATTGGGTTTTTGAATTGGTTCAAAAGAAATGTGTGTGACATTTAATGTTATAGAAACTCATGAGAAATTAGTAACAAAAATTAGAAATAAAACAAATACATTCAACTTGCTCTATGCAAAAAGTTATTTTCATTTCATTACTTATCCAAATGAAGACTTGATAATATCTAGCTCCCTAGACTCCATTATCATGGAAGGACATTTTAACAATAAATTTGTTTGATCATGCACCATGCCGGTTGCAAGGAGCCATAACGTGTTAACTTTGGGATTTATTGGCCATAATAAATCTTGTGCCAAGAGTAAAAGCATTCAATTTACATCTTACCAAGCTTCCTCAATTGTAGAGCATTCAATTTTACTTCTTACAAATCTTGTTTCCAATAGTTACCTACCAAATAGACAAAGAAAAGGACAATAAAAAATCAAATCACCACAAACCACTTAACTTCAAACAAAACAATCAGAAGATCACTTACTAACTTTTCATTACCTCTCTAAGCCTTTATGCAGCTTCAACTTCTTCTATCTATCTTTCCATAACACAAACATTTTTATTCCCTAAAGGTAACTGACCAACATTGAAACTCCTCATTTTTGGAAATTTTATCTTCAATCATGCCGAATTTCTTGAAAAACAAAACCTCAAAGCTAGATGTATCATTAGTATTCATTCTAAGAAATGCACTGCTTTTAAAGATAACTAATCTCTTTTGGGGAAAACAATGGGGATAAAAAATGCTGGAACTTACATTTTTCACCTTCCAAGTTGTTTGTGTCTAGAATCCAAAAACAAATCAAATATCATTGTATTCAACATTGAACATAAAGATACACTAATACAATTATTTTTAGTTTAAAAAATGAAAACAGAATGTAAGAATAGGGAAATAAGCCTAGAGAACTACAAGGACATAAATCGTAGGTAGGTGTACTGTATATGAAAAAAAACATATATAACCCGAAAGCAAATGGACTTTGAACAGGTCATTAAAGAGGCAAATGAAGACAATTATGACGAATTCAGCAGTTATATATAATTTTAGGCATTTAAGTTGGGTCAGAACGTGAGCTTGGAAGAAAGAAATGGTTCTACTCTTTCTTGAACAGTACTATAAGTTTGAGAAAAGGAAATATATTTTTTTTTAATAAATAGTTGGTAATTTTTGCAAAAACATAAATTGAGAGAAATTATAGAGTTATGCCAAGTGGCAGCCTGAGATTAGAAGAAGCTTTCTCTCAGCTTCCCCTTTGCTTCTTCTTTATATATATAGTATAAGTATAGAATATATAAATAAATAAATAAATAGATACGACATGCAATATAAGGTGAAGAAGAGTTAAATTTAAATATCAGTCTCCTTTATATTATTTTTGAAAATACGATTTTATAGTCTTATTATCTCTTTTATTATTTTCATTCTTTTGCAGGAAAAAAAATATCTATAATTGTTAAGAAATGACTTGCACATATTTTTTGATTTGGAACCTTAGTGAATGATTAATCCAAAACTCCCAATTTGTTTTATAAGCCACGAAAAAAAATAAAATGAAAAGATTGAGGGAGCACTGAAATGATTATTGGCATATATTATTTTTAGAATTTTACAAATTATAATTAGGGATAAAAATATAAAAAAAAATTTCAAAAGTTAAAACTCATTAATTGTTTTTATAAATTACAAGTAGAGATAAAATTATTAAAAAATTACAAAAATTAAAATCCATTAATTGTTTAGTTACAAATAAGGGGAAAATTTTTCTAAACTACCCATTTATAATATTAATAAATAGATATGACATGCAATCTAAGAGAAAGAAGAGTTAAATTTAAATATCAATCTCACTACAATATGATTTGCGACTATTTTTTTTTTTTGCGACTAACCCATAAATAGCCGCTCAATCCCATTTTTTGCGACTATTTAAAAATTAGTCGCCTAATTCCACATAATTATCCGCGCCCTATTTTGGGCTTAGGGGGTAAAAAATTCAATGTTTTTTCGACTAATCAGAAAATTAGTTGCTAACAATTAAACCTTTTGCGACTAAATAATAATTAGATGCAGATTTTGTTTAACTTTTGTGACTAATCTAAAAATTAGTCGATGAAAAATAAACTTTTACGACTACTAAAAATCTAACGCATAATTTTTTAACTTTTGCGACTAGTTTACAAATTAGTCGCTAAAAATTAAACTTTTGGCGACTAAATATAAATTAAACGTAAAATATTTTAACTTTTTGTGACTAAATTGTAATTTTAGTTTGAAATTGTTTCACATTAAGCGAGTAATTTCTAACTAGTCACAAATAGACTTCCCAAAATATCTTTTCCCTACTTGCTTAGGAAAAAAAAAAAAAAAGTCAGGCCTTTGGGACGCTCGCTCGCTGTTATCATCGAAGTTCTCTTTCACAAACCCAACCCTCTAATCGTAAGCTCTCTCTCGCTCGCAAATAGTATTAAGACTGAGAGTCATTTATTGACGTCTTTATTTAACCTCTTATATAAAGAGGACTCACCACTCTAATACTATTGAACTCGAACGTACCTCTTTTAAGTCGACTACGGTGTTAATGAATTTGGAACCAACGCCGCCTGCATGCAGTCAAATTAGCAGCTAAATGAGGGCATTGCCTTTAAAGTATAGTCGTTGAAACTCGAATTTAAATCAAATATGGAGGAAATACGTCAAATCACTATCAGATTACTATCTCATGTGTTTGAGTTTTTATTGATTTCATGCAAAATTCTAAGGGCGTTGGTACGGATTTTGAGACAAGAGTCAAATTTTACAGCTGAAAACAAATAACAAATGCAATCATTTTCTAACAAAATGCAACCACGTTAATAGAATATAAATAAAAAAAATTTAAATTTAAATTTAAAATCTAAAATTTAATGGATGTTATTTTATAAATTAAAATATAAATCTCATATAGTATGTGTTAAAAAAAATTTCGCAAATTTTTTTAAAAAAGTAATTTTTATTTAAAATATCAAAATAGTTACATTTTCTTAAAAACTAGTTATACCTTAAAATATGGGTCTAAATCTTTTTGAAATTCTAACTCAAATATGCATGGTTCATGATGACGAATGATTGTAAATATTAAAAAAAAAAAAAAAGGAGTCAGCTTTTAGAAAGTCAAAAAAAAGAATCAACGATCGGCGTTGCCGACCTTGAAAAATCAGGATTGGCAATGCCAACCAATATTTCCTCCTTTCCCATGTAAGTTTTTACATGGGAAAAGAGTCATATAAATAGGCCCATTCCCTCTATCTCCAAAAACTTTCAGTAAATTTATAAACAGAAAAATAGATAGAACTTAAGAGAAAAAGAAAATTTTCAAAATCTCTCAACAAAATTTCTCCTTTTCTTACGTTTTTATATTCGGCAGTATACCATCTTAACTCTTTTTGAGAGACATTTTAGGTATAAGCCCCAAAAAATTTACTGTATCCATTTCTAAGTAGATTTTTGGGTTTATACTCTCTGATCGTCTCGGATCTGAATCTGTGAGGGTATAAATCTAAAATATCAAAATATTACAAAATCTGTTTAAGATTAAAACTCCCACGACCCTCAGTAAAGTCTAGGCACCCCATTCGAGAATAAACCCCCTCGGCCCTCGGTGAAATCAAACCAAATCGGGTCAGATCTGGTCTCTACGATCGAAGTATCTACCTCATATCCAACCTCAGTCCTCAACAGAGTCTACCCAGTTTAACATAAAGCTGTGAAATTTATTTTCGTCAAGATCAAACTTGTGCAGCCCTTGACAGAGCCACGAAAGAACACAAATCAAAGGATTTATAAAGATCGACCCTACATAAATTACCTTTTATTTTAAATTTTTATTTGTAATTTGTAGTTTGTATTTTCGAGTCTAAATGTTGCAGGCTCGAGATTGACACCCATTACAAATTTCTGAGAAGCTCATTGGGACCTCTTCGCCTCCCATCTCTTATTCCTTAAAAAAAAAAGAAAAAAACAAAGAAAGAAACAGTCGCAAAAAGAAAAAAAGAAAACAAAAGTAAAAAGAAAAAAAAAGAAAAAGAAAAAAAGAAAAGGAAAAAGAAAAAAAGACAAAAAGAAAAAAAAATTTAACAGGTATCCAGCACATCAAATGACACCAAAGAGAAGTATAACAGCCGATACCAGCAAAAAGGCAACTGCTCCACTACCTGCATCAACTACCCCACTCGGGCACACAGACCCACAAACTCGCTCAAGGACTCGGTTCCTCGTCGCCAACACAATTCAGATGGAAGATTTGCAGCTCGCACAACAATCATATTTCTCACATAAACGGAGAAATCGATCACCTACCCCGATCGAAGTTGGGGACAGGGCATCAAATTCTACTCAACAGCAAGATTCGACACATTATGTTGAAACAAATCTGGAAAGGCTGGAAGAGCCCTCTATTACACTCTTTCGTGAAGCATCATCCACTAATATTGATGTCATGATGACTGACGCTGCCAGCATAGAAGACATGTTTGTAAAGTTGGATAGCAAAATTTCACAATTCAACAAAGGATTAGAGGAACTAGATCAAGAATTGCAAAGTCTCCAACAACTAGAGGATATGATAGAAAACAGGTTAGCCGTCCTTAAGGAGAAACGCCAAATTAAGCATTACCAAATTTGATCCATCAATGCAGTCAGCTGCGGAGATCACCCTCAATCATCTCAAGTTGGGGTTGCTCAACAGCAGAATCCAACACGCTCTGGTGAAACAGGTCAGAAAAAATCATGAGAGCCTTCAACTCCAGTCTTTCACGGGCCATCGTCTGCCAACGCTGACGTCGCGATGACTGACACCGCCAACATAGAAGACCTGTCTTATAAAAATAAAACAACAACTTTTACAGCTAGACGAGAGCATAGATCAACAAGCTGCTATCCCCTGACAGAAACTCACCTCAACCTAACCCAAACAAGCGGTAAATTTTTAAACCATCGTTATGTAAAAAAAAAAAAAAAAGAGTAAAAAAAGCAAAAAATTAAAAAAAAGAAAAAAAAAGAATAAGACTAAAAGAATAAAAGCAAAAAAAGGAGAAAAAAAGCAAAAAAAAAAAGAGAAAAAGAAAAGAAAAAACAAAAAAATGCAAAAAAATGAAAAATAAAAAATGAAAAAAAAATAAAAAAAAATATATGAAGCTCATGTGCAGGTTCAGAAATCATTCGTGAAATCCAAACTCAAATCAGGCTCAAAACTCAAATCCGAATTTGGGCTCAAATTCGGGTTCAAAACACAAACCTAAATTTTAGCCTAAAGTTCCAACTCCAAATCCAGGGGCAAACTCTAAACCCGGATCCAAATTCCAACCCGAAAATCAAAACCCAGTAAATTCAAACTTGAGCTCAAAACCCAATCTAAATGTCGGCTTAAAGTACAAATCTAAATTCAGGGGCAAAGCCTAAACCTTGAATCAAAACCTAAGGCAGTTTAGTAGCTCAACAACTCAGCAGTTCAGCAGCTCAACAACACAACAACAGCACACTCTTGTCTCGCACGAGTATAACAGGCGATCAACTGAAACACACTCCTACCTCGCACGAGTATAAAAGGCGATCAGCGATCAACTGCAGCACACTCCTGTCTCGCATAAGTATAAAAGGCGAACAGCTCACCAACAAATCAACACTCCTACCTCGCACGAGTATAAAAGCGACAGTCCAGCAAATCCATGACTTATGTCTCGCACGAGTATAAAATGCGACACGCTGCAAAGAGGGACCATATGACGTTAGTAATAAAGAAGGTATCTGAAGCTTTCCAAATTCTTGTCACTAACCTCAACTACTTACAGCTTTACAGTCAACTGAAGTCTGGCAGAACCAAGTCGCAATGCTCTTCAAACCTCGACAGAATTTATACCTTCAGGTGAATCCAGCTATGCTGACTTAAAGTCGTTTGATGATGTTGAATCACATTTGGTGGATGCAGTCTTCTACACTGACACAGACAGTCTGGAGATCGTTCTATCAAAAGCTACCTGGACTGAGGGCATCCACAAAGAGGGAAAAGCTGTCAAAGACCCTGACGATGCTCAATCTCAGACTCCGATAGACGGAAGGCTACCACAGCCTGCCAAACTGCGCATGCAGGAGGCTCCATCTTTGAGCTCCACTCCAGTCCTACCCTATGTGCTCAAATCAAGATGTGCAGAAGGTTAACCCCCTTTCTCTTATTGCATAAATTTCAAACAGGAAGAAAGACACAGCCAACCCAAAACATAAGCACTTCACAAATTGAAGAAGACTCATGCCTTACCACTCCCGAAGATTGAGCTGGTTTTGTCCTCAAAACCATTAAAAGGCTTCGTTAGATCACTTGCGAGGGCAGTTGAAGGCGGCTCACTTCCAGAAAGAACAACACACGAAGTATTCGATGCTAATGCATACAGGCTCTTAGCCAAAATAGGCTATAACTTCTCAAATCTGAGCACAATGGGTACACTGTCATCCACTCACGACGCCACTTCTCAATCTTCAAAGTCCCGACCTGACCTAGGCTATTAGGAAAAGTTACATGTACAGATCACGTTGAAGAGCCGAAGCCGAGCAACCGATGCACGTGTCATCACCATCTCTACATTACACGTCACAATTAATTAGGAGGCCAAATCTAACTCATCAGACGGTGAAGTGAAAGAGGCTCCCCAGAACTTGAAGATGGTGGCCAAGTAACTGTTGATGAGCTCAGGGAGGTCAATCTCGGCTCCCCAGAAGATCCTCGGGCAACATTCGTGAGTGCTTTACTCACACTAGAAAAAGAGCAGGAATATGTCCAGGTATTAAGTCAATACAGGGACGTGTTCGCATGAAGTTATAAAGAAATGCTCGGACTTGACCTAAAGATCACAGTGCATTGTCTAGCAGTAAAGAAGGGTGCTCGTCTGGTCAAGTAGCCACCGTGACAGGCTCTGCCCAGAACTCATTCCACAAATCGAGAAGGAAGTCAATAAGCTGATTAATGCCAGGCTTCATCCGAGTAAGGAAGAAGAATAGATCAACGTGGATTGCTAACATAGTCCTAGTAAGAAAGAAGAATGACAGTTAAAGGTATGTGTTGACTTTCGAGATCTTAATACGGGCTTGTCCGAAAGATGACTTTTCGTTGCCTATAACAGAGATCACAGTTAATGCAACAACGGGCCACGAAGCATTGTCCTTCATAGATGGTTCTTCAGGCTATAACCAGATCAGGATGGCACCAGAGGATGAGGAGTTGACGGCATTTTGCACCCCAAAAGGTATATACTGCTACAAAATTATGTCATTCAGATTAAAAATGCTAGCGTCACTTATCAGCGTGCCATGCAAAAAATTTTTGATGACATGCTACACTATATTGTAGAATGCTATGTCGACGACTTAGTGGTAAAGACTAAAGAGCGCAAAAACCATCTCGAAGATCTCAACACAGTGTTTGAAAGACTTCGCAGGCATCAGCTCAAAATAAACCCTCTCAAGTGTGCATTCGGTGTCACATCAAGAAAGTTTTTTGGGTTCGTGGTGCGTCATCGTGGAATCAAAGTTGATCAGTCAAAGGTTGAGGCAACTCAAAATATGCCTGAACCTAAAAACCTGCACGAGCTGCGAAGCCTACGAGGAAAACTGGCCTACATTCATCGTTTCATCTCCAACTTAGCTGTGAGGTGTCAACCTTTTCATCGGTTGATGAAGAATGATGTCAACTTCGAGTGGGATGAAGCTTACAGCAAAGCTTTCGAGAGCATAAAGAAGTACCTTTCCAATTCACTAGTCCTAGGTGCTCTGATTCAAGGAAAACTATTGATTCTCTACATTCCCACGTAGGAAAGGTCTTTGGGAGCCCTACTTGCACAGGAAAATGAATAGGGAAAGGAAGTTGACCTGTATCACCTGAGCAGAACACTAAACGGTCCAGAGTTGAACTACTCGCCCATTGAAAAGACATGCCTAGCACTGTTCTTTGTCATTGATAAGTTAAAGCACTACATGCAAACCCACATGGTACATCTTATTGCTAGAGCTGATCCTATCAAATATATCTTATCTAAACCAGTCTTGTCATGATGACTTGTCAAGTAGGTAGCAATTCTACAGAGTTACGATATTGTCTACGTGCCTCATAAAGCAGTTAAAGGACAAACCCTAGCAGACTTCATAGCAGATCACCTTGTTCCGTCCGATTTGAAGTTCACAGATGATCTTCCAGATGAAGAGGTCTTTTACATTGAGGCACTGCTGCCATGGACGATATTCTTCGATAGTGCAGCAAGACGTGATGGTGCTGGTGCCGACATAGTATTCGTCACTCCTCAACGACAAATACTACCATATGCTATCATTCTTGGTGAGTTATGCTCAAATAATGTTGCTGAGTGTCAGGCTTTAATCATTGGTCTTCAAATGGCTGCCGATATGAAGATTCCAACTATAAAAGTCCACGAAGATTCTCAACTTGTCATCAACCAACTTCTCTGGTTGTATGATGTGAAGAAAGAGGACCTTGCACCTTACTATCAGCGTGCTTGACAGCTAATGGATGAATTTGAAAGCATCACCTTGGAACATGTGCTTCAACGAGAAAACACTCAGGTAGACGCGTTGGCTAATCTAGCTACTTCTCTTGCAAAGTTAGAAATTCAGGCTACAGTTGTTGCCGTATGCCAGAAGTAGATTATACCATAGGATCATTATGAAAAAACTGCAGCAGCCAACTCTGTATCTGTATGTCTCGTGGAGGACGAGGATTAGCGCTAACCAATCATTGACTACCTACAACACGGGAAACTACTCGAGGATCATCGTCATAAGACAAAAATTCATCGACGAGCTCCCCGCTTTATATATCTCAAAGATGCTCTCTATCGAAGGTCTTTTGATGGAGTGTTACTTCGCTGTCTGGGAAATGAAGAGGCAAAACAAACTCTCGCTGAAGCACATTCTAGCATTTGTGGCAGACATCAATCAGGGCCTAAGTTACACTTTCAACTCAAAAGAATGTGATAATACTAGCCAACCATGGTACGTGATTCCATTGAGTTTGCTAAAACCGGTCAAGCTTGTCAATTTCATACAAATTACATACATCAACCACCAGAGCCACTGTATCCAACAGTCTCGTCTTGACCCTTTGAAGGTTGGGGTCTCAATTTAGTGGGGCCCTTGCCAAAGTCGTCCTTAGGCCACCTCTACATCCTCGCAGCAACAGATTATTTCTCAAAATGGGCCGAAGCTATTCCACATAGAGAGCTAAAGAAGGAATATGTTATTAACTTCATCCGGACTCATACGATCTATCGCTATGGAGTTCCTCGGTTCATCATCACTGATAACAGCAAGCAGTTCTACAATAGCTTGATGGACAAGCTCTACGAGAAGTTCAAATTCAAGCAGTACAAATCATCTATGTACAATGCCCCGGCTAACGGCTTGATTGAAACATTCAACAAGACCTTATGCAACCTATTGCGGAAGGTAGTCTCTAAATCTAAAAAAGATTGGCATGAAATAATTCCGAAGGTATTATGGGCGTATCACACAACTTACTAGACTCCAACACAAGCGATGCCATACTCACTTGTTTACAGTGTCGAAGCTATATTTCCATTGGAAACACAGATTCCATCTCTGCACATGGCTGCTCTGAAAGGACTCACACACGAGGAGAATGCTCGCCTACGTCTGGATGAGTTAGAAGCCCTCAATGAAAGGAGACTCGAAGCACAACAGCAACTTGAGTGCTACCAAGCCAGGCTCACCAACACGTTCAACCGCAGGGTTCGCCCTCGATCATTTCAAGTTAGAGAACTTGTTCTGGCAGTACGACGGCCCATCAACCTGAAACACCGGCCTAGTGACAAGCTTACTTTCAAATGGGACGGGCTATACCTAGTGCAGGAGGTCTACAGCCACAACGCTTACATGCTGTCAGATCAAGAAGGCGCCCGGATTGACCCGATCAATGGAAAATTTTTGAAGCATTATTATGTATAAATATATGTGTACCTAAAAAACAATTAACTAAAAAAAGAAAGAATCAAAAAAGAAAAAAAAATTAAAAAAATTAAAAAGAAAAGAGTTCAGAAGTCCTAATCTAAAAGTCCAAGCGAAAGTCCAAGCCCAAGCTAAAGTCCAAGCCCAAACACTTGAGTCCAAATCAAAAAGCTCAAGATCAACTTAGAAGCCCAAACAATTAAGCCCAAATCCAAAAAGCCCAAGTCCATAAGCCCAAACACTCAAATCCAAAAGCCCAAACCTTGAGCCCAAATCCAAAAAACCAAGTCCAATTTAGAACCCAAACACACGAACCCAAATCCAGAAGCCCAAGCACAAATTCAAAGCCTAAAAGCTTAAATCCAAATCCAAAATCCAAACACTCAACATCCAGTCGAACTCTTGGCCCGCATGAGTATAAACTGTAAACGGCCCAAAAATATAAAAGCAATCGTGAGTTTGAGTTTGAATCTCTACTTCACTTCAGTCTTCCCTGCATATCAGACATTTACTCCTCTGTAGCAGAGAAATGGAACCATCTGTAGAACAACAGGTTAAGAAAGAAGAAAGGTCACCCCGCAAAAGATGGCACCCAACTATGACGCAACTGCAAATTTTGGAGGAGTTTTTCTACAACAATAGAAGTATTGTTCCTAACTCATCACAGATTCTTCAACTTGTCTCACGACTGCGCCTGCTAGGGGCAGTCGAAGGAAAAAATGTATATTTTTAGTTCCAGAATTGGAGAAATAAGGAGAGAGTGGCGCTAAGAGATGCTATTTTTAAAGTACAGCCTGTCATTCTCATAGTAGATCTCACTGGAATAGCTTCACCCTCAAATGAAGCAGACCCAAATTCTACCACCCCAATGGTCTCTCCAGGCTATATTGATCAAAGTCGTAGCCTATGGGAGCATGCATACTAGTCCTGGTAGTCTTACGGGGTCAATTAAGGGTTCATCTCTCATAAATACTTAAGTCTAGAAGGAACTTTTCTAGCATAAAGAAGTTATTCCGGTGAAAATTTGTCTCTCTTTCAGAATATTTCGAAACTATCAACCAGTCGGAAGGCTCCAACGACAAGGCTATAATTGACTTGGAGCTGCATCTCGGGGCCCGCTAGGACAACTGATAGAGATAAGGTGCAACGACTTTTGCACCACGCGGTAACGACTTTTACGACTCGCATCAGCTGCTGCCTCTTATGTCGCTTATGGAAGAAAGGGACATGAAGGACCCCACCAGATTCCACGTATTCTCTTTTTGACTTTAAAAAAAAAAAAAAAAAGCTTTTTGGTGTGTATATATTTCTTGCATGCCTAAGTCACAGAACTCACCCCTTCAGCTCTTCTTTCTCCCAAAAAAGAAATGGCTAGCTCCTTCACTTTCTCTTGCAGGAAGTTCTTTGATTAGGAAGTTGGAGGCACACGAGCTAAAAAGAGAAGAAGTAGTCTTTTTCGAGAGATTTTTAAAACTCCTCGAAACTCAACCTCCAACGCCATCGGTGTCATGGAGTTTCAACCTCTCTTCTTAGTTCGCATCTATCACAAAAGGACGAGAAACTGCAATTATCCTCATCTTCCTTTAGATGCGGCGACGTACAGGGAAGTTCTAACTACTCTCCTTACGTTGAAGTAGACTTGGGAATTATCACTACAGCTTGTCTCCTGGCATGCAGATGTTAAAGTTCCGTAGTCCTGGGCCTTCCTCATGGGGAGGTACAAGTTCCTTACCTACTGAATCATTCTCACCGGAGCTGTGGAACTTCAAGACATATAAAAAATTCTTTGCGGGCTATGGAAGCTCAACATCAGTTGAAGTCAGAGCTTCAATTTCTATATTGGCTGGACTGCTGACTTCCTCAAGATCGTATCAGTTTCCTATTGAGATCCAACAACAGTTGGACTAGCGGGAGATAGAAGACTTCAACATTCAGTGTTCATCAAGACATCTCAAGTTTCAAACCGGACTTCAAGACTCGGTTCGGATTACGACCGCAAAGTTCTTCCTTACTAATCCTTGAAGTGAGGGCATTTGTAAATATTAAAAAAAAAATGAGTCAGCTTCCAGAAAATGAAAAAAAAAAGTTCAACTATTGGCTTTGCTGACCTTGAAAAATCAAGGTTGGCAACGCCAACCAATATTTCCTCTTTTCACATGTGAGTTTTTATATGAGAAAGGAGCTCTATAAATAGAACCCTCCCCCTATTTTCAAAAACATTTAGCAAATTTATAAACAGAAAAATAGAAAGAACTTGAGAGGAAAAAGAAAATTTAGAAAATCTCTCAAGATATTTTCTCCTTTTCTTACGTTTTTATACTTTGCATTATACTCTCTTAACTCTTTTTTTAGAGATATTTCAGGTGTAAACCCCAAAAAACTTGCTTGTATCCATTTCTAAGTGTATTTTTAGATTTATACTCTCTGATCGTCTCAGATCTAGATCTGTAAAGGTATAAATTTAGGATATCAAAATATTACAAGATCTGTCTGAAGATTAAGCCTTCTACGGCCCTCAGTAAAGTCCAAGTAGCCCATCCAAGAATAAGTCCTCTCAGGCCTTCGATGAAATCAAGCTAGATCGGGTCATATCTGGTCTCTGCGGTCGAAGTATCTACCTCAGATCCAATCTCAGTCTTCAGCATAGTCTACTCAGTTCAAAATAAAGTTGTAGAATTTATTTCGTCAAGATTATGCTTGTTCAGCCATTGATAGAGCTACGAAGGAATACTAATTGGAGGATCTACGAAGATCGACCTCACGTAAATTTTCTTTTATTTTAAATTTTTAGTTGTAATTTATAGTTTATATTTTCGAATCTAACTGTTACAGATTCGAGATTTACACTCGTTACAATAATTGTGCACCAGGCCAACAAAGCTTGACACGTCAACAATGTCAGAAAATTTTGCTGAAGTGCCAAAGTATTATAACCTAGTTAGAAAATTAATTTGGGTGATAATCCATTTTGTTTAATCAACATTCAGTCTTTCGCAAAAAATCCTAATTTTATGATCCAAAATATTATTATATATGCTGCCAATGGGCGAGCACATTAATTTACAATGAGATCTTTTTTCTTTTCCTTAACATAATTGATGATCCTTAAATTAGATTTTTGAAACTAGGTAGCTAGGTTCTTACAATATAAACAAATTCATTACTTTCGTCAAACTTAATCTTAAAAAACTTCACATCTTATACAAATTTGATGGTCCTAACAAATTACACTATACATGCAGTCTATATTTGAAAGGCTATACGTCAGACAATTTAATATATTTGCCAGTTTAATTTTGATTAACTTGAAGATATCCGCAATCCTAATTAATTAGACTTGGTCATAATCTCTTATAATAATTATATATTAATTAAAAACAACTTTAAGTATATGTGGTTTAGTTTTATATTGGCTATTTGTTTTGTTTTGATGTTGCAAAGGACTTATCATGCGGTAACGTCAACTTAAGTGTTGTCGGGCAACAAATTGACATCATAGGGGAAAGTAAACTCAGGGTTCAAGTCTACAAATTTTCATATTGTTATTGTTGTCGACAAGGAATACTTCTCCCATTATTTCAGGTAAGGTTGAAAACTTGGTTCTATAATTTACATATTTCCCTCGATTATGGTTGGACTAATTTATAATTTAGAAAACGAAAATTGATGTTTCACTTTCATAGAGCAACTTGCTACTTGTTACTTAATCTTCCAAAAGCAAAAGTATCAATGTGGGGTATTAGGCATTGATAGTTGCTCCTTGAAAATATCGGAGCTACTTAATAGGCATGATCTAATAAAGTGATGCCTTCTAAGAAAAGTAATCAATATATATATATATATTAACTTGATAACCTACAGATTGTAGTCAAGAATTCTTAGCAACTTTTAGAGCAAATATCTATCCTAAAGAAGTCCTTTAGGGGAAGGGAGTATGGGGATTTATAGGAATGAGGAGAAATATTTTTATTGTATAGTTCAAACCCAACAAGTCTCTTAACAAATTAAAAAATAACATACATCCTAAGGAAAAGACAAAATTAAAAAAGAAAAAGGATATTGCAGCAAGACTTCCATGTTGTAAGGTTTAGGAAAAGAGTTACACAGTCATGTCCATATTTTTATAAAGAGTCCATGTTTGCTATTTAAATTTGAGATTTTCATTTCATAACCAACTAATCCTTGCCAATATTGCCATTGCATCATAGTTTGCCCTATATATCAAAATTTTATAGAAATTTTCAAACCTATCAAAAATAAGTTTTTTTTTTTTATTATAATTGACTCCGATTGAGCTTCATTTTTGAAAAAGAGTTTAGTGCCAATTGAGCTATAGTTGTTTGATCAAATTGAGCTACAATTCATTGATATAAACAATATTACTTATATACAAATAACAAAAAAAAAAAAAAAGGAAGAGAACTCATACAAAAGATGTACTGAAATTATTATTGTTATTATGAATCAAACAAGCTACACATTAAAGAGACATCATGCACGCCACGTTACAACACAATTTCTTTGTTCTTTATTCAAACAAACAATGCTTCTTAATTTCCCGAAAATTTGTATTCAAAAAAAGAAAAAACAAAAGCATCATTATTTTCAAATGAAATCGTTAGTGCTTTTCTCCATCTACACATAGCTTCCACTTGTTGGCGAATTATATTAGTACCAAAAAGGCGGAACGCTTTGTTCATTTCTGAAGAAATTTGTAGGATCAGCCTTAGTCTTGACATTCACCAACCTGTCAAAGTTGTTCTTGAAGTACTTAACTCCCCAGACCCTTGCTTGCTCCACGGTCGTCTTGCCGAAGATGTTGTTCATCCCAATATCAAGATCCCTGTAATTAATGTACGCTGATCGCGGGTTTTTGGAGACGTAGGGAGCCATGTATTTGTAAAGATTTCTCGTCCAAGTTATCCATTTTCGGGTCGCCGCATCACCACCACCACTCCATGTGGTTCCGTATGCAATCTTGTATAGATTTCCTGCTCGGTGTGGGAATGGAATGCTGTCCTCAGGAATTTCAGCCATTCTTCCTCCATATGGCACCAAGGCCAGGAGAATGGTCGTATTAACTGCTGACAGCCTTTGCATCAAGCCTTCCAGGGCCTTCTCAGGAATTGGTTCCACCACATAGTCAGATTTCCCTTTGGACTCGACTACGAATACGTTGTTTCTGGCGATGAAAAATGACAGGGAGATATTGGGATCAATGGGGACTCCTGAATCAATGCTCCCAAAGTTGGCTTGAGCCCTGGCCCAGTTCATTTCATAGCAATCCGCCTTGGTCACGCCGAGCTCGGGGAATCTCTCCTGGATTAGTTGAACAAGCTGATCGGCGCGGCCTAGGAAGAATGCATTGAAATCGGCTCGAACAATGTAGTTTCCTGAAGCGGTTGTGTTAGTTGTTCTTATAAGAAGTTGTAGCCAAATATCATTAGGAAGCTTGCTGGCCACGGACTGCCATTGATAGACTAGTTTGGTTGCACCTTGCTCCAATGTTTTTCGGATTGAGAATATAGTCACGGTTGGTGGGACATCAACCAACTGTATTTTCCAAGCAATAACAATTCCAAACGTATTGCCTCCGCCTCCCCGAATCGCCCAAAATATATCTTCTCCCATTGCAGCCCTATCGAGAATTCTTGCATTGGCATCAATCAACAGGGCATCCACTATATTATCCGCGGCAAGGCCATATTTGCGCATCAATATACCGTATCCTCCTCCACTAAAGTGGCCGCCATTGCCCACGGTGGGGCAAAGGCCGGATGGGAAGGCGAGAGTGTTAGTCCGCTGAGAAATGTTGTAGTACAATTCGCCTAAAGCCACCCCGGTTTGGATCCAAGCCGTCTTGCTGGCAACATCAATGCTGACTTTGGACATGTTGACGAGATCAACCATAACAAATGGAATAGGAGAAACGTAAGAAAGGCCCTCCAAATCGTGCCCGCCACTTCGAACGATCACTTGCAAGTTGAACTTGCGAGCGCAATAGACGGTGGCTTGGATATGGGATGCATTGGTTGGAGTAACAATATATAGAGGCTTCGGAGTTGAAGATGTATTGAACCTAACGTTTTGCATGTTGTATAGCAATATGGATGAATATGAGGAGTTGAATGGGGCGTAAAGGACCTTAGTAATGGAGTTTTCGGTATAGAGAGAAAGGCATTGGAGGAATTTTTTATGGCTGTTGGCTGAATTTCCCCCAGAGAACGATGTAAGCAAAAGAACAAAAAGCAATGGCAACATTGTAGTTGTGATTTTACTACTCATCATCATGGCGGTTTTGCTGCACTCAATTCAATTTTTTTGTAGCTTGATGATGAGCATATAACAATTGTGCAACAGGCTGCCCTGTTTTATAGAACTCCCAAGAGGATGTTTACTTGGGGAAGCAACATATTAATGTCAAATTAGCGGAGTTGGGAAGGCTTGACCAAAAAACATAATGGAACCTTATCAACAAAAAAAAATAAAAAAACAGTGGAACCTTATCTTTGCCAATTTATTAATGTTAAGTGGTAGACAAATCAAATAAGCAAAAGAACAGATACACAGCAGCGGGTATAGTAAGCAAAATCATATGAAAAGAAAATTGCAGTTTTTAAAATGAAAAAAAAATATTGCATCCTATAACAAAATCCGTGTTTGTGAGTATAACTTAATTATAATGTTATACCACATAAATGTATTTTTTTATTTCAAGTAGACTCACTTATTGTATGATATAACATTATGAATAAATTATATTCACAATAAATCAAATTAAAAATTTCAGTGTATTAATTTTCGTACAAGCATAATTGAGGAGGCTTCACCCAAGCTCGGTAAACTTAATTGAATATTGCAACCTTATCTCTACCAATTCAATAATGCTAATTGGTATACGGATTAAATAAGCAAATGGCTTTATTTAGGACCCGATACTTTTTCGTTCCAAGTACCCTTTTTCTTTCCGTATGAGTTTGCACCCGCTGCTTGTGTATGTGCTCTTTTACCTACTCAATGGTTTGAAATTACATAGAATTTCATCGACCTACCACATCTTGGTTTCTTTTTTTTTTCTAAAAAAAAAAAGATAGGTACACACATATTCGTATATATATTTGTACACAGATGAATATAATAATTATATTTATACGACCTTAGCAAAAAAAAAAAAATTCCACGGGAAAAAAATTTTTTTTAGAGAATCTTATATAAAGTCAAACACTTTATATTTTATGGATAGTTTTATAAATTTAAATTTTAGTTTAAAAAAATAAATTAATTTTTTAATACTTCGGTGCACGTCTCAAGCTAAAAACTCGGTTTACCTATTAGAGTCCTTTTTTTTTGGGCCCCTGGGGGAAGAGAGTTGGGGGGGGGTGGTGGTGTGGGGGAGGGGGGTTGTGGGGAGGAGCGAATTGTTGCCCAAAAGTTGGCTTAACTGAATTCAACATCGGTAGCTTTCGTTATTAAATTTTGTTTTTGGTAAATTTCCACAAGAAGATTTTAAATTGAAAGATGGAAGCAAAACTATTGTATGCCCAATTATAGCTACCAAACATTGATGACATGCGATCAATTCTTAGTTAAATATTTTGTGGAAACAATAATATCGTAGGTTTGTATTGCAATGTTTCGTTTAATATTGTATTATTCCATAAGATTATTCGTGTTTAATTTGTAGTCATTAATAAGTTAGGTAATAGTGAGGAGTTTGCTCTAATTTGGATCCTCTTTTTGGTGCATACAAGTTTTGTTTGGGAACAATAATTACTCCTAGCGAAATTATGTTGCAACCTTCAATATAAATGAAAGGTGACCCATAATGTATTGGCAAGTCATAAAGATAGTTTCATTTGAAGAAAACTTGGATCGATTGAGTTTATTCGAGCTAGTAAAAGATCTTAATATGATTGTTGAACTTTCTGCTACTTTAACAATGCCGGTGACTTGGAGCTGGTGGGCCTTTCTTTGCTGAGATGAAATGGTCCTTAGATATGGATGTATTTGGGATGTCCTTTTTGCTATTTTTGTTTTATTGGGATCATGAAATGTTGACGAGTGGTTTTGGGTGCATTCTGGGGCTTTGTTGAGATCATGAATTGTTAAGGGATGGTATTTGGGTGCATTCTGTGGGCTTTGGTTTGAGTTTTGTGGGGTTTTGTATTTGTGATTTTTTGTCTGTGCATGGCTGTAAATCTTGCCATTATCCAAATCACACAATATAAGAATCTCTTGCAATGAAACTTTGGGTTTTTAAATATATATATATATATATATATATTTGTGTGTGTGCGTAAGAATATATATAACATTTGTTCGTGTGGGTTTATTTGGGTTGAGGTGTCCAGCTTCACATATGTAATAATAACGTAAGATTTGATTCCAAGTCGAGCAATAAAAAACTTTCAGGAATGGGGAAATTAAACAAATCCACAACATGCCTCACATCTGGATTACATAAAATACTGACAATACCCTATTAGAAAATGAACTAATGCAAGGTGAACTGGTTCTTCCTTGTTATGTAGAGTATGTATCTAGATTGAATATTTAATTTAACGCCACGTATATAATTTTTTTTAAATCATTCTTGTAAACTAAGATTAAAATGAAGGCAATGTTTGTAACTTCTTAATTATACAAACAGATTTCCAAAAGCATTTGGAAAGATACTCAAGAAATTGTAGCATATTACGAGTATATTCAAGGTAACGTATTCTATAAGTAACGCCATTTTAATGTTTATGTTCATCTTCCCTATCTGGCTAGGAATTGAGAAAACAACACCAATATTAGGAGATTAATTTTTCTACAAGTCTGAGAACTCCTTAATGTGCTAGCTAAGCCAACCCTTGGAGGTTTTTTATTGATTATGGTTAGGGAAAAATTAGGTAGTAGCATTTAGTTAGCAATAAAATGATATAAGCCGTTTGATGATTGAAATTAAAAAAAAAAAGATAAATTATTATATGTCATTGAATGAACTACGTAGTTATTTTGTTATTATTTAAAAGTTAAGTTGCGTGCTAAAACTATTATGATTATGAGCCCTAATAGAGCAACATGCATGAGCCTGCAAGACAAAGAAAGAGCTGGATAGGAATGGTTGCTCGAGGTGATTTGTTCATGACTATATAACAGATTTGCCCAAGAATCAAGTGTATAAGATTTACTTTCAATGAGGACACTGCTATGTTTTTCATTTTTCTAGTTTGTTGGGTTCAGTCTTTACATGCTAATTACGGTGACTAGGATCCAACCACTCTACTGTTAGTTCAAGCGACTAATGGAACATTAAAGATATATTGAAAGTGAGAGAGGCTTAATTCTACCAATTCTTTGTGACATGTTAGAGAGATTATTGTATGTGCAGTATAAAACTTAATAAGCCAAATTTCATGAATTTCTTATATTAAAATAAAAGTCAGGCGGGTTCAAATTTTGGTTGCATTAGATGTGTATATCAATGTTTGTTTTAGGTGCAAAATTCTTTGATTGAATCAATATAATCAAGACTTAGTCAACTTCTGCTAACGATTTATGAAAAAAAAAAAAAAAAGGTCATAATGTTTATGTATGGCTCAATTTGGGATTAGTTCAAACTTCTAGATTGAATTGCAAAGTTGATATTTATGTGAAACTTTAAAATACAAAACTTCAGATGTAAGTTCCACAATATTTTTTGATTGCTCGAAACCGTGAGAAAGAAAAAGTAGTAAACTTTATTGCATAATTTTCCAAGTATTCAAACATCAAGTTTGCAAGAAACCCAAATATATTATTCTGACTTTCATTGTCCGTCCAATTCTCTGTTTTAGGCTACAAGAGAAACTTCTGCTGCAGGAGACCAAATATATTGAGAAATGTTTGTTTATTAGATTGTGGATAAGTTTTTTAAAACTGCATCGGAGTTAACATTTATTTATGATTATTGTAATCTCTTTGTATATGACACGCTTTCAAAGTTTATAAATTGACAAGAATAAATATATATATTGTTGAAAGTTGTTAAGTCTCCTTTCTTGATTCTAGCGGGAGTATACCAACAATTTATATATAATGGTAATTATCTTTGTCCTTTTCTTTTGGTCCACGGGAGGGCTTATACCCTGCTTTAATAAAAATTTAACAGTACCAAACCAAACGCCATGAATTCAAGTATCCGCTAAGGCTTCAGAGTTTGATTATTTGGTAAGGCGTAATCAACTCTTCAACTCTGATAAAACTGTTTTTCTGCCCCAGTTTTTCTATTCTTTATACCAAAATAATTAAAATAAAAATTAGCTGTAATGGGATTTGGAAAATAACTCCATAAACAATCGACCATTATAGAAAAAGTTTGTAGGTCTTTCTGGAAACCTGAAAATGCCCTCCAGCTAGTGATTGAATTTTTACATGTGGTTATAAGATTCCTCGTTGATGACCGCCAAGAGTAAATTGTTTTAAGGTTTTACTACATAACTTAATTTTATATAATAATAAAATAGTTATATAATTTATTTAATAATATCTAACAATTTATCTGAATTTTTTTTAATTTTAATTATTTCAATAACTCATATCACTTTATTACTATTTTATTGATACGAATTGTTGGCTAATATTATCAATATTCTTTTTGAAGTATGGCTTTAATAACTCTGCCCATGACTAATAATAAGTGTAGTCTTTCAATACTAGATACAGCTCTAAGAAAATTTAAAGAAAAAAGGTTACACTTCAACTGATAATTTAAATTTTAAACACTTGATCGTAATATATAAATGTTATTATTTAGTATTTCTCATTGTTTTAACCTGTAAGATAAGAAAACAATACAGTCTTCTATCATAACAGAAATGAGCCTCAAAACAATCACATAAAATAAACTTGGACATCAAGCTTTTATAATTTAAAAATAAAATCTAATCAAATCTTCTGACGTAGAACTCGAATTGAAGACCGTCAGAATCAAAGAAAATTCTACTACCGCCGAGCCAAAACGCACATGTTTATTTTAGTTAGGTATAAAATAAAAATCCACTCTTTATATTTGATCTTTTTACTTTTTATATATTTATTTATTTTTCGTTAAATTCCTACCTCTACGTTAATTACATAGCTGAAAATTACCTTTTATCGTTAACTTCGGCACGGGACACCACATGGCACGTCACCCCAAACTAAGTTTGCCACGTCATCTATTACGTCAGCTTATAATTATTGAAGTTGCAGTTTCCAATTTTCTTTTCTTTTAAAAAATTCTAATTTTAATTTCTAAAAAATTAAAAATTTTGATTTCTAAAGAAAAGAAATTTTCAAATTTTTTGAAAAAATAAAAAAAGAAAAATTCAGTTTTTTTCTAAAACCGAAATTCTGAATATTTTATTTCTTTAGAAAAAAAATTTTGAATTTTTATTTTTTTAGAAAACAAAATTTTGAATTTTTATTTTTTTTAGAAACTAAAATTCTGAATTTTTCTTCTTTTTTTTAGAAATAGAAATTTTGAATTTTTTTTATTGTTAGAAACTAAATTCCTTTTAGCTTTTTGTTTTGAAATTTGGGAAAAATATAGAATTATTTTTGTGTTTTCGTATATTTTTTTGAAAACTTTTTTCTTCCTTTTAATTTTTTTTTTTAAATTCGGGAAAAATATACAACTATTTTTTATTTTCGTATATTTTTCTAAACATTTTTTCTTCCTTTTACCTTTTTTTTTTTAAATTTGGGAAAAATAAATAATTATTTTTTTATTTTTTTTGAAATTTTTTTCTTCATTTTACCTTTTTTTTTAAATTTTGGAAACATATATAATTATTTTTTTATTTTTTATATTCTTTTGAAAAAATTTTCTTCCTTTAAATTTTTTTTTGAAATTTTCTTTTTTTTTCTTTTTTTTTTAAATTTAAAAAACTGTAACGTCAGCACTTGTTTGTTGATATGGCAAACTTTGTCTGAGGTGGCATGACTTGTGGTACCACGTGGCAAAGTTAACAGCAAAATTTTAAAACATTGGATTTATATAACTTTCTCACTTACATGTTATTTACTCTTTCCTGTCATTTCTGATTTGATTCAACTATATAACGCACATTTAAAATCCTAACAATTCCTTCACTAAAACCATTGGAACCACAAATTATTTTAAGCAATCAAATAAAAATTAGTTGCTAAAAAGATTAAATGGTTTTCACATATTAAAAAATGTAAACTATAGTGTCTCCTGTCTTATCAGAAATTTGAGCCTCACGAAAAAAAAAAAAAAAGCATTAAACAATTTGGGAGATCAAGCATTTAGTTTTCCTGATTTATAAAGAAATTTTTTTGATTAATAAAGATTAGTAAATATAAATGCAAAAAGTAACTTAAATGTTGCCAAAAGGATGATTTAAAAAGAAATTTTAATAAGTAGGCTTCAACTACACCTCGCATAGATGACCTTTACAATTGTTTTTTTCTTTATATATATATGGTATAATTTAAGGTATTAAAAAACAAATAAGGGATACCTAATTAGGCCTCCAAGCTCCCAATTTGTAGAGGGAGTCAACTTTGTCTTTTTTTATTAATTAATTTCAATTGAAACTTAAATTCACGAAGATGATTGAAGTAAAGTCAACTTTGTTTTACGTGATAATATTTTCTTTAAAATTCATTAGCTTGGTTCTACTTTATACTTAAAGGCTACGACTTCAACTACTATACAAAGGGTTGTATTGTCAATCTATCTATCAATCTATTTAATATACTGTTAGACAAATTCAATTCAAGGTCCCGCAAGTAATGAACTTAATTTAGTGAGGCCTCCAGAAACTTTCCACAAGATATCTCACGTTTTGCAATTCTGCAAATTTCAACTTAACACGAAGCAATGAAGTATCCTGTTTACATTCATATATAATTGCTGTCCACAGAGTAGTCCACCAGAAGAAGCCTTGAGGGGTTAGAGAATTAGCAAAGCGTGTAACACTGTTACTTCGTTCTTTTGGTACCCCCAAAAAAAATAATAATAATCTTCGGTCGTGATAATTTTCTACTTTTTGAATGAATATTGATCTGCTTTTGATTGCATTAAAGAGATGGGACATAACTCAGTACAACAATAATAACAACAGCTCGGTATAAGTATATTTGTAATTTTCTTTTTTGACAATTAGAGTTTTTTTAGACACTTTTTTTAATTTTGTTTTCTCTCTAGTGAAATTATTTATATGAATTCACTGGAAAAAAAAAACAACAAAAAATTTTCAATTCCACATTTAATTGAGATCAATTGCATAAATTTATTTTTATTATCTTATTTTATAATGCACTAAGTTAACTGTAATCATTTAATTGATCACTTAAATTAATATGAGGTAAGATGACTGAATAATTTTTTTAATAATATTTAAAATTAAGATACTGAAATTCAAATTTACTCTTAAGTCTTCGGTACCACTGGAATCAAAACAGGATGGATGTTGATATGAATCTAATCTCAAAAAAAAAAAAAAAATGTTGATATGAATCTAGTACTTCTTTCCTTAAATGAACGGGGTACAAAAAGCATTATGCTATTACTCATTACTATATTAAAATTTTATTTTAGTGTCTAATTGTTAAATATTTAGATTTTTATTTTTGAGATATCATATTTTAATATTGAGAAGAGGAGTTTTGAGTTTATAAAAATATAAAGAAAATTATTTTCATTATATATCTCAGAAAACAGTAGTTCTTCTAATGGAATAAAAAAAAAAAAATTATTTTAACCTTATGCTAAGGGACAAGGTTGACTCATAGTGTTTGAGTAATAATAAATATTTTGAAAATCTTGTCATAAAATATTTTGAAATTTATAATTATAAAAAAAATTATTAATTTTTTTAATACCGTTAAATAAAAAAATTAATAATTTTTTTCATAATTTTAAATTTTAAGATAATTTATAATATAATTTTTAAAATATTTATCATTACTTTAGTATTTTGCAAGTCAAATATATTGCGGTTAGGCTGGGCGTAATTGTGGAGTCCAGCCTTACTTTGAAACTCAAATCCATACAGAATAAATAACACTCGAACCCCTTTAAACTTGGATTTTGCAAGGCAAATATATTGGGTGACTAAAGAAAATACACATTGGAAGCCCAATACAATAATAATCAGCCCTCTTGCATTATGAACCTACTTGGTTGAAGCTCTTACATAATGAACCTAATTGGGTCAAGCTCATATTTTATAAACTTTTGCAAAAGCTGAAGTGCTGTTCTTGCTAGTTATAAAAATTTGAACCTCCAGTTGGGACGATGAACCTAAAAACTTTGCTATTAGTCTTGTACTTGTGTCACAATTGATTGGGGAATTTTAATAGAACTTCTTACTTCCTAGCTTGGGTTTTAATGATTTTGTCTTCATTTCTTAACCTTTTTGGACTTCGTTGTAACTAATGAAAAAAACCTCCGCCACCATGCAAGACCTAAATAGTGGCATGTCCACAATATTTCGAATTTAGATATTGTAAGAATGCTAACAACCTAACAATTATAAGGATATGTTTATATAGTCAATTTGAATAACACCACATAACATAGAATCTTGTAGGGAAGGAACAGGAAAAGAGCTTGATTACAATATTTAAAAAAATAATTGAAAAGGAATAAAAATTTGAATTATGGTATCCACACATCAAATTAAGTATAAATTTTAGTGTTGTTTCTATTCATGTTTTTATGAGTGGGTCGTCCATACATTTAACTCATATGCACGGCCGTACATACACCAATAAACTTGAGAATGCCTACAAAAAAACTCCATAGCAGACACACATTATTCTGCCTACAAAAAAACTCCATGGCAGACACAAATTATTCTGTTGTAGAAAGCTTATTAATGTATAATCAAGGACATATACAAAACTAGGGAGGAACAGAGCGTCAATTTAATTAACTGAAATAGTAGAAGGTGTGTGCTTTTTAGTGGGAGAAATGAGATTCAAACTTCAATTTCTTCTCTTACCTACCTTCTTTCCAATGCGGATTACTATATCCACTTGAAACCAAAAAAAAAAAGAGCTGGGGAAGAACAGGACACTTATATGCCAATTATCTGTCTTGTATCACTAAGTTAGAGGAGTGGGATACTTTGTTCATTCCTAAGAAAATTGGTAAGATCGATGGCAGTTTTCACACGGACCAACCTATCAAAGTTGGTCCCAAAATATTTTAAACCCCAAACGCTAGTTTTCCTATGACTTGTGTCACCTAAATCGTTCATACCAATGTCAAGATCCCTGTGGTTGACATATGTTGCTCTGGGATCCTTGGAAACATAAGGAGTCATGCAATTGTACAAACTTCTGATCCAATCTATATGCTTTTGGGATGCTTCCTTGCTATCTAAATTCCAATTCACCAAGTACAAGATTTTGCATATGTACCCACCTCTACGCGGAAATGGGATACTAGTTTCTGAAATCTCATTCTTCCGCTGTATGGTTGAAAAGCTATGCTACCTTCCTCAACTTCCTCAAACCTTGTCCATAACCTTTCCAATGCTTGCTCAGGCATAGTTTGCTTCAGCAAGTTAGATTTTACTTTGATGTTTCCTTTCATTATTGTAGCCCTGTCAAGTAAAACTTCCAATGGCGTATTGCTTGCGTATCTTTGGAAATGTAGAGTGAATTCAATCCAACTCATTTCAGTACAATCTTCTTCTACCAAACCAAGTTCAGGGAAGCAGTCTTGCATCAATGGAAGAAGCCTTTTAATGTCAACCGAAAACAAGCTATCAAATATAGATGTTATAGTTATGTTTTCTTGCTGAGTGGGGAACTCCACCATGTAAGCAATTATGTATAGATCTTCAGGAAGCTTGTTTGTAACACTTTGCCACTGAAGAATAACTTTGGTTCCATTTTGCTTTGGGGTTCTCATAATTTTGAATACAGTTACAGTAGATGGAACTGGGACTAATTTTATCTTCCAAGTGGTAACGATGCCAAAAGCATTCCCTCCACCTCCTCTAATGGCCCAAAATAGATGCTCTCCCATCGAGGCTCGATCGAGGAGTTTCCCATCAACAGTAACTAATTGTGCATCAATCACTTTATATGCAGCAAGGCCGTATTTACGCGACAATGTGCCGAGCCCTCCTCCACCAATATGTCCACCAACACCAACAGTTGGACACAATCCTGCAGGAAAGCCTAGAATTCTGCTTTTTTTACCAATTTTATAGTAAAGTTCACCAAGGGTCGCTCCGGCTTGAACCCACGCATTTTTTGTTTGTTAAGTCAACCTTGACAGACCGTAGATTTCTGAGGTCAACGATCACAAATGGGACAACAGAAACATAAGAAAGACCTTCAAAGTCATGTCCCCCGCCTCGGATTCTAACTTGCAAATTGTGCTTTTGCTAACAATATATGGCAGCTTGAACATGGGACACATTAGTTGGGGTAACAATTACTTGTGGCTTACGAGTAGAGGTTTTGTTAAACCTTTGGTTTTGCACAGAGAACTGCAATATGGATAAATATGAAGAGGTCTGCATTGTAAATGATCCTAGAAATAGAGGTAGAATTTCCTGAGTAAACGGAAAGGCGTTGGAGAAAATGCCTGTGGGCATCAGCTGAAGTCAAGGTTGAGAATGAAAGGAGAAGGGCAAGAAGAAGCTGCAGCATTGAAGGACTTGGACAATTCATATTTATTGCTGGTGATTTTGGCTATACAATTGCACAAGATACAGAATCATATATATACTTGCTAGGGAGTTGCTAGCTTGTTTATTAGAAAAAGATAAAAGGTAGGATATAGGGGTTGGTAAGAGCATTTTAGGTTCGGAAGCAAATGCAAGTATTCTTTCTTGTGGTGAATTCATAAGCGCAAAGTTGATTTCCTTACTAAATATCAAAACATGGTATACTACTACATCCAAATTGAGGTCTGCCAGCTTGAATCCAAAGTAAATCAACAAGCAGAGAGGACGCACCTTAGGTGAGATCGTTGGCAGTTTAAGCTTCTAATTAAAAGATTTGAAATTCGATTTTCAGTTCTCCCTCTTATCAACTTCCTTCTCTATAACGGTAGACCATCTCCACTGAGACCAAAAAAATGTAAATCAGTGTGCGGACCACATTTCAGAGGCAAAAAGAAGACATTCAAGACCTTACTTATTACAAAAAATAAAAAATAAAAAAAGACGAGGATATTGATGTATGGTGACCTCTTTTTACCATTGGATGATCAAGGATTGCCAATAGCAGTGCCACGGTCAAGACATCAGAAATTTCTTGAGGAAGACGAGTTGGAGGCTTTGACATAGGGTCCCAAAAGAGCTTTCAAAATGTGCTACATGAAAAACAGGATGAATTTTTTAAGAGTCTAACAATAAAAACTTGCAATTACCCATGTAAATATAAAAAAATGTATTGAATCAAATCTTCTATAAATAGTTCCAAGCGCAAATTTGAATATGGAATTCAGAGGGATTCAATAGCAAACAATTTTCTCACTCATAGAACAATACAACCAAATTATTCTGTAGAAGAGAAACTATCCATATCTAGTGAAGCAGGCATAAAAACAGGGGAGGGACCTCACAAGTAGTAATTATAAGCTTCTCTTTAGGCTGTCCTGACCCCAAAGACCAAAGGGGGCACCAAAAGAACCATGAGTAACTACTTGATTGTTTGTCAATTATAAATCTTTGTGTTATGTCACTAAGCTAAGAGGGGAAGGGTACTTTGCTCATTTCTAAGGAAATTGGTAGGATCAATGGCAGTTTTCTCATGAACCAACCGATCAAAGTTTGTTCCAAAGTATTTTAAACCTCAAATGCTTGCTTTCATATGACTTGTGTTACCTATACCGTTCATACCAATGTCAAGATCCCTGTAGTTAAAATATGTAGCTCTGGGATTCTTAGAAACATAAGGAGCCATGTAGTTGTATAACCTTCTAATCCAATCTATGTGCCTTTGAGATGCTTCCTTGCTTTCTGAATTCAAATTCACCAAGTATTGAATTGCACATGTGTACCCTCTGTTTGGAAATGGGATATTAGACTTTGAAATCTCATTCATTCTTCCACCATATGGTTCTAAAGTTATACTTGTTTCCTCAACATGTCAAAATTTTTCCCATAATTCTTCAAAAGCGTGCTCAGGCATGGCATACTATAGATAGTCCAATTTTACTTTGATGTTTCCTTTCAGTAAAGTAGTCCTGTCAAGCAAAACTTCGAAGGATGTATTGCTCGGGAATCTGATGAAATGTAGAGTGAACTCAATCCAACTCATTTCATTGCAATCTTCTTTCAACAAACCAAGTTCACGGAAGCTCTCTTGAATCAGCAGAAGAAGCCTAGTCGTATCACCAAGGAACAAGCAATCGAACAAGCTGATATAGTTGTGCTTCCTTACTTTACCGAGTAAGCCATTATGAAAAGATCTTTGATGAAGCTTGTTCGTAACTTTTTGCCATTGATGGAGAAGTTTGGTTGCATTTTGCTCTGGGGCTCTCATAACCTTGAATACAGTTACAGTAGATGGAACTGGGACTAAATTTATCTTCCACGCCAAAACGACGCCAAAAGTATTCCCTCCACCTCCTCTAATGGCCCAAAATATATCCTCTCCCATCGAGGCTCAATCGAGGAGTTTCCCATCAACAGTAACTAATTGTGCATCAATCACATTATCTGCAGCAAGACCGTATTTACGCAACAATGTGCCATATCCACCTCCACTAATGTGTCCACCAACACCAACCCTTGGAAACAATCCTTCAGGAAAGGGCAAAGTTTTGCTTTTTTCAGCAATTCTATTGTAAAGTTCACCGAGAGTCGCTCCAGCTTGAACCCATGCATTTTTATTTGTTATGTCAACATTGACGGATCGCAGATTTTGAAGATCAATGATCACAAATGGGAGAACGGATAAATGAGAAAGACCCTCAAAGTCATGTCCGGCTGCTTCGGATTCCAACTCGCAAGTAGTGCTTTCGCAAACAATAAATAGTAGCTTGAACATGGAACACATTCGTTGGGGTAACGATTACTTGTGGCTTGGGAGTAGAGGTTTTATTAAACCTTTGGTTTTGCACAGAGAAATGCAATGCGGCGGATCAATACAAAGAGTTGTATGGATTGTAAATGATACTGGAAATGGAGCTAGAAATTTCTGAGTAAACAGAAAGGCATTGAAGAAAATGCTGATGGGTGTCAGCTGAACTCAAGGAAGAGAACCAAAAAAGAAAGGCTAGAAGAAACTGCAGCATTGAAGGACTTAGATAATTCATATCTATTGCTAGTGTTTTGGCTATACAATAGCTCAAGCCTCAAGGTACACAACCACTTATACATACTTGCCAGAGAGTTGCATGCTTTTCTTTTGGGAAAAAGATAAACGGCAGGATATAGTGGTTGGTAAGAGCATCTTTGGATTGGGATTATTAGTGGTAATATTGACTCTCCAATAAACATCAAAACATGGTATAATTTTGCATCCAAATTGAGTTCTACCAGCTATAAGGAACCCAAATTGAGATGGTAAAAAGCAGTGACGAAACCTGATAATTTTTTCAGGGAGGCCAATATATATCTATATAGAAAATTGAAAAATAATATCAATTTTTTTGTATAACAAATATTATTTTCTACAAGTTTTTATATTTTGAAACTTTTGAATGATCTTCTTATTTTCTACACTATCAAATATATATTTTTCTATATATAGGTAACTAGACAATCATTGAACCACTCGTTTTTCATGTGATTTTCATAAATTTTACAACGAGGAACTATCACAAAAGGAGAGGCAAACTTAATAGTAAAACGTAAAAAGAGTTTATATCAAGTGCCCCCTTACCCCACTGTCCCTTCGTCCATGGCAATGGGGACTCGTCTCCACGGGTCTCCGCCTAGCCTGCCAATGCAAGTCGATTGGATATAGAAAATTCCCGCCCCCATCTTCCCCCTTTATTTGTCTTCGATTGTAAATTTTACCCTTTGTATAATAATTATATAACATTTTTAGAAGAATAATTTAGATAATTCTGTATCTATAGTAATTATTAAATTTATTTTTTATTTCTTTTTTTTTTATTCTATCTAATCAGTTTTGTTTTTGTCAAATAAAATTCTAAAATTTCACGTTCACCTAAAACTTTAATTTATCTATCGGTGAGTGACGACAAGAAGATAAACTAAATTTTAATATTATATCAAATAAAATCTTAACATGTAAAATCTACCTAAAATATCAAATTAATTAGTAGGTGTTACAATATCATACGTAATGTCAAATATTTATATTTTATCAAAATATGGTTTTATATTCTTTAACAATTTCAAGTCGAACATAATTTTTTCCGAAAAAATAAAGAAAGGAATCGCTTACTCACAGAGTAACCAGGAACGGCCTCCCGAAGAATGATCCTGTGTGTCTGGCTCTGCAAGAACAGCTCCCCCATCTCTGCCTCCGCCGGAATATAGGGATAAAAAAAAAAAAAAAAAAAAAAAAAAACAAGAACTCCGGCTTTGCTTTCTCCGCCGACCGTCTCTCTCTATGGGCCGGCACTGCCCAAATGCTCAATGCCCGTTAGTCAATATTTTCAAATTAATTTAACTGATTTTTTTTTTCTGAATTTCATTATACAAATTGATCAACAAAAGAAATGCATTCTACAACTCTCTTACATTAATCCCGCAAGTTTGTTTCTTGAGCTGTTTTTTTTTTTTTTTTTTTCTAGTTAATTGATTTTTTAAAATTTAAATTTTTAATTTTTAATTTTTTAAATAATTCAAGTATCATCAGACTATTTAAATAAAAATAAATTAATTAATAATCAGGTCACATAAAAAAAAAAAAACCATTAAATAGACGGAAGAAATTTACACAAAATGGACAGGAGTGATGTGAGGTGAGATCATAACTAATAAAATATTAATAAACAATAAAGGGTCTCTAATTTAACATCACGCATCATATTTTAGCGTTTGAGTTTGAGGAGACACACATGGTGTGTTTGAAAGCTACCTATAACCCAATGCTATGTTGTCAGTTAGATTAAAGACTCTTCATCGTTTGATAATGTATATAATAATAGTATAAAGAATAAGTTTAACAAATTCTTTCTCTTAATTCTAGCTAAATAATTGATATTATGTCTTAAAATTTTCAATTTTAATATTTTATTTCCAAGTTTTGTTTCATTTTCATAACCCTTTCCTTTTGTTTCATATTTCTCACTTCCATTTCTTCATCTCAATAATGACAATTTTGAAATAAGTGAATTATCATTGATTTTCTTTCATGATTGTTGGCTGAGTAAAACTATATTAGCACACTTAATGAATTATATTATTTATCTAATAATATTTAATAATTTATATTTTTTAAAAATTTATAATATCTTTTACAATACAACAATCCAAATAATTGTGCAACTATTACATGCCTAGTGCCATGTTGCCATTCTTTTTTCGGGTACTATTCAAGAAGTACTATCACCAAACCACAGAGCTACCTATGCCAAAAATCACTTTTTTTCGCTGCCAAAAACCGCTATTGCTCAACTCAAGCATCACTCAAAAAATGATGTTACGCTCTGTGAATTTAATGCTCTCTTTAATTTGCTACCTGTTGTTACTATTTATATTCAACCACTCTTTGGCAACTGCAGTGTCTTTTTCTGATGTTTACAGTCGACCTCTAGACGGTTAGGCTTCGCAGATGTGAAGGAATGCGAAGTGCCAATAGCATTTTGTAGGTGCCTTCTTAAATTTTTTGCTTATAGTAATCGCAAAAGTTCTAAAGTTCCAGTCTCCACATAATTCTCCGTGAAGACAGCAATTAATTTGAATCGGGAAGAAATCAATTTGATCGGACAAAATAATTGGAAAATCATCCTGAAGCCAAACCAGAACTTTCACTTCAGTTGCGGCAACAGAGTTAACCTCCCAGATGACCCCAACTCCCTGTGTGTCAGTTGTAAATATTAA
The DNA here is from genome assembly GCA_037832335.1 of Carallia pectinifolia. Taxonomy (NCBI): domain Eukaryota; kingdom Viridiplantae; phylum Streptophyta; class Magnoliopsida; order Malpighiales; family Rhizophoraceae; genus Carallia; species Carallia pectinifolia. Next base: position 21,251,752 of record CM075449.1, read on the forward strand.
AAAAATAAAATCTTGAAGGCCGGCTTCTAAAAGGTTAAAATAAGAAAAAAAAAAAAAAGAAAGGGTCTAATAGCTGACAATTGGCCGGCATCCACTAATTGCCGGCCATGCAAATTTTTAAGTTTGTTGACCAACTAACGTGACCAATCTTTGTCTTTTACTACGGCTTATTGCTTATAAATAAGTAATGAGTCATTTCACAAACATCATCAGAAAAAAAATGTCAAAAAGTCATTGCAAAGAAAACCTCTCAAAAAATCCTTAAAAATTGTTTTTTATTTTTTACATTTTTGTATAGTGGGTGTATACACCCCAAACATCATTAAAGGAAATATTTTAGGTATACAACCTAAAATATCTATCATATTCATTTCTAAACATATATAGGTTTATATTCTTTGCCTGCCTCAGATCGGAATCTACGATAGTAAAAATCTAAAATATTAAAATATTAAATATTTGTCCGATATTAAACTTTTTAAAACCCTCAACAAAGGTCAATCAGTCCATCTGAGAATAAGCCCTTATAGCCAATCTGAGAATAAACCCCTACAGCCCTCGGTGAAATCAATTCAATTCGAGTTAGATCAAGTCTCTGCGGTCTTCACCGTAATCCAAACATATGTCTGAAGTCCAGCCTCGGTTCTCAACAGAGTTTACTCAATTCAAGATAAAGCTATAAAATTTATTTCTGTCAAGATCAAACTCACGCAGCTATTGACAGAGTCACGAAAGAACTCCAATCAAAGGATCCGTATGAATATCAACCCCACGTAAATTTTATTTTAAAATTTTTATTTATAATTTGTATTTGTATTTTCGAATCTAACTGTTGTAGGTTTGAAACTTACACCACTTACAAATTTCTGGCACGCTCAGTAGGACCTCTTCATTTCCCATTTCTTGTTTCTTTACAAAAAAGAAAAAAAAAGAATAAAAGAAAAAAGAATAAAAAAAAAGAAATTTTTAGCATGTACCAAGCATTTCAATGGCATTAAAAAGGAGAACAACCGCCGCTACCAGTAAGAAAGCAACCGCTCCACTCTGCCGCCACCAGTAAGAAGGCAATCGCTCCACTACCTACGTCAACTACTCTACCTGGGTACACAAACTCAGAAACCCACGGACGGACACAATTCCTTGTTGTCCAAACCCAACAAAATACCGAAACGGAGAATCCACAGCTCGTACAGCAACAAGATCTCTTCCCTGACTCTCTTGCCGCTTAAAGGAGTCGATCACCCACTTCGATCAAAGTCAGGGGCAACGCAACGAAGCTCGCTCAATAGAATCTGACTCATTCTGTAGAGATCAACACAGAAAAATCAGAAGAGCTCTCTACCCTAATCTTTTGCAAACCATCATCTACCAACATTGACACTGTTGCCGTCATGATGACCAACACAGAAGAAAGGATTGTAGAATTGGAGGACAAATTTTGTAGCTGATCAGAGTTATGGAGAAAAAAGATCAACAGATCGCTACCCTCAATGGGAAAGCCCTCGATCCAAGTTGACCTCGATACTCGTAATGAGCAACTATATCCACCCAGTTTTACTCCAGAAGGAACACCAACTGACGTCTTCATTGTAGAAAAGCAGCCAGACAGTTCCACACAGCTGCCACCCTCAAATTCTGTAGCATCGCTATCTGTCCAACAATTACAGGACATGATAACTAATATGATCTGCTTACAACAAACTATATCCTTCCAAAGATCACAGATGTACATCAAACCGTACACCAAGCGGATCGAAAATCTTAGCATGCCTTTGGGCTACTAACTGCCCAAATTTCAATAATTCGACGGACGAGGTGATCCCAAACAACACGCTACTCACTTCGTCGAAACTTGCAATAAGTAGGGACTTACGAAGATCTTTTGGTGAAGTAGTTTGTTCGTTCACTCAAGTAAACTGCCTTCACCTGGCTCATAAACCTCTGAACTAGAATCGATCGACAGTTGGGAACAGTTACAACGAAAGTTCTTCAATAGATTTTTCAGCACTCGTAGAACGGTAAGTATGATGGACTGCAAGGATCGCCTGACAAAGACTTCTGTTGTAAAGATGTGTATCCAAATGATGCACTAGAACTGTTATACATCTTGCAAGGCATCAAACCTTGCACTTTCGAAGAACTGGTGACCCACGCGCATGACATGAAGATAAGCATCCAGACTTCAGGAGGCATGGTTCTCATTCAGTTGGACCAGCAAGGAGGTAGAAGGGAGACTAAGAAGCCTAACAGCTCAAAAAAAGACAAAGAAGTAATGACTTTTGACACCGCACCAGCAAAAGTGGGAGTTAAAGCAAAGATAAATCCTTCAACCCAAACAACTTAGCCCAAACAACAAGAAAGGTGGAATGTGACATTGCGAGAGTTCGAGCAGAAACAGTATCAATTTCCCGATTCAAACGTCCCGGACATTCTTGACCAACTTTTAGAGGCGAAGTTGATCGAACTCTCAGAGTACAAGCGGCCCAATGAAAATGATCGAGTCAACGACCCAAGATTTTGCAAACATCACCGTATAGTAAGTCACCCGACTGAGAAATGTTTTGTTTTGAAGGAGCTGATCATGAAACTCAAGAGTTAGAATAAAATCATTCTAGATTAGGAAGGCATAACCTCGGCCAACCAGACCACCATCACTTCAAGTCCATTAAAAAAGGCAACACGCTGTAAGGAGGAACCAAATGACGTCGAAAAGTCAGTAATAAAGAAGATATCTGAAGCTTTCCAGATTCTTGTCACTAACCCTCAATTGCTTACAGCTTTACAATCAACCGAAGTCTAGCAGAACCAAGTCAACAATACTCTTCATACCTCGACAGGATTTCTACCTTCGGGTGATTCCAGCTCAACGGATGATTGGACGGCCCAAAATCACATCAGATGTTACTCTGCTATCTCCTTTTCAGATGAGGATCTTCTACTAAGTTCCAAGCCCCACAATTGACCATTGTACATCTCTAGCTATGTGAGAGAGCAGAAAGTTTGACGCATCCTAATTGACGATGACTCGGCAGTCAATATCATCCAAAAATCCACCATGAAGGAGCTCAGCATCGGTATTGATGAATTATCAGACAGCTGCTTAATGATCCATGACTTTAATCAAGGAGGACATAAAGCAATTGGGATGATTCGCTTAGAGTTAACTATCAGTAATCTCACTTCCAGCACTCTATTCTACGTGATCGATACATGTACCACGTACAAGATACTACTAGAGGACCACGGATTGATGAAAATGGAGTTGTGCTTTCAAGTCTGCATCAATACTTCAAATACTATAGGGATGGCATTCAAAAAGTCAATGCTGACTTAAAGCCATTTGATGATGCTAAATCACATTTGGCAGACGTAGTCTCCTACATAGACACGGACAATCCTGAACTCGTCCCATCAAAAACTCGCTTCACTAGGGGCATCCATAAAGAAGTCAAAGCTGTCAAAGACTCTGCCAATGCTCGCCCCTAGACTCCTACAAGGAGAATGTTTTGCTGTTGTTGTTACCGTCTCGCCTTTTATACTCGTGCAGGCAATGAGTATGTCTTGCCTGTTGTCGCTATCTCGCCTTCTATTCTCATCCGGACAATAAGTATACTTTTGTTACCATGTGATCTTTTTATACTAGTGCGGCTAAGGAGTCAACATTGCTGTTGTTGTTGCTATCTCGCCTTTTATACTTGTGTGGGTAAGGAGTGTACGTTGCTGTTGCCATCTCGTATTTTATACTCGTGTGGGTAAGGAGTATACTTAACTGTTGTTGTTTCACCTTTTGTACTTGTGCAGGTAAGGAGTGTGTTTTTTTAATTATTACAGTCTCGACTTTTATACTCGTGCAGGTAAGGAGCTTGATTTTGTTATTAAACTTTTTACTTTTTATACTCGCACGAGGAAAAGGGTGTGCTTTTGGTTTTTGAATTTTATGCCTTTTATATTCGTACGAGGTAGGAGTCTGAATTTGTTATTCAGTTACTGAGTTGCTGACTTGAGTTTTGACTCAAGGTTTGGGATTTGTCCCCAAATTTGGATTTGACCTTTGAGCTGGAATTTGGATTTAGTTTGGGTTTGGGTTTTTAGTTTGGATTTAGTCTTTGGATTTGAATTTAAATTTGGATTTGAATTTGGGTTTCGGATTTGGATCCGGATTTGGATTTGGATTTGGGTTTAGGTTTAGATTTGGATTTAGTGTTAGATTTTTTTTAATTTTTTTTTCAATTTTTTTTCTGTTTTCTATTTTTTCTATTTCTTTGATTTTTTTTCTTTATTTACACATAATAACATTTTAGAAATTTACCATTGATTGGACTAGTTTTGATGTCTTTTTGGCCTGATAGCATATAACCGTTGTTTGTGTAAATTTCTTGAACTAAGTATCATCTGAAAGTGAGCCTTTTATACTCGTGCAGGTAAGGAGCTTGATTTTGTTATTAAACTTTTTACTTTTTATACTCGTACGAGGAAGGAGTGTGCTTTTGGTTTTTGAACTTTATGCCTTTTATATTCGTGCGAGGTAGGAGTCTGAATTTGTTATTTAGTTACTAGGTTGCTGACTTGAGCTTTTGACTCAAGGTTTGGGATTTGTCCCCAAATTTGGATTTGAACTTTGAGTTCGAATTTGGATTTAGAGTTTGGGTTTGGGTTTTTAGTTTGGATTTAGGCTTTGGATTTGAATTTAAATTTGGATTTGAATTTGGGTTTCGGATTTGGATCTGGATTTGGATTTGGATTTGGATTTAGGTTTAGATTTGGATTTAGTGCTAGATTTTTTAAATTTTTTTTTCAAATTTTTTTCTTTTTTCTATTTTTTCTATTTCTTTGATTTTTTTTTTCTTTATCTACACATAATAACATTTTAGAAATGTACCTATTGATTGGACCAGTTTTGATGTCTTTCTGGTCTGATAGCATATAACCATTGTTTGTGTAAATTTCTTGAACTAAGTATGGCCCGTCTCATTCGAAAGTGAGCCTTTCGTCGAGTCGGTATTTTAATCCAATTGGATGGGAACTGCGCCTCCAACTTATAAGACTGAAGTAGAGGGGTTTGGTAGGGATTTGATCTGTTGCCCCTAACTTCAATCGGAGCAGATGGTTGACTTCTCCATTCAATGAGAGAGTCGGGTGAGAAGTCTTGTTGCTGTGCAAGTTGCAAATTCTCTATTTTAATATTTTAGGTGGTGAGAAACTGTATCTGTGCGTAAGTTTGTGGACCTGCGTACCCAGATAGAGATCTTGATGCAAACGATGGAGGAGTCATCGTTTTGCTAGTGGAGGCGGTCTTACTCTTTTTTGGCACTATTGATACACTGGATTCATGTTTTTTTCTTTTAAGGAGCAAAAGATGGGAAACAGAGAGGTCTCATCTAACATGCCAAAAATTTGATGCAGCTGTAAGTTTCGAACCGCAAACAATTAGACTTTGAAAATACGATTACGAATTATAAATAAGAATTTTGAATTTTTGTAAGATCGATTTCTGTGTAAATCTTTCGATTAATACTCGTTTGTGAATTTGTCAAGGGTTACATGAACTTAATTTTGAATGAAATAGATAAATTCCACTAAGGGTTGAACCTTGATCTCAGGTGGATATCTTAACTCCGGTGAGGGCCGTAGAGATTTGATCTCAGATAGACTGATTTGACTCAACTGAGGGTCAATACTTGATTTCAGGTAAATGCCTTAACTCTGATGAGGCCGCAAAGGTTTAATCTTAATTGGACTGTCTTGACTCCACTGATGGCCGTAGTGACTTGATTTCAGGCATATTAACTTGACTCCAGTGAGGGCCGTAGGGTATTAATCCCACTTGGATATTTAAAATTTTAATATTTTGAGTTTTTGATCTGAAAGATTCACTTCAGTGACGTCTAAAAACTATACACTCAAAATATTAAAAGAATAGATGAGGAAGAAAGTAAAACTTTAGAAATGAAAGATTTTACTTTGCCTGGGATCATTTGCAAAGATTGATGGAGTGCCTATTTATAGGGTTTTAGGAGAGGAACATGACAGAGACAACCAAACCTTACATGGCACCAACTCCATTATGTGTCCACCAATCATGCATATGATTATCAACTATGCACATGATTGATAGTTTACTAATGCACATAAGATTTTTTTTTTTTTTTTGAATTTGTGTGTGTTTACAAGAGGTGGACTTTATTTTGTTTACGGTAAAAGTCAAAATAAAAACGTGTCAACGAACGACGTCAAGCCATGATGTCGTGGACAATGAGAATTAGATTCAAATCTCATAGTCATAAATATTTCTTTTCACAAAAAAAAAAAAAAACAGAATTTTGTTTCTTCATGGGGTGCCTTTGAAGAAAATGTTAAAGGGGTTTCAAATTTGACTCAATTTTTTTTAGTGTAATTCACTGATCATTTTATATTATACAAAAACATAAGGTTCACTTAAAATAAAAAATAATAATAAAATAAATTTATGTGATGAAAATTATGAAAAAGTCATACTCACAAAAAAAAAATAAGAATAACAAGTGCAGAAGTCAAAAATAATAATTTTAATTAGAAAATAATTCTATGGGATTTTTTAAGTCGGATTAAAATGTTATAAATGATTATATGAATAAATTTGAATATATATATATATTGTTGAACACTACTAAATAGATTATATTATTATTTTAGTATTATATAAAATTAAAAAAAAATTTAGGAGAGCCCTTTTTATTATTATCTCGTATATGATATGTTTCAACTCTCTGTGTTGGCTTGTGATGGGTTCCAATTTCCAAGAGAGAATTTAGGTGCACCTATTCCCCTGTCTAGTATTGTGTAACAAACTAATAATACTTGAAATATCAACCATATGCTATGATTTTGTTGATGCATTGAGTTGTTTTTTTTTTTTTTACCGAAAAAAATGTACATCGCAGATATATTAATCATCACACCTGTAACTTAAAGTTTGGAGTCATCTATTAATGTCTTCATATAACATCTCTTAAAAAAAATGTCCACCACCTTAGTACTATTAGGGTTTGAACATACCTCTCCCAAACTGACCACAGTGTTAATGAATTTAGAACTAATACCGCCTGCACACAGTCAAAAGAAGGCATTACCTCTAAAGTGCAGTCTTTGATATTCAAACTCGGGTCAAACGCAATCAGACTATCATCTTAGGTGTTGGAGTTGTTATTGATTTCATGCAAAATTCTAAGGGCGTTGGCACGACCTTGAAACGAGAGTCGAATTTTACAGCCCGACACAAACAACAAATACAACCGTCTTCTAACAAAGTGTAACTATATTAATAAAATGTGAAATGAAAAAAATTAAAATTAAAATCTAAAATTTAAAATTAGACGAGTGTTATTTTATAATGTAAAATATAAATTTTATATAATATGTGCTAAAAAAAAATTTCGAAAGAAATTCTTTTTAATAAAAATAATAATACTTACTTAAAATATCAAAGCAATTATACTTTTCTAATAAGTGGCTGTATTTAGAGATAAGCGTTCGACTCTCCTGTTCGGCTACCAAATTCAGGTCGAACCTTTTCTAAAATTCTAATTCAAATATGCACGGTTCATGATGACGAATGATTGTGCACCGAGCCAACACAGCTTGACACGTCAACAATGTCAGAAATTTTGCTGACGTGTCAAAGTATTATAACCCAATTAGAAAATCAATTTGGGTGATAATCCATTTTGTTTAATCAACATTTAGTCTTTCGCGAAAAAATCCTAATGTTATGATCCAAAATATTATTATCTATATATGCTGCCAATAGGCGAGCACATTAATTTACAAAGAGATCTTTTTTCTTTTTCCCTTAACATAATTGACAATCCTCAAATTAGATTTTTAAAACGAGATTGCGAGGTTCTTACAATATAAACAAATGCATTACTTTCGTCAAACTTAATCATAAAAAAATTCACATCTTACACAAATTTGAGGGTCCTAACAAATTACACTATACATACAATCTATATTTCCACACAATTCATTCATGTGGAAAAGTTGTGAAAGGTTATACGTCAGACAATTGAATATATTTGCCAGTTTAATTTTGATTGACTTGAAGATATCCACAATCCTAATTAATTAGACTTGGTCATAATCTCTTATAATAATTATATATTAATTAAAAACAACTTTAATTATTTGTGGTTTAGTTTTATTGGCTATTTGTTTTGTTTTGATGTTGCCAAGAACTTATCATGCGACAACGTCAACTTAAGTGTTGGGCAACAAATTGACATCATAGGGGAAAGTAAAACTCAGGGTTCAAGTCTGATATTGTTATTGTTGTCGACAAGGAATACTTCTCACATATTTTCAGGTAAGGTTGAAAACTTGCTTCTATAGTTTACATATTTCCCCCTATTATGGTTGGACTAATTTAAAATTTAAAAAAAGAAAAATGATATTTCACTTTCATAGAGCAACTTGCTACTTGTTGCTTAATCTTCCAAAGGCAAAAGTATCAATGTGGGGTATTAGGCATTGATAGTTGCTCCTTGAAAATATAGGCGCTATTTAATAGGCATGATCTAATTAGTGATTCCTTACAAGAAAAGTAATCAATATATATATAACATATTTTAACTTGATAACTTAAAGACTATAGTCAAGAATTCTTAGCAACTTTTAGGGCAAATATCTATCCTAAAGAAGTCTTTTAGGGGAAGGGAGTATGGGGGTTTATTGGAATAGGGAAAAGTTATCTTTATTGTCTAGCTCATGTTCAACGAGTTTCCTAATAGACTAAAAAATAACATATATCCTTAAGAAAAGACAAAAAATAAAAAGGATATTGCACCAAGACTTCCTAAACCATGTTGTAAGGTTTAGGAAAAGAGTTACACGGTCATGTCCATATTTTTATAAAGAGACCATGTTTGCTATTTAAATTGGAGATTTTCATTTCATTATGAGCTAATCTTCGCCAATTTTGCCTTGGCATCATAGTTTGCCCTATATATCAAAAATTTATAGAAATTTTCAAACCTATCAAAAATAAATTTTTTTATTATAATTGACTCCGACTGAAATTCGAACTCTAAACTTTTATTTCTGAAAAGGAGTTTGGTACCAATTGAGCTATAATTTTTTGATCAAATTGAGCTATAATTCATTGATATAAAAAAATATTACTTATATATAAATAACAAAAAAAAAAAGAGAACTCATATAAAAGATGTATTGAAATTATTATTATTATTATTATTATTATTATTATTATTATTAATCAAATAAGCTACACATTAACAAGACATCAAGCATGCCACATTACAATACAATTTTTTTTTCCTTTATGCAAACAAACAATGCTTCTTGCCTAAAAATTTTTTAAGGAAAAAAACAAAACAAAACAAAACAAAAGCATCATTATTGTCAAATGGAATCATCAATCGTGCTTTTCTCCATCTACATTTCGCTTTCAAATCGTTGGTGAATTATATTAGTACCAGAGAGGCGGAATGCTTTGTTCATTCCTGAAGAAATTTGTAGGATCAGCCTTAGTCTTCACGTATACCAACCTGTCAAAGTTGTTATTGAAGTACTTAACTCCCCAAACCCTTGCTTGCTCCACGGTCGTCTTGCCGAAGATGTTGTTCATGCCAATATCAAGATCCCTGTAGTTAACGTACGCTGATCGCGGGTTTTTGGAGACGTAGGGAGCCATGTATTTGTAAAGATTTCTCGTCCAGGTTATCCATTTTCGGGTCGCCGCATCACCACCACCACTCCATGTGGTTCCGTATGCAATCTTGTATAGATTTCCTGCTCGGTGTGGGAATGGAATGCTGTCCTCAGGAATTTCAGCCATTCTTCCTCCATATGGCACCAAGGCCAGGAGAATGGTCGTATTAACTGCTGACAGCCTTTGCATCAAGCCTTCCAGGGCCTTCTCAGGAATTGGTTCTACCACATAGTCAGATTTCCCTTTGGACTCGACTCGGAATACGTTGTTTCTGGCGATGAAAAATGACAGGGAGATATTGGGATCAATGGGGACTCCTGAATCAATGCTCCCAAAGTTGGCTTGAGCCCTGGCCCAGTTCATTTCGTAGCAATCAGCCTTGGTCACGCCGAGCTCGGGGAATCTCTCCTGGATTAGTTGAACAAGCTGATCGGCGCGGCCTAGGAAGAATGCATTGAAATCGGCTCGTACAATGTAGTTTCCTGATGCGGTTGTGTTGGTTGTTCTTATAAGAAGTTGTAGCCAAATATCATTAGGAAGCTTGCTGGCCACGGACTGCCATTGATAGACTAGTTTGGTTGCACCTTGCTCCAATGTTTTTCGGATTGAGAATATAGTCACGGTTGGTGGGACATCAACCAACTGTATTTTCCAAGCAATAACAATTCCAAACGTATTGCCTCCGCCTCCCCGAATCGCCCAAAAAATGTCTTCTCCCATTGCAGCCCTGTCGAGAATTCTTGCATTGGCGTCAATCAACAGGGCATCCACTATATTATCCGCGGCTAGGCCATATTTGCGCATCAATATACCGTATCCTCCTCCACTAAAGTGGCCACCGTTGCCCACGGTGGGGCAAAGGCCGGACGGGAAGGCCAGAGTGTTAGTCCGCTGAGAAATGTTGTAGTACAATTCGCCTAAAGCCACCCCGGTTTGGATCCAAGCCGTCTTGCTGGTAACATCAATGCTGACTTTGGACATGTTGACGAGATCAACCATAACAAATGGAATAGGAGAAACGTAAGAAAGGCCCTCCTCATCGTGCCCGCCACTTCGAACGATCACTTGCAAGTTGAACTTGCGAGCGCAATAGACGGTGGCTTGGATATGGGATGCATTGGTTGGAGTAACAATATATAGAGGCTTCGGAGTTGAAGATGTATTGAACCTAACGTTTTGCATGTTGTATAGCAATATGGATGAATATGAGGAGTTGAATGGGGCGTAAAGGACCTTAGTAATGGAGTTTTCGGTATAGAGAGAAAGGCATTGGAGAATTTTTTATGGTTGTCGGCTGAATTCCCGCCAGAGAAGGATGAAAGCAAAAGAACGAAAAGCAATGGCAACATTGTAGTTGTGATTTTACTACTCATCATCGTGGTGATTTTGCTGCACTCAATTCAATTTTTGAGTCTTGATGAATGATGAGCATGTAACACTTGTGCAACAGGCTGCCCTATTTTATAGAACTCCCAAGAGGATGTTTACCTGGGGAAGCAACATATTAACGTCAAATTAGCGTAGTTGAGGAGGCTTGACCCAAGCTTGGTAAACTTAATTGAATATTGGAGCCTTATCTTTACCAATTCATTAATGTCAAGTGGTATAGGAATCAAATAAGCAAAGAACACATGCACAACAGCGAGTATAGTAATTAAGCAAAGTCATACAAAAAGAAAATTGAAGTATTTGAAATGAAAAAAATATTGCATCCCAATATAAAATCTGTGCTTGTGTGGATAACTTACTTATTATCTTATACCATACAAATTTATTTTTTTATTTTTTTATTTTAATTAGACCCTAATTATTGTGTAGGTTCAGATGATGAGTAAGTTATACTAAAAAAAAAAAAATGAATTAAATTAAAAATCCCCAACATATTAATGCCAAACCAGAATAATTGAGGAGGTTTCACCTAAGCTTGTTAAACTTGATCGAATATTGCAGCCTTATCTTTACCAATTCGTTAATGTTAATTGGTACACGGATCAATTAAGTAAATGGTTTTAGGTTAGGACGCAATATTTTTTCATTTCAAGTACCCTTTTTCTTTTTGTATGATTTTCGCTTACTATACCGGCTGCTAGTATATGTGTTCTTTTACCTACTCAATGGTTTGAAATTACATAGAATACCTTGATTTTTTTTTTGGGGTGGGTGGGTGGGTTTGAGGAGGGGATTGAATAGTTGCCCAAAAGTTGGCTTAACTGAATTTAACATCGGCGGCTTTTGCTATTAAATTTTGGTAAACTTTCACAAGAAGATTTTAAATTGAAAGATGGAAGCAAAACTATTGTGTGCCCAATTATAGCTACGAAACATTGATGACATGCGATCAATTGTTAGTTAAATATTTTATGGAAACAATAATAGCGTAGGCATGTCTTGCAATGTTTCGTTTAATATTGTATCTTTAACTTAGATTGTTCGGGTTTAATTTGTAGTCATTAATAAGGTAACAGTGAGAATAAAAACGACCAAGTTTGCTGGAATTTGGATCCTCTTTTTGGTGCATACAAGTTTTTTTTTTTTTCGGGAACAATAATCACTCGTAGCGAAATTATGTTGCAACCTTCAATATAAATGAAAGGTGACCCTTAATGTATCAGCAAGTTTACTCTACTGTGGCTCAAAATTCACAAGTTTGAGTCATAAAGATAGTTTCATTTGAAGGAAAAGTGGACGGATTGAGTCTATTTGAGCTAGTAGAAGATCCTAATGTGATTCTTGAACATTCTGCTATTTTAACAATGCCAGTGACTTCGCGCTGGTGGGCCTTTCTTTGCTGAGATGAAATGGTCCTTAGATGCACGTGTTTTGGGATGTCCTTTTTGCTATTTTTATTTTGTTAGGATCATGAATTGTTAAGAGGTGGTTTTGGGTGCATTCTTGGGGCTTTGTTGGGATCATGAATTGTCAAGGAGTAGTGTTTGGGTGAATTCTGTGAGCTTTGAACTAATAAGGGCTTGCAAATGCTGATAAGGACTCGTTTGCGCAAGGTTCTTGTACATGTATTTTTGGTCTATTAATATGAAACTATGTTGTTCAGCAGAAAAGGGGGAAAAGAAAAAAAAAAAAAAAGCCTGTGTGTAACTGTAAATCTTACCATCATCCAAATCACAACGTGTAAGAATCTCGTGAAATGAATGAGAATCTAGTGAAATGAAACGTTGAGTCTTTAACATATAATATACATCTTTTTTTATATGTAAAAATATACATAAAATTTGTACAAGTGGATGTAATTGGGTTCAGGCGTCCAGTTTCACATATTTAATAATAACGTAAGATTTGATTCCAAGTCGAACAATAAAAATTTTTTAGGGAATGGGGAAATCAAACAAATCCACGACATACCAAACATCTGGTTTACATAAAATACTCACAATTCCCTATTAGAAAATGAACTGATGCAAGGTGAACTAGTCCTTTCTCGTCATGTGGAGTGTCTATCTGCATTGAAATATTTAATTTAACGCCAAGTATATAAAGTTTTAGATCATTATTGTAAACAAAGATTAAAATGAAGGCAATAATTGTAAGTTCTCAGTTATATATACAGACTCACAAAATCATTTGAAAAGAGTCAAGATATTGTAGCCTATTACGAGTATATTCACTGTAATGCATTTTATAAGTAACACATTTTGATGTTTATGTTCATCTTCCCTATCTAGCTCGGAACTGGGAAAACAACAACAAAATTAGGAGATTAATTTTTCTACAAGTCTGCGAGCTCCTTAATGTGCTAGCTAAGTGTAAACACATAAAAAAAAAATGAAAAAAAAAAACAAGAAGAAGTTTCAAAGGTTGGAGCCGGCCTTTGAATTTCTTTTTCGAAGGTCGGTTTCAACTTTTAAAAAGCATGATTTATTAAAAAACAAAAAAACGAAAAAAAAGGAGGAAAAGTTGGCTGGGAATGACTTGTAAATAGGTAATTCCACTGCCCAAGCAAAGCAAAACCAACGAGAGGGAAGCATTTGCTAAAACATTGCAAAACAATTTGCAAATCTTTTCCCTACATTTTCATATTTTAGTTGTATACATTCTAAACACTATTAAGTGCGATCTTTTAAAGTAAAAGTCTAAAATATTTACTATACTCATTTACATATATATTTTAGGTGTACTCTCTCTGATCATCTCAGATTAAGATCTGTAAGAGTAAAAACTTAAAATATTAAAATAATAAATATTCGTCTGGAATTGAGCTTTCTACAGCCCTCAGCGAAACCAGTTCACTTGAGAACAAGCTCCTACGGTCTTCAGCGAAGCTAAATAGTCCAAGTGAAATCAAACCCCAGCCTTCAGTTGAGTCAAATTAGTCTACTTGAGACCAAACTCATACGGCTCTTACCGAAATCAAATCATTCCAAATAAGATCAAGTCTCTATAACCCTCATCGGAGTCACAGCATCCCCTTGAGATCAAGTCTCGGTCCTCAGTGGAATCCAGCATCTTTCAATTAACATCAAGCTTGCCTGGCCATTGACAAAAAACACACAGGAGCATTAATTAGAGGATCTACCTAGAGATCAACTCTACTTATATTTTAAATTCTCATATGTAATTTGTATCTGTATTTTCAAAACCTTATTGTTGCAGGCTGAAAACATACAGGTCCCCCTCACAATGTTTAGCACGCTTAGTATCCCTGCTTCTCATCTTTTACTCATTTTAAAAAAATAAAAAAAAAATTCCAGAAGGAATCTAGCTCCTCATGGTGCCAAGGAAGACTACGACCACCATCACCAATAAAAAGGCGATTGCTTCATCACTTGCATCAACTACCTTATTTGGGTATGCAGGTCCACAGACTCGCGCACGGACACGGTTTCTTGTCACTCAAAAGAGTCACAAACTTGCGCAACGATACGGTTCCTCGCCACCAACAAAATTCAAATGGAAGATCTGCAGCTCATACAGCAACAAGATTTCTCACATGACTCTCACCAAATGGAGAAGTTAACCATCCACCCCGATCGAAGTTGGAGGCAACGAGTCAAATTTCTACGAAGCACTCCACTTAAGTCTTTCAAGTTGGGGGCACAGTTCCTATCCAACTAGACCAACAGAGGGTCAGAAGCACCAATGCACTAACAAGGTTCACTTCCAAATGAGACGGGTCATGCTTATTTTGAAGAAATTTACACAAACAACGCTTACATGCTGTCAGGATTGCACCTCGACTTGGTTCAATCAGCAGTAAATTTTCGAAGTATTGTTATGTGTAGATAAAAAAAAAAGAATCAAAAAAAAGAAAAGAAATCAAAAAAGCAAAAAAAAAAAACAGTCTGAAACTCATGTGCAGGTTTAGAACTCACCCTCAAAATCCAAATCCAGATTCGAGAGTAAATCCTAAACCCCGACTGAAATCTAAAACTCAAACCCAAACTCGGATTCAAACTCAGGCCTAAAGTCCAAACTCAAATTTCAGCTTAAAGTCCAAATCCAGACCCAAATCCAATGTCCAGATCCAAATTCGGGCTCAAATCCTCAAAATCAAATCCCAGTTCAAATTCAAATCTCCAAATCCCAGTAAATCCAAACTCAAGCCCAAAACCCAAATTCAAATTCTGGGCGAAAGCTCAAACTCAAACTCCGGTTGAAAATCCAAATCCAGATTCGAGGGTAAAGCTTGAACCCTGACTCAAAGCCCAAGTTAGCAACTCAACAGTAAATCCAGACTCCTGCCTTGCACGAGTATAAAAGGTGAATATTTCAGTAAATTCACACTCCTACCTCACACGAGTATAAAAGGCGACAGTTCAATAGCACACTCTTGTTTCGCACGAGTATAAAAGGCGACAATAATAACAGCACACTCTTACCATGCACGGGTATAAAAGGCGATCAACTAAAGTACACTCTTACTTTACACGAGTATAAAAGGCGACAATAATAACAACACACTCTTATCTCATACGAGTATAAAAGGCGATCAACTGAAGTACACTCCTACTTTGCACGAGTATAAAAGGCAATCAATTGAAGCAAACTCTTGCCTCGCATGAGTATAAAAATAACAATAACAACAACATAACAACACACTCCTGCTTCGCATGAGTATGAAAGGCAATCAATTGAATCACACTCTTACCTCGCACGAGTATAAAAGGCGACAATCCAACAACAGACTCTTGTCACGAACGAGTATAAAAGGCGACAGCTCAACAACAAAGCACTCCTGCGTCACACGAGTATAAAAGGCAACAACACAACTCAACACTACTGCTTCGTACGAGTATAAAAGGTGACAACAAAATTCAACACTCCTACCTCACACGAGTATAAAAGCAACTCAACACTACTGCCTCACACCAGTATAAAAGCAACTCAACACTACTGCCTCATACGAGTATAAAAGGTGACAATAAAGTTCAACACTCCTACCTCACACGAGTATAAAAGCGACAATACAGCTCAACATTCTTATCTCGCACGAGTATAAAAGCGACAACCCAATAACAGACTCCTGCCTTACATGAATATAAAAGGTAACAATCCAACAACAGACTCTTACCTTACACGAGTATAAAAGGCAGACAGTTTAACACACTTGTCTCGCACGAGTATAAAAAGAGACAACTACAACACTATAAGAACACTTTTGCTTCGCACGAGTATAAAAGACGATGACCCAACAACAGACTCATACCTCCCACGAGTATAAAAGGCGACAACCCAACAACAGACTCCTTCCTCGCACCAGTATAAAAGGCGAATGGTCAAAGTACACTCCTAACCCGCACGAGTATAAAAAGTAAGACAGTAACGACTATACAAGGCTCAGTCCAGAACTCCTGATCCACATGAGTATAAACTGTAAACGAACCAAAAGGATAAAAATATTAGAGGGTTTGAGTCTGAATCATTATTCCAGTCTTAATCTTTTACTCATTATTACTGCAGGCCAAGCTTCTGCATCCTTTTAGCAGGGAAGATGGAGTTAGTTGCAGAACCTTAGAACAAATGATAGGATAGGTCACCACGCATAAGATGACGATCAAGTCCAATGCAACTGCAAATCTTTGAGGAGTACTTTTGCAACAATGAAAATACTTGTCCTAGTTTATCACAGCTCTCTCAACTTACTTCGCGACTGCAGCCATACGAAGCAGTCGAAACGAAAATTATGTATTTCTAATTCTAGAACTGGAGAAACAAGGAGAGAGTAGTACAAAGAGCTATTGTTTCTGAAGTACAGTCTACCATCATAGCTGTTCCTGTGGTAGATCTCACCAATATAACGTCATCCTCAAATGAGACAGGTCCAAACTCCACTACTACAATGGTCCCTTAAGGCTATTTCATCTAAAGATATAGTCGGTTGGGCTACACGTACTGGTCCTGGTGATTTTATGAAGTCAGTTAGAGGTTCATCCCGTACAGGTACTTCAATCCGAGAGGAAATCCTGCACCAGAAGGGAGTCGTTCTAGTGAAGCTCTGGCTCTCTTTCCAGTACACCCCGACAACGTCAATCAACAGAAAAGTTCTAGTAGTGTCAACGTTACCGACCTGCCAAACGAGCACGCAATTGACTTGGAGCTACGTCTCGGGCTCCACGAAGTCGACTAATAAGGATAAAGTGCAACGATTTTGGTGACACTGCCTTGACTTGTGGAACGCGCATAGTCGACTGCCTCGTTTGTCCTTTATGACAAAAAGAGACGTGAATGAGGACCCCCACCTGATCTAACATATCCTCTTTTTGACTTTTGGATAAAAAAATCAAAAGAAAAAAAAAAGAGTAGCTTTTGTTGTGTATATATTTCCTGCATGTTCAAGTCACAGAACTCACCTCTCATCATTGTTCTTTATCTTTGAAAAAACAAGATGGTTACCCCCCTACCCTTTCTTTTACAGGAAATTTTGTAATCAAGAAACTACAGACATAAGAGTCAAAAAGAGAAAGAGTCATTCGCTTCGAAGCTCTCGAATCTCAGTCTCTGACGCCATCTTAATCGATGAAGTTCCAACCACTCTTTTTAGTTCACATCTATCACACGAGTCGAAAAGTTGTAACCGTCCTCATCTGTTCTCAGATGCGGTGATAGACGAAGAAGTTCCAACTACTCTTCTTATGTCATGGCATACAGAGGAATCATAACTACGGCTCATTTTCCATGTACTGGCCTTGAAGTTTCGTGGTATTGGACCTTCTCCATAAGGAGGTTCAAGTTATTTATCTACTGGATCATCTTCACTATAACTATAGAACTTCAAGTTCTATAAAAAAACCTTTGCGAGTTATGAAAGCTCAACATCAGTCAAGCTAATCAGAGATAAAGACTTCAACAGTCAATGTTCTTCAAGATCTCTCAAATTTCAAGTTAGACTTCAAGACTCAATTCGGATCACGTCCCAAGGTCCTTCCTCACCAAATTTTGAAGTGGGAGCATCTGTAAACATATAAAAAAAATGAAAAAAAAAAAAGAAGAAGAAGTTTCAAAGGTCGAAGCCGACCTTTGAATTTCTCTTTCAAAGGTCGGTTCCAATCTTTGGAAAGCATGATTTATATATATATATATGGAGAAGCTAGCAGGGAATGGCCTATAAATAGGCCATTCCGCTACCCAAGCAAAGCAAAGTCCAAGCATTGGCTAAAACATTGCAAAACAATTCCCAAATATTCTCCCTATATCTTCGTATTTTAGGTGTATACACTCTAAACACCATTCAGTGTGATCTTTCAGAGTAAAAGCCTAAAATATTTACTATACTCTTTTCCATACATATTTTTGGTGTATGCTCTCCGGTCGCTTCAGATATCTGTGATAATAAAAACCTAAATTATTAAATAATTGTTTGGGATTAAGCCTTTTACGGGTCTCAGTGGAGTTAAATAGTTCAAGTGAGATCAAGCCCCAACATTCAGTTGTGTTAAATCAATCAACCTGAAACTAAGCCTATACGGCCTTTACCGGAACTAAATCATTTCGAAAGAGATCAAGTCTCTACGGCCCTCATCGGAGTCATGACATCCCCCTGAAATCAAGTCTTGGCTTTCAGTAGAACCTAGCCTCTTTCGATTAAGATCAAGTTTGCCTGGCCCTTGACAAAAATCACACAGGTGTATTAATCCGATTATCTACTCAGAAATCGACCACACTTAAATTTTAAATCCTCATCTGTAATTTGTATCTGTATTTTCGAAGTTTTACTGTTGCATGCTCGAAATATACAAATCGCCCTTACACTAAGCTAACCCTTGGAGATATTTAATTGATTATGGTTATGAGCCACAATCGAGCAACATGAATGACCCTGCAAGGTCAAGATAGATTTGCCCAAGAATCGTGTGTATATGATTTACTTTCAACGAGGACATTGCTATGTTTTTCATTTTTTTCTAGTTTGTTGGATTCAATCTTTACATGCTAATTACGGAGACTAGGATCCAACTACTTTACTGTTAGATCAGGCGACCGACTAATGAAATATCAAAGATATAATGAAAGTGAGAGAGGCTTAATTCTACCAATTCTTTGTGACATGTTAGAGAGAGATCGTTGTATGTGCAGTATAAAAACATAATTAGCCAAATTTCACGAATTTCGTATTTTAAAATAAAGTTAGGAAGGTTCAGATTTTGGTCGCATGTGAATATCAATTCCTTTTTCTTTTTTTTTTTTGCGCAAAATTCTTGGATCGAATCGATATAATTACGACTTGGTCAACTTCTGCTAACGATTTATGAAAAAAAAAAAAATTAATACCCATAACGTATGTGTGGCTCAATTTGGGATTAGTTCAAACTTCTAGATTGAATTGCAAGGTTTATATTCATGTGAAACTTTAAAACATAAAGTTAAGATGTAAGTCTTCAATTTCTTTATATTGCCCGAAACCGTGAGAAAGAAAAAGTAGTAAACTTTATTGCATAATTTTCCAGGCATTCAAACTTCGAGTTTGCAAGAAACCCAAATAAATTATTCCGACTTTCATTGAACGTCCAATTCTTTGTTTTTAGGTTGCAAGAGAAACGTCTGCTGCAGCAGACCAAATATATTGAGAAATATTTGTTTATTAGATTGTGGATAAGAATTTTTAAAACTGTATCCGACTTAACATTTATTAATGATTACTTATTTGTGTTTGGAATAGATTGTAATCTCTTTGTGTGTGACACGCTTTCAAAGTTTAGAAATTGAATATATATATATTGTTGAAAGTTGTCAAGTCTCCTTCCTTGATTCTAGAAGGAGTATACCAACAATTTGTATATAATGGTAATTATCTTGGTCCTTTGCTTTGGATCCACGGGAGGGCTTACACCCTATTTTATTAAAATTTAACAGTAAAAGAGCTCTTTTATTACCAAATGAAACGCCATGAATTCAAGTATCCGCGAAAATTTTTAGTTAAGTTAAATGAAAATTCTAAGAGTTTGATTATTTGATAAGGTGTAATACCAAAATATTTAATATAAAAATTAGCTGTCATGGAATAAATTTGGAAAATAACTCCATAAACAAATTGATCATTATGGAAAAAAGTTTGTGAGTTTTTCTGGAAACCTGAAAATGCCCTCCAGCTGGGGATTGAATTTTGATATGTGGTTTCCTCTTTGATGGCGTCCAAGAGTAAAATTGTTTTAGAGTTTGATTATAAAACTTAATTTTAAATAGTAATAAAATAATTACGTAATTTATTTAATAGTTTCTAATAATTTATCTGTTAATTAGTTTATTTAACGATTTTTTATAGCTTATATGTTATTTCTTTTTTTTTTAAATTTCAATCATTCACTCATATCAATTTATTACTATTTTATTACTACCTAAATATTGCATTTTAGTATTTTCAATTGTTTTAACCTGTAAGATAAGAAAACAGTAGAGTCTTCTATCATAACAGAAATGTGCAGTCAAGCAATCACATAAAATAAACTTGGACATCAAGCTTTTATATATTAAAAATAAATTTTAATCGAATCTTCTTGGATAAGGACTCGAATTGAAGACCATCATAATTAAAGAAAACTCTATCACCGCCCAGCCAAAACCCATCTGTTTATTTTGATTTATCGTTTAAAGTTACTAAAAAGCAAATCACGGGATGCAATTACCAATATAAATTTCTACTTTTTTCTTTTTTTCATTAGGAAAGCTGTTGGATATGAGCAACACAATTTCTTTTAATTTATTAAGAGATTTATTAGGTTATGAATTATATAAGAGACATATCTCTCCTTCCAGCACACTCTCCCTTTTTAGGAGTAGAACGCAAAATCTTTCAAGATCTCTAAAATATCAGTCTAACCTTTAGCCACTGAATTGTTCACTCAGGGCATATAAATTTCTACTGTTTGGGAGATAACTAATGTGCTTCAATTAAACGAAAAATCTTTAAAACCAAAGTTGTTATTTCAATTAAGTAAATAGAAAATACAGTTGCTAAAACAAATTAGTGATTTTCACCTAAGGTAAAATGAAAACAATATGTTCTCCCATCTTGACAGAAATAAGGAGAGAAAAAAATCTCTTTATACAACTTGGAAAATCAAGTATTACATTATTTAAAAAGAAATTTTAATTATTTGGCATTAGCTACAACTCGTAGGAGCGTGTAATTATATTTATAAACTTGTAATTTGATATCATATGTTAACCTAAAATTTTAAGATATTGGATTCATGTATCTTTCTCACATATATGTTACTTATTCTTCCTTGTTACTTCTAATATGACTTAATCACACAACTTACATTTGAAAATCTAACAATCTCTTCGCTAAAACCATTGGAACCACAAGTTATTTTAAGTAATCAAATAAAAATTATTTGCTAAATAGATTAAATGATTTTCAAATATTAAAAAAAGAAAACTACAGTGTCTCCCATCTTGTCAGAAATTTGAGCCTCGTGAAAAAAAAAAAAAAAGAAAAAGAAAAAGTCGCATTAAACAACTTGGGAGATCAAGCATTTAGTATTCATGATTTAAAAAGAAATTTTTTTGATTAATAAAGATTAGTAAATATAAATGCAAAAAGTAACTTAAATGTGGCCAAAAAATGATTTAAAAAGAAATTTAATAAGTAGGCTTCAACTACAACTCGAATAGATGACCTTTACAATTTCTTTGAAAAAAAAAATCTATTATCATCGAGAAAAATTTATTTGGTATTAGTAATTTAAGATATCGACAAACAAATAAGGGATACCTAATTAGGCCTCCAAGTCCTTAGTTCGTAGAGGGAGTCAACTTTGTCTTCTTTTTTTTAATTAATTAAATTCAATTGAGACTCAAACTCATAAAGATGAGCTGAGTAGAGTCAACTTGTTCTTATGAGATAATATTTTCTTCAAAATTCAATAGCTTACTTCCACTTGATACTTAAAGGCTACATCTTCAACTACTATACGAAGGGTTGTATTATCAATCATCTATCTATTCAATGTACTGTTAGACCAATTCAATTCAAGATCTCGCAAGCAATGAACTTAATTTAGTCAGGCCTCCAGAAACTTTCCTCGATATCTCACTTTTTTCAAGCCTACAAATTTCAACTTAACACGAAGTAATGAAGTATCCTGTTTAAATTCATAGATAATTGCCGTCCACAAAGTAATCCACTAGAAGAAGCCTTGAGGGTTTAGAGAATTAGCAAAGCGCGTAACTTCGTTCATTTGGTACCCAAAAAAAATAAAAAAAAATTCTTCGGTCATGATAATTTTCTACCTCTTGAATGAATATTGACCTGCTTTTGATTGCATTAAAGAGATGGGACATAACTCAGTACAACAACCATAACAACAACTCGGTATGAGTGTATTTGTAATTTTCTTTTGTTGATAATTGGAGTTCTTTTCAACTTTTTTTTTTTTTTTAGTAATTTCACTCTAATGAAATTATTTATACCGATTGACTGAAAGAAAAAAAAACAACAACAAGAAGTTTTTAATTCCAAATTTAATTGGGATCACGTAAATGACTTTATTTTTGTTATCGCGTTTTGTTATGTATTAAGTCAATTATATTCATTTAAATGACCACTTAAATTAGGTAAGATGACAAATTAATTTTTTTTTATGATATTTAAAATTATGACACTAAAATTCGAATTTACTCTCACGTCTTCATACCACTCGAGTCAAAACTTGATGGATGTTGGTATGAATCTAGTACTTCTTTCCTTAAATGAACGAGGTACAAAAATCATTATGGTATTGCTCGTTACTATATTAAATTTGATTTTATTGTATTTCAAAGATACTTTAATTGTTAAATATTTAAATCTCTATTTTTAAGATTTCATATTTTAATTTTAAAAATAAGAGTTTGGAGTTTATAAAAATAAAGAGAATTATCCTTATTATATAAGTTACAGAATAATAGTCCTTTTATTAGAATGAAAAAAAAAAAAAAGTTTTGGTCTGAAAAAAAAAAGTCACATTTTGCAAGGTTGGCTCACAGGGTTTTGCAGGTTAAATATATTGCCGTTAGGCTGGGCTTAGTAGTGGAGTCCAGCCTTTCTTTGAAACTCAAATCCATACAGAATAAATAATACCCGAACACCTTTAAACTTGGATTTTACAAGGCAAATATATTGGGTGACCAAAGAAAATACACATTGGAAGCCCAATACAGTTACAATCGGCCTTCTTGCATAATGAACCCAATTGGGTGAAGCTCTTGCACAATGAAGCTAATTGGGTCAAGCTCATATTTTATAAACTTTTGAAAACGTTGAATTGTTGTCCCTGCTAGTTAAAAAAATTTGAACTATCAAAAGAAAGTTATAATCTAACAGTAGAGATATCGAATATGTCAAGTCAAGTTCTAGGTTTGAGTGTTTGTCGGGATAATCAGTGAAGCTAAATCTACGTTGGAGCCTGGTGTGAATAATAACATAACCATTTGAACTGTTTACACATACCCTAAACTTTGGCACAATACTTCCTTACGAGACAAGTTGAAGCACTATCCACTTTTCCATTTTATTTACCAAAAAAAATAATAATTTGAACCTCCAGTTGGCGTGATGAACCTAAAAACTTTGTTATTAGTCTCGTACTTTTGTCACAATTGATTAGGACATTTGAATAGAACTTCTTACTTCTGAGCTTGGGTTTTAATGATTTTGTCTTCGTCTCTTAACCTTTTCTAACTAACTAATGAAAAAAACCTCTGCCACCATCAGGGACGGATGCAGGTTGTAACGAAGGGGGGCAGTTGCCCTCTCTCAATTTTTAAATTAAATATTTTTATAGGCACAAATTACTGCTTGCTATCATTCAGCTCAGTGGTTTATGTGCCCAATGGCCCTTCAAACTCCAGATTCGAGCCCTCCAATGCCCCTTTTTTGTTTTTTTTTTTAAAAAAATTTTTTCGTTAGTTTCTTTATTTTTTTTTCTTTAAATAGAAACCTATTTACTTATTGGAGGCTTTCAAAAATCATTGTTTTTATATCCTTGGCTTTTCATAACAAATGTACTTGTTATAATAATTTTCATTTATTTTTGAAATTTTAATAGATTTTTTTATACTTATATTAGTTCTCTTTTGAAAGTTTTAGAGAAGTAAATTGATTTCTAGTTTTAAAAATATTTTATTCTTTAATAAAATAAATTATTTGTACTGAAAAAATATTTAAAAATTCATTTTATACCTAAGCATGTATTCGTTTAAAAAATTAACTTCAATTTTATTAATTATAACAATTAACATAAATAATTTTTTTAAACAATGAGCATGATAAAGAATTTAGTACATAATCATATTTGATATAAAAGACTAATTAATTAAATGATTACTTATATAAAAAAAATGCATTCAATTGTATGAAACAAAAGAAAATTTTAAAATACTAATATATCATAAGATATAATTATAATATTTATTATTATGAATAATTAATATTTTTTTTATTTTCATCATATATATTATTTTTGTTACTATTTTCATACATATAAAATTTGTCCCCCTTAAGAATTTTTCTAGATGCAAGTCGACCTAGACAGTGACATGTCCCCAATATTTCGAATTTAGATTTTGTAAGAATGCTAACAACCTAACAATTATAAGGATATGTTTACATAGTCAATTTTAATAACGCCACATAAAATACGTATTAGGAGTCTTGTAGTGATTGCAACATTTTAAAAAATGATTGAAAAGGAATACAAATTTGAATTATGCGATCCACACATCAAATCAAGTATCAATTTTAGTGTTTTTTTTCCTTCATGTTTCTACGAGTGGGTCGTCTATACATTTAACTCATAACCATGGTCGTACATACTCCAATAAACTTGAGAATGCCTACAAAAAAAAAACTCCATAGCAGACACAAATTATTCTGTTGTAGAAAGCCTATTAATGTGTAATCAAGGAAACATACAAAATTGGAAAGGAACGGAGCATCAGCTTAATTTAACTGAAATAGTAAAAATGTGTGCCTTTAGTAAGAAAAATGGGATTCAAATTTCAGTCTCGGCGGATTACTATATTCACTTCGAAAAAAAAAAGAAAAAAAAAGAGCTGGGGAGGAACAGGACACTTATATGCCAATTATCTGTCTTGTATCACTAAGTTAAGAAGTAAGATTCACGAACACTCCATTTTAAAGAAGTATGGTATATCAGACACATGTCAGATATGAACACATGTTCAACACGTTTTAAATATGTGTTAGATACGCCTAAAAGTATCTGACGAAAATAATTTTAAAAAAAAAATCAGACACAAATATCAGACAGAATAATAACATGTTTTGAAAAAAAATTAAAATTAAAAAAATAAATAAAAAAAGTTATGATGAGGTGCCTTATGATGAGCATGGTTGTAAAAATTAGACCAGACCGTCCGGTCCAACCGGTTGAACCGGTGACTGGTCGGTGGTCTAATCTGGTTCAAGGTAAAAATTGAAGGAAACTCAGACCGGTTAAAACCGATTAAGAACCGGTCAAAACCAGATCGGTCCAAGTAAAATATAAAAATTTTTAATTTTTAATTTAATTCTAAATTTTGTTTAAATTATAATTTGAATTTTAAATTTATAAAAAATTTTGATTTAATTTTAAATTTATCAAAACTTTTAATTGAATCCTTAAAATTAAAAAAATTAATATTTAATCACTATATATATATATATATATATATATTATTTATTTAAATTACTTTTATACATATATATATTATTAAATACCGGTTCGATCAGTTCAATATTGACTCACTAATATTTTCGGTTCGATATCCGATCCGATTCTGACAGCCTTGATGATGAGAATGCACGGCCACATCCTCTTCTCTTCTTCTTTTTTTTTTTCAAATGAGGCGCCCCTATCTGTTTTCTGTCTTTTTTTTTTTGGTTTTCAACAAAAGCAACAAAGAAGAAACATTTAATTTTTAAAAATTTTATTATTGTTTTATGCTAGTACTTATTATATACTATAAAATTTGGGATAAATTCAAAAACATAATATAAAATTTATTTTAACAACAAAAATAAAATTTAATCTAAAATTAAAATTATAATTTATATTATATTTTGAAAAATAATATTCACTTAAATTTATGTGTGTATATAAATGTGAATATATATATTCTATACTGTATTCTTTTTTTTTTTAAATTAACGTATTATTGTATCTGTATCCGTCCTGTCCATGTCGTTGTATCTATTTCCATACAACCTTGGTTAAGAGGGATGGGATGCTTTGTTCATTCTTAAGAAAAATGGTAGGATCAATGGCAGTTTTCACACCAACCAACCGATCAAAGTTGGTCCCAAAATATTTTAAACCCCAAATGCTAGCTTTCCTGTGACTTGTATTATCTAAATCGGTCATACCAATGTCAAGATCCCTGTACTTGACATATGCTGCTCTGGGATTCTTGGTAACACAAGGAGCCATGTAATTGTGCAAACTTCTGATCCAGTCTATGTGCTTTTGGGATGCATCCTTGCTATTTGAATTCCAATTCACCACGTACAAGATTTTGCATAGGTACCCACCTCTTCGCGAAAATGGGATACTAGATTCTGAAATCTCACTCATTCTTCCGCCGGATGGTTGAAAAGCTATGCTAGCTTCCTCAACTTCTTCAAACCTTTTCAAAAACTTTTCCAATGCATGCTCTGGCATGGGTTGCTTCAGGAAGTCAGATTTTACTTTGATGTTTCCTTTCATTGTTGTAGCCCTGTCAAGTAAAACTTCCAATGGTTTATTCCTTGGGTATCTGTGGAAATGTAGAGTGGACTCAATCCAATTCATTTCAGTGCAATCTTCTTTCACCAAACCAAGTTCAGGGAAGCATGGAAGAAGCCTATTAATGTCACCCAAAAACAAGCCATCAAATATAGATGTTATAGTTGTGTTTCCTTGCTGAGTGGGGAACTTTACCATTTAAGCAATTATATGTATAGATCTTCAGGAAGCTTGTTTGCAATTCTTTGCCACCGAAGAATAACTTAGGTTCCATTTTTTTTCTGCAGTTCTCATAACCTTGAATACAGTCACAGTCGATGGAACTGGCACTAAATTTATCTTCCAAGCAATAACAACGCCAAAAGTATTCCCTCCACCTCCTCTAACAGCCCAAAATAGATCCCACCCCCACCCCCCCCCCCCCCAACCCCACCATCCAGGCTCGATCGAGGAGT
The DNA here is from genome assembly GCA_037832335.1 of Carallia pectinifolia. NCBI lineage: Eukaryota > Viridiplantae > Streptophyta > Magnoliopsida > Malpighiales > Rhizophoraceae > Carallia > Carallia pectinifolia. The sequence continues at coordinate 21,279,072 of CM075449.1, forward strand.
CTGCCATCAACAGTAACTAATTGTGCATCAATCACATTATCTGCAGCAAGACCATATTTACGCGACAATGCGACGAATCCTCCTCCACTAATATGTCCACCAACACCAACGCTTGGACACAGTCCTGCAAGAAAGCCTAGAGTTTGCTTTTTTCAGCAATTTTATAGTAAAGTTCACTGAAGTCGCTCCGGCTTGTACCCATGCATTTTTGTTTGTTATGTCAACCTTGACAGATCGCAGATTTCTGAGATCAATTATCACAAATGGGAGAATGGAAACATAAGAAAGACCTTCAATTTCATGTCCCCCCACCTGGAATTCTAACTTGCAAACGGTGCCTTCGCAAACAATAAATGGCAGCTTGAACATGAGACACATTAGTTGGGGTAACAATTACTTGTGGCTTGGGAGTAGAGGCTTTATTAAACCTTTGGTTTGCACAGAGAATTGTAATATGGATGAATACGAAGAGCTGCCTTTGTTGTAAATGATCCTGGAAATAGAGGTAGAATTTCCTGAGTAAACGGAAAGGCATTGAAGAAAATGCTTGTGGGCATCAGCTGAAGTCAAGGTTGAGAATGAAAGCAGAAGGGTAAGAAGAAGCAGCAGCATTGAAGGACTTAGACAATACATATCTATTGCTGGTGATTTTGGCAATACAATTGCACAAGATACAGAACCGTATATACACTTGCTACAGAGTTGCTAGCTTGTTTATTGGAAAAAGATAAAATGTATGACATAAGGGTTGGTAAGAGCATTTTAGGTTCGGAAGCAAATGCAAGTATTCTTTCTTGTGGTGAATTCTTAGGGGCAAAGTTCATTTCCTTGCCAAATATCAAAACACAGTATACTTCTACATTCGAATTGACGTCCACCAGCTTGAATCCAAAGTAAATCAGTCGGTGGAGAGGACTCACACTAGGTGGGATAGTTTGCAGCTGAAATATTTGATGGAGAGAACTGAAGTTTAATTTATTATTTTTCCCTCCCTCCCATCTTCACGATGGTAGATCATCTCCACCAAGACAAAAAAAAAAAACGAAAAAAAGGGTAAATCAGCAGATAGACCACATTTCAGAGGCAAAAAGAAGGCATTTGAGAACTTACTTGCAAGCATTCATTAAATGAAAGAAACAAAAAAAAAAAAAAAACAAAGGAATATGGAAAGAGCCTGAAGAAACTAACTTGAGGAATGAATATATCAAACGGCATATCAATAAAAAATTATCATTAAAAATTAAATTGTGGAATCCACATATCAAATTAGGAATCAATTTTAATACGTTTAATATTTTTTATTTATGTTTCCTTGAGCGTACAGCCCATACATTGATCCCATATGCATGGCTACACATGCAACAATCAACTTGAGAATGTCTACATTAAACTCTATACCTGGCTGACCATATGTTCCTTAAAGGATACAAACAAATTATTCTCTAGAAGAGAAACTATTCATATTTAGTGAAGTAGACAAAAAAATAGGGAGGCAGCTCACAATTAGTAATTGTTGTTATATTTTTGTAGCGTGGATCATTACGGATATGAGAGTATTAGTCTAAATTTATCTCAAATTCATTGTTTTATTAAAATGAGTTAAGTCACTTTAACCAATTTACCCTTAATTTATAAACCTTTTTATTTTTTCTTCTCCCACCGATGTGAGATTTTTTGCTTTCCAACACTCCCCCTCAAGTGTAACTGGGATTTTTAACAACCAGTTAACACTTGTCTAATCATTACGGGCCTTAACATGAGGTTACCGTCTCAAATACCCACCCAAAATCTTTTTTCAGGTTGTTAAACTCGCCCAAATAGGTTTGGACTCTGATACCATGTTATATTTTTGTGGCATAAGTCATTACGAGTAGAAGAGTATTAGTCCAAATTTATCTCAAATTTATTTTATGAGGTCGTTATCTTATTAAAATAATTTAAATCATTTTAACCAACTTACTCTTAACTTATAAACTTTTTTATTTTTTCTTCTCCCACCGACGAGAGATTTTTTGCTTTCCAACAATTATAAGCCTCTGTTAGGTTGCCTTGACCCCAAAGACCTTGGGTGCACCAATCAACTTGAGTAATTACTTGATTGTTTGTCAATTATTTGTGAGGGGAGGGATACTTTGCTGATTTCTAAGGAAATTGGTAGGATCAATGGCAGCTTTCACACAAAACAACCTATCAAAGTTTGTTCCATGGTATTTTAAACCCCAAATGCTTGCTTTCCTATGACTGGTGTTACTTATATTGTTCATACCAATGTCAAGATCCCTGTAGTTGACATATGCTGCTCTGGGATTCTTAGAAACTTAAGGAGCCATGTAGTCGTATAACCTTTTGGGAAGCTTCCTTGCTTTCTGAATTTCAATTCACCAAGTACTGGATGGCACATATGTACCCTCCTCTACCTGGAAATGGGATATTAGACTCTGAGATCTCATCCATTCTTCCACCATATGGTTCTAAAGTTATACTTGCTTCCTCAACATCTCGAAATCTTTCCCATAGCATGCTCAGGCATAGGTTGCTTTAGATAGTCCCATTTTACTTTGATGTTTCCTTTTAGTAAAGTAGTCCGGTCAAGCAAAACTTCCAAGGATGTATTGCTCGAGAATCTGTTGAAATGTAGATTGGACTCAATCCAACTCATTTCATTGCAATCTTCATTCAACAAACCAGGTTCCGGGAAGCTTTCTTGAATCAGCAGAAGAAGCCTAGTCGTATTACCAAGGAAAAAGCCATCGAATATTGCGGATACAATTGTGCTTCCTTGCAGATCAGTTGGAAACTTTACCATGCCAGCCATTATGAAAAGATCTTCATGAAGCTTGTTCGTAACCTTTTTGCCACTGATGGAGAAATTTGGTTGCATTTTGCTCTGGGTTTCTCATAACCTTGAATACAGTTACAGTAGATGGAACTGGAACTAAATTTATCTTCCACGCAATAACGATGCCAAAAGTATTCCTTCAACCTTCTCTAATGGCCCAAAATAAATCCTCTCCCATCGAGGCTCAATCGAGGAGTTTCCCATCAACAGAAACTAATTGTGCATCAATCACATTATCTGCAGCAAGACCGTATTTACACGACAATGTGCCTTATCCTCCTCCACTAACGTGTCCACCTACACCAACACTCGGAAACAATCCTCCTGGAAAGGCCAATGTTCTGCTTTTTTTCAGCAATTCTATAGTGAAGTTCAGTGAGAGTCACTCCCGCTTGAACCCACTCATCTCTATTGGTTATGTCAACATTGACAGATCACCGATTTTTGAGATGGATTCTAACTTTCAAGCCGTGCTTTCGCGAACAATAAATAGCAGCTTCAACATAGGACACATTAGTTGGGGTAACAATTACTTGTCACTTGGGAGTGAAAGTTTTATTAAACCTTTGGGTTTGCACAAAGAAACGCAATGCAGATAAATACGAAGAGTTATATGGATTGTAAATGATACTGGAAATGGAGCTAGAATTTCCTGAGTAAACAGAAAAGCAGTGCAGAAAATGCTGATGGGTGTCAGCTGAAGAAGTCAAGGAAGAGAACCAAAAAAGAAGGGGCAAGAAGAAACTGCAGCATTGAAGGACTTGGACAATTCACATCTATTGCTAGTGGTTTTTTTTTTTTTTTTTGGCTATACAATAGCTAAAGGTGCACAACCACATAGGCAGGATGTGGTGGTTGGTAATAGCATCTTTGGATTGGGATTATTAGTGACAAAATTGATTCTTTAACAAATATATCAAAGGAATTCATTACATAAATAGATATATGTTGTCATATTTTATTTTGTACAATTACAATTTTTTGAAGCGAAAAAAATAATAGTATTTTTTATATTACTTTTTATCGTTACGGTTGCACAAAAAATTCTCATAATTACACAAAATAAACACGTGTAGAGACAATAAAAAAATTTTATATGTCCACCAAGTTTTTCCAAATATCAAAATATGGCATAATTTTGCGTTCAAATTGAGTTCTACCAACTATAAGGAACCCAAATTGGGATGGCAATGAGGACTCGGTCTCCGTCTAGCCCCGCCAATGCAAGTTGACTGGGGATTGGGAAATTCCAGCCCTTATCTCTGATCAATTAAAAATTTACTATTTTAACTTTTAACATAATAATTATATAACATTATTAGAAGAATAATTTAGATAATTCTATACATAGTAATTATTAAATTCATTTTTTTTTTATTTTCTTATTCTATAGTCTATTTTGTTTTTGTCATTATACAATCTTAAAATTTTAAATTCATTTCAAAATTCAATTTATTTAGTGGTAAGTGCCAACAAGAGAACAAACCAAGTTTTAATATAATACCAAATAAAATTTGATAACTTTTAATTCACCTAAAAACTGAAATTAATTAATAAGTGAAAAAATTAAAGAATATTATAAGTAATATCAAATCTTTATATTTTATCATAATACGACTTAATATCCTTTTACAATTTCAAATCAATCATTATATTTTCTAAAAAAATAAAGAAAGGAATCACATACTCACACAGTAAATAAGAACGCCCTCCCGACCAATGATCCTGTGTGTCTGGCTCTGCAAGAACAATTCCCCCATCTCTGCCTCCGCCCGAATGTAGAAAACAGGCAAGAACTCTGGCTTTGCTTTCTCCGCCACCTGCCGCTCTCTATGAGCCAGCACTAAAGGAATTAACACGGCCCAGCCCAAATGCTCAACGCCCATGGTCAATATTTTCATATTAATTTAACTGAGATTTTTTTTTCTGAATTTCATTATACAAATACACCAACAAAAGAAATGCATTCTACAACTCACTTACATTAATCCCACAAGTTTGTTTCTTGAGCTTTTCTTTCTGGTTAACTGGTTTTTAGAATTCAAATTTGATATTTTTAATTTTATAAGTAACTCAAGTACCGGGATAAATTTAAAATTGTTTTTAAACTTTTATGAATTTTAACAATTGAATCTTAAATATTTTCATTTTTTTATTTTAATTTTTTATTTCAATTTTAATCCTTAAAAAATGGTTGCAATCAATATTAGTGAAATTACGATAATAGAGCCGCAAAACTATCTTCCCCAGAAAAAAGTGAAAAATAAAAGTTATTTACTATTTTTATAACTTTTGTAATTTAATTACTACTTCCTGAGGCGAAAATCGCTATCCTCATAGAAGCACTTTGATTTCAAATTAGCATTTCTTTGACTCCACTTCAAACTAATTAAGTACACCAAATGAGAGAGAAAGAATCAAAATATAAGGAACAAAAATGAAAGAATCAAACTACAAAAATACTTTCTTTCCTCTTCATTGAAATTCCAAAACAAAAACTAAACAATGCATTTTGTTCATATTTTCTGTTGATATTTCACAATTGATCTCATGACCAAAAAATCTTTTATTCATTGCCTTAAAAAAGAAATCTTTCACTCTCACAAGGAAAATCCAAAGCAAAAAAGAATGATCTTATATTCCCAAACAAAAAGAATTTTACCACCCACAGATCAACAGCAAACAAATGATATCCCCCCTACACCACCCCACCAAGACAAATACAAAATGTACCTAGGAAATTACAAACAAATTATAGCAACATATATTGGCAAAATCTGTAAAAAAAAGATTGTATTTTTCGTTCAAATTTTTTTAGAAGGAAGAAGCACATTTCTTGGCCTTGTACCGGTACAGAACCCTCTTCTTCTTGCCTGAATTATTCTCAATTGTCAGAGCAACCTTCCCTGGTTCATTGTTCCTGAAAGTATTGCGAATTGGTGCCTCGGATGAGACCATTTTCCTGCCCTTTTGAATGATAATGGTGTAGGAGCCCTCATCCGCTGGCACAAATTCCTCCTTGTAATTTACTTCCCAACCCAAAACGGTCAAGTCCCAAAGCGTTGTGTTTCCAACCTGAAATCACACAACGATTTAGCCAATTATTCGATTCATAGCTTCAGATTGTAAGCAATAATGTTCTCTTTTTTTTTTTTTTTTGTTCATAGGAATTAAAGCACTCATTTGTGAGTCATTGGCTAGTAGAATTCATAAAAAAAAAAAAACACACATCAAATGTCGTTACTATTTAAATGTAGTTATGTAAGTCTTACTTAATAATCTAATCTGAAATGGGAAAAAAAAAAAAGAGCATAGAGTAGTAATTGTCAGTACAATTATTTAGTACCTCATTTGCTGGGATCTCAATAGTCTTTGTTGATCCAGCTTTGACGAAGACCTCTGAAACTTCACTAACTTCGCTGGAGAACTCAAAGTCATTCTCCCTCTTGAAACCCCCGTATTGGACAGGGATTTGCTCTGCGGGAATGTACCTTTCATGACCAATTAAAATTCAAACAAAAATTTCAGCTTTCAAGTTTTAAGAACAAACTCCACTAAAATGATGTTAGCTATTCGTCCACAAATGACGAGAAAAGATTCATGCTGCTGAACCTAATTAACTCTGGGATTAAGGGGTCGTCGTTGTTTTTTTTTTTTCAAAAAAAAAAAAGAAAAAGGCAAAGTGCACACACGATCTGAAACTTACTTGAGCAATGTCTCAGTAACCCTGGCCCGCCGGGCAACCACAAATTTGCTTTTGCTTCTTTGGGTCAAGAAAGGAGCTAGCAAGGCGTTAAGAGCATAAAACCAGAATGGTACATTTATGAATATCTGCAATCACAATAATTCAGAGGAGTATAAGGCAATGTTAGTAAAGTAAATGGAAAAAGTTTTTCAATCTGGGGAGTCAAAGTGACTCACATTTTTTGCAACAAGTTCAGGGTAATTGTCCTGCAAAGCCCCAACGACTTGGTTCATGGCAATCCTGAGCTCCTTCTTTGACGGAGGGGGAGAGTTCTTGAGATCACTGATTTGAAGCAAAGAAGAAACACCTGCAGGCTTGAAATCAAGCTTTTGGATCCCTTTCTCCATCAATTGGAACCTCCACCTTAGGAACTGCTTGCGGTTCTCTTCACTCCCAAATGCCTTTGCATAAAGTTCCTCATTTGCAAGCACACCATAAACATTGTAACACAAGGGATGACCGTCGCGATCCACACCATCCATATAGAAAGCTGGGCTCAGATCAACTTCAAGCTGCTCATCCAAGATGGAATCAATGTTGCATTCCTTCCTCCATTGAAGGGTCTTCTTGAGCATCTCAAAGGCATCATTGACTTTGAACTCTCTAGCTCTCAAGAACTTCAAGAGGATCACATCAGTACCCTCTGCACCTTTGCTAGGCAAAAGTGGAATCCCCCAAAGGGAGATGTCCTTGTTAATTTCTGCTTCTCCTTCTTTTTGTTCAACACCCACTACCTCCTCAGGATTCTTATTCTTCTCTTCTTCTTCAGCTCCTCCGTCTGGGCGATTTGCATTTTCACCCTTTTCACGTTCTTCTTTTTCTTCTTCTTCCACTACTTGTTTCTCTATCTGTTTTTCCCCTTCTTTCAATCCACTTTCCTTCTCTTTCTCAGCATCGACAGCTGGCTTCTCCTTCTTCTCCTTAATCTTACTGCCATTATTACTCTCTTTCTCTTTCTTCTTTGTCTCCTCCTTTTTAAACAGATTGTTTCCGAGAATGGCTTCTTCGAGTTTGGATTTGAGCTCAGTTAATGCTTTTTTCTCAAACTCTTTCAGATCAGACAAAAAATTGCTCTCTTCCTTGTAAGAGGAGCTCTTTTGAACTGTCGTCTTAGGCTTGGAATCAGCATCATTCACCACTTCCTCGACAATCTTCTTGCTCTCTTCAACAGCAACAACCTTCTTGGGCTCTTCAGGAACCACGATCTCAGCCACCTGAGTCTCCTCAACAGTCATGATTATATCTGACAAATAACCAAACTGAAAAACAAAAAAAAATTAAATAAACAGCAAAACGCACTGGAAGAAGGACAGAAAATGGAAAATGGTTGAAAACCCACCTCAAAGATCAAAATTTTAAGGTGTTTCTTGTAGAAAGTATGCCTTAATTTTGGTTGGTCTTCTTGCAAACCAAGAATTTTTCTTAAAAAAAAAATCAAACAAACAGCGAATCAAGTGGTTGAATTCCTGCAATAGAAAAAGGAGAGAAAATGGAAAATGGATGAAAACCCACCTCAAGGACCAAAACTCTAAGGTGTTTCTTGTAGAAAGTATGCCTTAATTTTGGCTGATCTTCTTGCAAACCAAGAATTTTTCTTGCTTGGTTTGAGCTGTTTGTTTGTTTGTTTGGTTGGAGAGTAAAAAAAGGGGAGCTTTTGTAACGGTTATTTATTTTGGAAAGAGTTCCGAGAAAACGAGGCCCCCCACCAACGGTTAGTTACCTCACCTGACCTGGAGCCAGCACGCATTCAGTGGGGGAGCCGTTGAGAGAGGATTCCCTTGAAAAAAAAAAAAAGAAAAAGGAAAAGGGGTTTTGCTAGCCTGGATGCCAGCAGTTTTTTGCTTGATTGGAATCATTTTGGCCCCACAATCACAATTGTCTTTTGGCTTTGGCTATGTTTTCTTCTCAACTGTTAAGAGAGTAGTAGGGCACGGACGTACGGACAGAGGAAATTGGCCAGAAGAATTGTCAATAATGCAACGGTATTACTGATTTCTGCAACAAGATTGATAAAATATGGAACAAAAATCATCGCGTTATTTTTTGTTGCAGAAAAAATCAACGTTGTTGCAGAAATAGTCTTTGTTGTTGCATTATTGACACTTCTTCTGTCTTTCTCACTCTGGCCGCCAATCTTTTTCCATAATTATTAGTCCACGAGAGTAGCTTCAACGTTTAAGTGTTTTTACTCTATCTCAAGTTTAAATTCTGTAGTCTTTTATAGATGAGTAATATGTAAATTTTGTTATAAATTAGTGGTTAATGAGCGTTCCTTTATCTTAAGATGGGTTATCTTAAGATGGGGATTCTCTTACATTTAAACTCTTTTTTTACCAAAAAAAAAAAAAGAGTAATAATTATTGCACTTACAAATAAAAAAAATTATTCATATTTGAAATTAGGCTAATTATATGAGCTTAAGTACATGACTATACTCATACTTTTAAATAATATTAAAGTGACAACTCAATTTCTATGAAAATATTTAATATTTTTTTTACTTTTTCTTATTACAATATCTAAGAGTTGAAATGTGATACAACTTGATCGCAATACGAAAAGAAAAAACGATTGCGGACGTTAATGGAATTGTAGAAAGAAGAAAATTCTGCAAGCGAGATTGATAAAGCTATACTACAATTAAAAGATTACAATTTCTTTTTTTGGGTACTATTAGGTGTAAATGCTTGTTATTTGAGTTGTCAATTTTTATAACCATATAATTTCCTAAAAAGTTATACAACACTTCTGGAAAATTGAACATTATGTAAATTTTTGCATCATTCAAGAATTACACGATTGATTATTCTCAACACTAACTATGCTAGCGCAAACTGAAACATAATTCTCTAAAACTTAATTTGATATTGGAAAAAAACAACACGAAACATTTTCCCAATTCAATTCTGTTGGTCAAATCAAATTCTGTGTTAGAGATTGATTTTCCCCATATATTATCCGGCATCAAGATAAATTATAATAAATTACTTTTTTGTGTGTGTCTATTAAGAAGCTCATGGTCAAGAGTTACGTAATGCATATAACTTTCTTAACTCTTATGAATCTCATACCTTTGCTTTGATTAGAATTCAAAACTTTGAAAATAAAATTTTAAATTCTTAATTACCAGACATTTCTGACACCAAAATTTAAGCATTATTCAATAAGACAGGAATACACCTCTTTTGCTCAATGGACCAACCATTGACCAATCTTTGTCGATAGATGGATTACCGCCGCCATGGCACTTAGTAGTCATTCAAATTAATAATAGGATGCAAATGGCAGTCAAAAATTGGTGACAAGGAAAGCAAGTTGTTAGTTATGTGCTTGTGCCGCTACTCACTGGAAAGCCATGTGCAATGCTACCTGTCGTATCCTTGGCGTCAAAGCAAACTGTCTTTTTAAGAAAATGTTTTGAGTAGGCTCATTCTATTAACCAAATTATTGAAAAGATTTAACTTACCAAACTTGTTTAAATAAATCAGTTTTTTTAGTAAATATATTGCAACAGCTTCTCAAGAAAAAAATATGTTGCTAAACAACTGGATTGAATACAGCAAGTCTAAGACAAGTAGCCAAATGTCTAGCATATCAAAGAATAATGACATCTATGTAAACCAAATCTTTCGACTTTTCTTGACCATTCTAAAAATCTTTTGCTGCCTCTATCTGTTAAGTCTCTCCATTAGAAAATTATCTATCACTTAAGATAGTCAAAAATGTCGAAAAGTTGAATCATAACAGATCTGATAACGCCATTGACCACATTGTTTGATTGAGCTTGCATGGTTATACTACTCCCCATTGGCGACAAGTTATAGCTGCTCCATGTGGTGGATGTGTTATTTAAGCAACCACCCTGTTAAATATTGATTGCCCCTTTGCATCTAGCCCCCCCACCAAAAGACAGTTGTTTTGAAGTAATATTCTTGTCATCCAACCCAACAATAACATGGAGTTGTAAAATAATTGGTTTCCAGTCATGCTAGTACAAATTGGTGATTCTGGAATGAGTTGTGCTGCAGGCACCACCTCCTCTATTATTGATCCAACTATTGCAGCAAAAAGACTGGTGTATATTATAAATGGGTATTATTTAAGTACTTACCACTGTTACCGCATAAAAATTAGTTTCTAAGCATTAATGTTACAGACTCCAGAGTCAGTGATTCATTAGAACCGGCGAATATAGCCAGTATCCCAAAAATGGAATGCTAATAACGTTTTATTAGTAAATGTACAAGTGATATTGCAATCATCTTTAAAATTAAAGATCTCAAGTTCGAGTCAATTAACATTAAAAAAAGAAGCGCGATAAAGATTCGACACTAGGCTTACCAAACAAGCGGTTGTCCGATTCTCAATTCTCAAGCTGAGAAGAAGAGTGTTGCAAGAAAGCAAGATCATCACTTACCAATACAGAACTTTTGCTTTCACGCATGGGGTTACTACGAAGAACAAAAGAACAAGTTGATCAAGACTCCCTTCCACGCACTGACCAGATGATTTACAAATCGAAGAAGGGCAGGAAAGCCATGGAATCATGGGAAGTAGAATTATCAACTCAAGCTTTCAATTTCACTAGATCTCAGCGCAACGTTCATCTTGACAATTAGATACCACAAAATCTGGCACCTCTTCGATATTCTCTGCTGGCTAATAAGATATTAAGAGAAGTAAGAAACAGTGAGAAGGATCAAAACAGTTGGTCGCACTTGCACCAAGACATGTAGAAGAAGGTTGTACCTGCCATAGCTGCAATAGACGCCAAAGCAAAAAATCAACGATCATAACCAAGGCGAAAAGCTTGCCTGCCCAAGCGCCACAAGCGAGATACCTAATATCCAAAGGGCAAGCTAAGAGTGCATCTTCTGTTAGCTATTAAGTTGTTCCATAACATCATCAAGTTCTTACACGAGGAGGACGGGTTTAACAAATTCATTTGGATCACATCTAGAACATACAAACATTCAGTGCTTTCTGGAGCAAACACATACTCAATTAGTTAATCTTTTACTTGCATACCGTGAGAGCCGCTCCAGAAGACCTTGATTAGGGCATTTCAAAGCACGATCATATACAATCTCTGTCCTTTTTGCAACGTCATGCCAATCATAGAGCTTTTTCATCTAGTAGCAGCGCATGACAAAATAAACCATTCCCCATGTCAAAAGTATTAGTTAACAAAAAGAAGAAAAGGAAAAACACACACGATATCACTTACACGTTCATGCATGATCTGCGGGTCAATTTTTGGAAGTAGAGATATTGCTTTCATAATTGCATGCACCATATCACCAGGATCTGGCTCTGAGAGTACAATCATATCCTCTGGTAGCACCTGAACTCGTAGAAGGCCAAGAGTAGCTGAGTACATTGTTTAGGTTCTAACAAATATCCCTTCAGAATGTCATGAGTGAACTATTACAAACACTATTTGGATATTATCCATAAGGAGAAGAAAACAACTCTTAATACATACCTCTGGGACACCCCCTACACGCGTACTGACGGTCAAAAGTCCACAACTTGCAGCTTCTAATATGGCTATGCAGAACGCTTCAGTTAGAGAGCTGCCATAGAGCCGAATGACAGGAAGAATGTTGGTGGAACGAAAATAATAAACTTTCAAAACTATCAAAGACGTTTAACAATAAATCACACTTGAACATCTTATTTCCCTGATGCTGTTCTGTAACTATCTACCAGTTGCATTAATTGTAATTAATATTAGCAATTACAGAAAAATGGTGTAAAAAGTATAAAGAGAGAGCATAGCATCATCTCCAAAAAGCAATAATAGACCTAATCCTCATGGCAGAATAGAGAGAATAAATTACTATATTTCTTGCAAATAAGTAATTTCCTTTTTTTTAATGAGTTATTTAACCTTCATCCACTGAAAAAAGCCAGGAAAAACTTAACAAAAGAAAAGTAATGCAGCAAGGAATTTAAAAAAATAAATTGCCTTCTCATGGGCTTTGGTTTTTTATCCTTGTTTCCTAGAAATTTCACATAAATATTAGTCTTAAGTCATGTTTGACAGTATCTAATGCAATAGAAATCACTTTATAAATTCACTGGGACTCATCACACATTCCACCAAAACAAATTCTGGAAAAAGAAATTGTAATTCTAATTTCCAACTAGAACAGGACTCCTCTTCCCAATGGAATAGCTTTTTCCACTTCAAGTATTTTCTTGGCATAAACTCCATCAAAAGGTGTTGTATAAGCTATATCTTGAATCTTTTTTTTTTTTTTCCGATGATACTACTAACTCAATATAATTTTTTTTGCTACAAAATTCCCTGAATTAACCCAGAAGACAGCTTAGCTGTACTTTTATCTTCCTCATATCTCTTCAATCTCTAAGGTCTAGAATTAGTTTGAGATACATCAGAAATGATGCAAAGGCCCTTGCCATTCCTTTCAGATAGGAAGTCAGCATTTGAACCTCCAGTCCAGAGAAAGTAATAAGATGCCATACACCTAATTACAAGTTACAATCACTAGATGCACAAAAGATCCTACCGGATGAGACAAACGCTCTAGCTGATGCTTCTAACAGCCTAGACGAAGCCCAGTCTGATGCGATCTTACCGTTTGAGTCTGAAAATTGGTCATCATATTCACAACAGAGGAAAGTCTATATATCCTGATAGTTGCTCAAAGCCAGTTTACCTTCAGTTACTCTGTTTGCATATTATGTGCAACATTTATTTGTCATTTAAAAAGAAAAGCTTTTGTATTGCCACAATGCATGCCATACAGGTAGCATGGCAGCCAATAACTATACAACAATTATAATAATTAGGTCCAAGAAATATGATGCACTCTTTATATAAAATAAATACCGAATCCAGCAAGCTGGTCAAGCAACTAAATTGAATAAACTACAACTTAAAAACGTATCAAAAGCTTGCACCTGTTCAAAAATATATGGCCAGAAACCAAGACAGATCGCACATGAGAATGTGGCACTGCACCTAGCATTTCAACCCGATCTTGAAGTGAATGCTTCTCCCTCATCTCTTCTAGCCGCACACGTTTGGGTCCATCTCCTCCAATAACAAAACGAACCTTCATCCATACACAATTTAAGTGATTTGAGATTGAAATGACACGAAAAAGTACAACTACAACACACTGCCCAGTGCGATCCTGCTCTAACATTGGTTACACTTCATAACACTGGTTACAATCTTGAAACATTATTTTCAACTGTAAGCCAATCAAATACTATTCCCCAGCCTGCACTTACTCTGACAGGACAAAACCAATGCTCATGCTAGAATGATATGTATTCGCCAGCATAATACTATTGGAAAGCAGAATTCTAGATTGAAACGATGCCCTTGGACATAATAGATGCTGCTAAGAGATAAATAATAACAGCATAAACAAGACACTAACAGATTCATCATCATATGAATGTTGATGGATAATACAGTACAGCACACATAGGCCGATACTAACACGAGTACAAAGGTTTCACACTGCTAGACATTTGAGTAGGGAAGAAAGCCTCAAAAGTATCCCATAATCCACGCTGTTTCTGACTTAAAATTGCTATTGGAAAAACAATTGTTTGACAAGTGAATTGCACTGTCCAAAGACGAGAGACTGTCCCCATAAGAAAAGGATCTAATGTAATAAGAAGCTTTAAACAACTTACATTTGGATAGAGATGGCAAACTTCTGGAATGACTTCAACTAGCAGATCCGCACCTTTACGATAAACCAATCTACTTATAACAACAATAACAATTTCCGTACCATCAGGCCGTTCTGAGGCAGGCTTAAACATAGCAGTGTCTACAGCATTTGGAATTACATAGACCTTTTCTGGTGGTACACCTGAACGTAACACTGTGTTTTCCTTGCTTGTGTGAGAAACACAAATGGCCTGGCTCACATCTGCTAACGTAAATTGCAACACCTTGTTCATATGGATGCTTCCAACGTCAGCAAAACCATAAAGTGAATGATCCGTGAACACAACTTTGTAACCCATAGTGCGTGCATGCATCAAAGCTTCGTGACAAAGAGTTGAAAAGGCCTGATGTCCATGCACCAGTGATATTTTTTCTCGAATAAGGATAGTTCTTATGATAGGGAGTGTTCCATAAATGGTTGGAAATGTGTTTTGCATAATAAAGGGTCTCCACGGTACATAGTAAACTTTCAGGCCACCAGTCATGTATCTGACCCCCGAGCGACTTCCATAAGCATGAGTCATAACCACGACCTGAAAATAAATGTGAGCAATTAATATACAATTGGTAATATCCAAACCCAAAAGTCAAGTCCGCTGCCAATGTCAAGCGAGCAGAACTCAGCACTTGCACACTTGAGAGAAATTAGTACAAATTCAGAAAAGTAAGTGGTGCTCAGAAATTTTATGAGGGCAATTTTGATGATTTTTTTTTCCTTGTTTTATTCACCTGAAAGTAGTAAACAAAACATTAAAATATAGCATTCTTCTGAGAAACTGCTCACTATATTTCAAAATTGACAAAACAGGGTTTCCACATAACCCAAAAATTAGAGAGAAAAAACATGTTTTCAGGCAAAAAATGAAACTGATGCATACACTATCCACTTTTTCCCTCCAAGGCCTTAAAACTCAAGCATGGACACAATCAATGTGGAACATCCCCTCCCACCACAGTTCCTGTGATAGCATGAATTACTGCACTACTAAAAATTCTTTACGCTTCTTCCTGTCTCCCACCATTGGTCAAATGACATTGCCAGAAAACCAGACAGCATGTTTACAAACCAATTGAAAAAATCCGACCTTGTGACCAAGCTTTAGCAGGCATTGTGACAAGTAGTAAATGTGGTTTTCGACACCACCAAAGTTGGGGTAGAAAAAATCCGAAACCATTAGGATTCTATGCTTCGGATGAGCCATGAAGCCAACCAATCAACTGCAATCAATAAATACTTGGATTAAGAAACATAAATTATCCATGAGGAGATAGTATGAACAAAAATGTACGCTTCTACGCACATGACAGAAGGAAGCAAGCAAATATAATTGCCTAAATAGTAAACACATTAAGCAATTGTCTAAAAAAAATCTGCAACTAATGCATGCTAAATATGCTATATCCAGAAGCTCAGAAATGGGCAAAAATGAAACTGTTTTACTAACCTAAAATTCATTCCAGCCACCCCAGAATGCCTCAGCTTACTTCTTTATGCTTTAATTATGATAAGACAAACACTTCAAAAAACTGAACAACGCAAACAAAGTCAAAATTAGGGAAGACACCAAAAACAAGAATCTCGTCAATCACTAGCCAAATATAGCTTATTTAAAGAACATTGTCGCTAGTATTTGCTCTCCGTTCTGACTGAACACCTAAAGGTAATCTATAATTGGAATGTCTTTCCTTTGTTGGATTTCCTTATAGCTTTATAATGATACTTCCATGTTCGCAAAAGGTATATTGGCCTCAAAACAAAAATATTAGCCAGCAAACCAAGGACAAGCATAGCATCAACAGGGCCAGTGAAGAACAGAATGAAAAACAGCTAGACAGCAACCAAATGTGGGGCTAAATAAATAATGACGAACAGAGCTACCGACAATAATTAAGTAAATTGTCAGCAACAAACAGGAAAATAGAACCAAAAACATTGTAGAACAAAACTTATCCCAGATAACATAAGAGGGTTGCCTTTTACACCAAGTTTATCTTGAACTCCGAAACCAAAAGACAGAAAGAGACAGAAATAGTTGAAGTAGAAAACCAAAAAAGAAAGAAAGAAAGAAAGAAAAGGTTTTAAGAGTTTTCTAAACACATTGGAAAATAATCTTCATTCCCCTGCATTAAATTATAGATCCATCCCCTAAGTCATTCCCCAACCATGAGAAAGCCAACAAAATATAATTTGATGATCTGGAAACTAGAAGGATAAATCTCGCAACAGCATTATGCTTCAGAAGGTTGCCAGCGATGCAGCACACATTTTGATAGGATAACACAGTCAAGGAACCACAGATTTGCTTTCATAGGCCTCTCTTGCTTCAAGCACATCAGGACAGTATCGTTCCATGAGCACTTCAACTTGTTCAGCAAATGAACTATTCCTATGTTCACCAAGGTGTTTGACCATTTGGTTCCATCTTTTTCGACAGACATCTCCAGGCCTATGCTCGAGAAGATTGTCCCAGTCCACATCTTCCATGCAGCAAGCGTCCTGGTTATAAAGCTCATTTAAAAGGCGATAGTCATCTGTATCGAGCCATTTACCTTCAGCCACCATAGGTGATGTTAAATGGTCGTACCATTTCATACAGCAGAGGGCATTGGTTCTGGTTCCCAACTGTTCACTGATTGCTGTCCAACAGATATTGTCTCGCAACATTCCATGCTTCGTTTTCTTTTCCTCAAAAGCCTTCATACGCAGATCCATGTTCACTAAATCAAACAAAGTCTGGTACTCGTCTTGGGACCAATTTCCTTTCTTGGTATTGGGCAGTTTTATCCTGCGCCATGTATCTTTTACATGAAACCGGTGTTTGCCAAGTACCTCGGCCAACGTTTTCCAATCAGCACCATGTTTTTTGTGAAACTTTCGTACAATTTCAACCTCCTCTTGGGTCCATGAACGCTTCTCACCCCTTTGAAATAATATATGGGCTCGATAATATACACTCTCAATTGGCCTCCATGGTATGGCCGCTCTTATTTCTTTCCAACAGTGTTTGACTTCAGGGTACTTTCTACAGTTCAGTACCATTTCAAGACCTTCTTCCCCTAACCCATGTGTATTAATATAGTTGTTAACAGCCTCTAGGACCATCTCATCTTCCTCATGCGAGAAACGCTTCCCCCTCACCAACCCATCCTCCTGAATAGTTTTCGTACGTCCCCTCTTGGTTGGAGGGAAAACCTCCACAGATTCAGAAAAACTTACTCTCTTAGATGACCCTTTCGATGCAGATTTTTGTGGAGAATCAGTAGCCTCAACAACTGCTTTATCTCCTTTATTGCTTTCACCTTCGGGAACATTTTTCACAGATTTAGCCTTCTTTCTCTTCTTCTTCTTGTGGATTTCATCTCCACATTCTACAACACCTTCCATTCTGGTACCAACATCACTTTGGATTGAGGGTTGATCCCGTTTGTTTACTCCCAGCAGACTGCTTTCTTTACCCAGTTTCTCATCCATGACTTTCTCCACCGCAATTTCCAAATTAACACTGTGCTTCCCCTCCTTTTCCTTCTTTCTCTTCTTCTTCTTCTTCTTGTGGATTTCATCTCCACATTCTACAACACCTTCCATTCTGGCACCAACATCAAGTTGGACTGAATGTTGATCCCATTCGTTTTCTCCTAGCAAACTGCTTTCTTTACCCAGTTTCTCATCCATGATTTTCTCCGATGCAGTTTCCAAATTAACACTGTAATTGCCCTCCTTCTTTTCATTCTTCCTCTTCTTCTTCTTCTTCTTCTTCTTCTTCTTCTTCTTCTTCTGGTGGATTTCATCTCCACATTCTACGACACCTTCCATTCCGGCACCAACATCACTTTGGATTGAGTGTTGATCCCGTTCGTTTTCTCCCAGCAGACTGCTTTCTTTACCCAGTTTCTCACCCACGATTTTCTCCAATGCATTTTCCAAATTAACACTGTGCTTGCCCTCCTTTTCCTTCTTTCTCTTCTTCTTCTTCTTGCGGATTTCATCTCCACATTCTACAACACCTTCCATTCTGGCACCAACATCACTTTGGTTCGAATGTTGATCCTGCTCATTTGCTCCCAGCAGACTGCTTTCTTCACCCAGTTTATCATCCATGATTTTCTCCAATGAAGTTTCCAAGTTAACACTGTGCTTGCACTTCTTCTTTTTCTTCTTCTCCTCCTTCCCTGTGTTAAGATATTGGCCCAAAAAATAGTAAATTCAAAGCTGTTTTTTACTCCCACTGAAGAAGAAGAAAATCATAATTCCTGGTCTGTACTTTATTAAGGGAAACAGGGTTTAGTGCATCCAATATAATCAGTGGGGGGTAGCCTTTCTTTCTCAAAACCAAATGGACCTCAAGATGAAGGAAACAAGGCATATCACAACTGAAATGGAGGCCATTGAAAAATTACTTTTGATAAAATAAGATAGAAACAGTTATGGAGACTCTTAAGATGAAATGGATACTGTACTCTAGACAGTGTGAGGGAGTGGGGGGATATGGGATTTTGCTTAGGGTCAAAAAATTTTGGCAGAACCCCATCTGATCAAAGGTTTCGGAAGAGGAGAAAAGGGAAATTGAATACAGCAAACTCCCTTCCTTATCATTTAATCTGTTTACGTAATTTTCACTCTTGGAGTTTGGAACGAATGAAACCCCATGATTTTATTCTAAACCCAAATAAGAACTCAATCACTCTTTCAATTCGAGTTCTTTCGTCACCTCATACTTAAGATTTTCACAACCATGAAAAACAGAACATGCCACAAAGAAAACTTACCTTAATCATTGCATTTGATTCAGTTACCAACAAATTATTAAACAACAGCTTTAAAATATTATTCTAATCTCTCAAGATTTCAATAATACCAACACTCACTTAGTTACACGAAAGAACACCGACTTCCCACTTCATCATAAAGCACACAAAAAAAAAAAAAAAGATTTCTTTTCACAGAAAAACTAAAAAAAGGAAATTGCAACCAAAAAGTTTTGTGCAACAACCACTCTAAACCCAAATTCAAGAACTGGAAGGATAGATCCACTCAAGAAATCAAAATAATCAGGAACAAAAACACAACCCATGTCAAATCCAAAGCTATAAGTACGAAAAATGAGCATAAATCTCAACAAAGCCCAAAAATTTAACATTTTTGTATTGAAACATTAAAAAAAAAAAAACCACCCAGACAAAACCAAAAAACCCATGAAAAGAAAAGGGGAAAAACTCACCTCGTATTAATAACTTGAGAGGAAGCAGTCCACACTCCACACCCCTTCAATGCGATGCCCTAATTTTGGTTGGAAAGATCTATTAATTTTGATTTGTTTAAGGAAGAGAACTAAGAAGAAGAAGAAAACAAGAACGAAAAAGAACTAAATAACGGAGGAAGCCCAAAGCCAAGCGTGACTCGCGAACCGTCCGATGTGTGCATTTACTTTTTCCAATTAAAAATTTTGTATGCTTGTAGGGCTGCCTACGCCCCCGAGTTAAACGCCACTCCTCACTGATTCTACTAAAAAACGATTTTTATAGCGATTTGAATGGCTGGGATTGTATAAGATCGAACCAATCCAAATTTTGATAGCCATGGTCTTTAGCCCTTCATTTGGAGTAAAAAAAAAAAAACATGAAGAATATAGGCAGAATAAAAGTATAAAAAATAAATGTTATAATAAACAAACGTATTCTTATACGTAAATGAGTGTAATGTAAAAAAATAACATAAAATATTTTATTTAAAAATTAGTAGAAAGTAAAAAAAATAATATGTATTATAATACTTATTTTGTCTATAAAAAGTATAAGCTAATAAATGAAACTAACGGTAAAAATATAATTTAACATTTAAAATAACAAAAAAAAATATGGAGAGACAACCGATCTTTTCACATGTTATATTCCCAAGTTTCACTCTCTTTTTTTTTCTTTTCCTTTTACTTCTTAATAGAGATGATAATTTTATTCGTATCTGTTGATGATTATCCATAGCTGTTGAGACGAGTACGAGGTCAAAATTAATTGACCGAAAAGTGGGGCGGGGATTCCCGTTTCTCATATTTTTTTAACGAGTATGAAAACATGAATGGATTTACTTATCTCTGTTCTCATAACCTTCTCAGACCTGCCCATTTATTTTTTTTTATATTTATTCTTTAATCTTTATTTATTTTTATTGTTCACATTAAGATTGCTAGTCTAATTTAAAAAGATGTTGATGAATATGTTAGATACATGTTTAGTTTTGCTTCCATAGGTGCTCAGTGTTTCATAAAAATTTCATGTTGTTGATTTATACTTGTGCATTTTATATTATTGACTGCTTTTTTAACAAAGTATGCCAACAAATATCTCTAGCAAAGTTGTGTAAAGAAATTTACTTATTGATAATATGAGCATGAGATGACGAGTTAGTATAATCTCTTCAAATCACATATTAAGGATTTGATACATAATGCAGGTAGTTGTAACAAAATATAAATAACTCAATTAACTTGAAAGAAATTCAAATAAAAATAATTCTCAATGTTAACTTCGTTCTAAACCCAGCCCATGGTCATGACTAACACCAAATTGCAGTTTCAATCTTGAAACGTTCAATGAATTTCAAATTTGATCTAACTTTTAATAATTTCCAGTACAGCTTATATAAAGCTTTTATTTTGAACGATAGACACAAGTACAATTTACTTTCCAAGGTAATTTAAAATGTCTCTTCCCCCTGCTCTCTCGAAGGTTCCTAGCTTTGGCGATCGCCCCTTGCCCGATAACCCAGATCCCCCCGACCCCTTGCCCGAACAGGTGATGATAGATGCGATTGAAGATGGCGTGCGTTCAATTGGAGAGATGGGTCATCCTCGGAGGGAATCCTTCAAGGATAAACTTCTGAACAAGAGAGCTTCTTCGATTTCGCCCGGAATTGACCTATATGCGACGAATCAAATTTCCATCGGCTACAAGAATGGAAATCCCTTGCAACCACAGGTCAAATTCCAAGAAAACCTCATGGATTCCTTCGCCCAGCCATGGATGAAGGCCCTGATTGTCAAGCTGTTGGGCAAGGATGTTGGGTACCAATTTTTGGTGAGCAAGCTTGAGCAAATATGGAAGCCAGCCGGAGGTATGGATTTAATGGATTTGGGTTATGGTTGTTATTTGGTCAGGTTTAATCAAGATGATGATTTAGATAGAGTGATTAGTGGTGGGCCATGGACCATCCAGGACCATTACCTTACTGTCCGTAGTTGGGATCGGCATTTTGTGCCGTCGAGGGCACCAGTTGAGTCCACTCTAGCCTGGGTTCGTTTCCCGGAACTTTCAGTCATGTTTTATAATGATGATGCACTTATGGCTATTGCTTCCTGTGTTGGTAAGCCTGTTAAAATTGATCGAAACACAATGGTTGCAACTAGAGGCCGGTTTGCACGAGTCTGTGTGGAACTGGACCTCACAAAACCGTTGATCCCTGAGATTTGGGTTAATGACTGGTGCCAACGGGTGGAATATGAGAGTCTACACACGGTATGTCTGACTTGTGGGAGATTTGGGCATGCTACTGGCACCTGTGCGAATGCCACAGGAAATCACCACAGCACAGACCACCAGGAGGCAACCAGGGGGTCACATACTGGAGAGGAAGGTCTGAAGCAAGATAGTAACTCGGAGATGGTGTCAGAGTCCAACCTGGAGATGGGTCCTGATCGGGAGTCGGCTAATTTCGGGCCTTGGATGGTAGTAACACGTAGAAAGCGCCCCACATTTAATCAAGATAAGAAGCAAACGAGAGTGGGGGGGACTCCTAATGCAAATAGATTCTCTTCTTTGGGGAGCAATAAGGTAACTGAAGAGAGTCCTAATAGTGTGAATTTGGTGGCACCTAATTTTAGAGAGACTATTAATCAGGATGTAGGGAAGCCAAGGGACAAAGGGAAGAGGGCTCGAGTGGAGGTGGGTTTTACTGTAGGTGGGAATGAGAAAGAAGCGCAGGCTGCTGGCCGTGAGAGGAATGGACACCCGGGGAATAAGCCGTCTAAGATGGTTGGAAGGCAACGCAAGACAAAAGCTTCATTGTTGAAAGAAAATGTGGATCCAAATTCTAGTGGGGTTGGGTCCAGGTCTGGATTATCGAACTTGGATACACTGGGGAAATTTACTGAAGGGCTCCAAGGAAATGCAGGCAACAGGGTGCTTCAAACGGACCAGGGGTCCCTGCTGATGCGAACACCTTTGGATGGGATTTTTTTCACTGTTGGATCTACTTCTCAATCTAGCTCCCCATTCCCAACTGATGGATTGGAACGCCCATTAGATATGCATGGGGGCAAGGGATCATCTCCAATATTACACTCAGAAATTCCTGACATGGAGCTGGAGGTGGCGGAAGCCATTGAGGCAGGGGTTACAAGGGCACATCATGGATCCATATGACAGCCTTGAGAAAGAACCTGGTTTGTTTTTTGTCCTACTATCTCTTTGTTTATTTATGGATTTAGCTCACATGGAGAATTTTAAAATTCTATGTTGGAATATTAGAGGAGCAGGCAATGAAAATGCGAAAAGGCATTTAGCCCATTTGGTGAGAACCCATCGTCCCGATATGATGTTCATCATGGAGACTCACATTCCATTTTCTAAAGTGGAACGTAAGTGGGAGTTTCTTGGTTTCGATAAACATATCATCTCAGACCCATGTGGATTTGCTGGGGGTATATGGGTCCTCTGGAAGAGCAGCAAGTTAGCAATCAATCATGTTACTATTAATCCTCAATCCATTCATTTCTCCATTTCTCAGCCGGGACGTATGGAGTGGCGGTGCTCGGCAGTCTACGCTAGCCCCATAGCGTCGTACAGAGAGGCTTTTTGGACGGATATACGAGGATTATCTGAACAGTCTAGTACTCCCTGGTTGCTCATGGGGGACTTTAATGACATCAGTAGTCCGGCAGAGAAGAAAGGAGGTCGTATCTACTATAATCGTATTAAGAAGTTTGTTGACAATGTTGAATACTGTGGTTTTCAAGACTTGGGATTCAAAGGTCCCTTTTTTACTTGGCACCAGACGGAACATGGGCGAGTTGTGATTTCAGAAAGGATTGATCGAGCTCTTGCCACGGAAGATTGGAGACTAATGTTCCCTGAGTGCTCTTTGGTCGTTTTGCCCCGAACTCACTCGGATCACCACCCTCTGCTGCTTGTCTCGGGATATCCCACAGAACGTCTCCCCCGACCCTTTCGCTTCGAAGCAGCTTGGCTAACACATGAAAATTTTCCTGAGGTTGTCCGGCAGGCTTGGGGAACGAGTTGCATTTCCATCCATGAGAAATTGGAGGCTGTCCAGCATGCAGCAGTAGAATTTAACCAGAGTGTCTTTGGTAACATTTTTCGAAGAAAAAGGCAGCTCCAAGCGAGAATTAATGGGATTCAAATGGCTCTAGAACATTATCAAGACCCCTTCCTTGTTGCTTTGGAGAAGAGGTTACTTTCAGAATTCAACCTGGTGCTTAGGCAAGAAGAATTGTTATGGTTCCAAAAATCCCGGATACAGTGGCTGCAACTTGGAGATAGAGGAACGCGTTTCTTTCACGCGTCAACTATTGCAAGACGCAAAGCTAACAAGATTGAGGGTCTGCGGTTGGCAAACGGTGTATGGAGTTATGATCAGCAGGCGATCAAAACGAACGTTCTGGAGCATTTTCGGCACATTTTTTGCTCCACAGAAAATATTTCCCAATTCCCCACCATTGAGAATCACCCCGTACTTTCGAGAGATCAGCAGCAGAGCCTCTTGCAACCGGTCTCCTGTGAAGAAGTCTGCACTGCTCTTAATGCTATGAAATCATTCAAGGCACCTGGCCCTGATGGCTTCCAACCAATTTTCTTCAAGACTTATTGGGATCTTATTGGGAAAGATTTGGTAAGTCTGGTTCAGAAGGCTTTTCTAACAGGAAGATTTGATGCGAAATTGTCTGAAACATTGATCTGCCTTATTCCGAAAATGGAAAATGCAGATACCATATCCAAATTTCGACCCATCTCACTTTGCAATGTGGCCTTTAAGCTTATAACTAAAGTCTTGGTGAATCGGGTGCGCCCCCTTCTTGATGATATTATCAGTCCTCTGCAGGGAAGCTTTATTCCGGGGAGATGCTCTTCTGATAATATTGTTGTTGCTCAGGAAGTTATGAATTATATTAAGAAAACTAAAAGCAAGAAGGGAGCTATGGCTTTTAAAGTTGATCTAGAAAAAGCGTATGACCGGGTTGACTGGACCTTCTTGCGGCAGACGTTGCATGATTTTGGCTTCCCAGGCGCCACTGTTGACCTCATAATGTTCTGTGTTTCCAGTTCGTCGTTGATGGTGTTGTGGAATGGGGCTCGGTTGGAGACGCTCAAACCACACAGAGGACTGCGCCAGGGAGATCCACTATCTCCATATTTATTCCTTATGTGCATGGAGAAGCTCTCTCTGCTTATTCAGCAGCTGGTAAATCACCGGGAATGGAAGCCGATCAGGTGTAGTAGAGGGGGTCCTTCTATTTCTCACTTACTATTTGCTGATGACTTAATGATTTTTGCTCAAGCAACGATGGAGCAAGCTCGTGTCATTCGATCTACTCTAGATAATTTTTGTCGGGCTTCGGGGTGCAAGATTAATGATACAAAGTCCAGGGCCATAATTTCCAAATCTGTCCCGCGGGAGATCATTCGAGGCATTAAGCGAGTCAGTAAGTTCTGCTTCGCTACTGACATGGGAGCGTATCTGGGAAGTCCACTTTTGCAGAACCGAAGAAACAGAGCCACATATGCCTACATTTTGGATAAGGTACGCCAGAAACTAAGCGTGTGGAAATCTAAGCTTTTGAACTTAGCTGGGAGAGTAACTCTAGCTCAAAATTGTCTTGCTTCAATTCCCATATATACGATGCAAACCGTCTGGTTGCCAGCTTCTATTTGTGATGAGTTAGACCGGATAACACGCAGATTTATTTGGTCATCAGATCAGGACAAAAAAGGAGTTCACTTGGTTAGTTGGGAAGTGATAACTCGCCCGAAATTCGAAGGTGGCCTTGGATTGAGACAGGCACGTTGGAATAATATTGCTATGTTGGGGAAATTATGCTGGGATATATTGTGCAACAGAAACAAAATTTGGGTATCAATGCTTCGACATAAATACTGTGATTCCTCTCGTGCTATGGTCCCGTGTAACTCTCATGCATCGATAACCTGGAAATCAATCACTCATTGCTTTGATCATTTAGAAGATGGGTTTGGAATCCGGGTGAGCAACGGTCACAGCACTTCCTTATGGCATGACAGGTGGCTGCTGGGCAAGTGCCTCACTGAGATGGTGCCAATGATTGACCCAGGAGAACTACATGCTAAGGTCAATCACATTATCAGCAATGGGAGATGGGATCTGGATGTCCTGTCCACAATAATACCACCAGCTGTTAAGAAAATGATTGAATCAACTCCATTGCCCAGATATGTGGTTTGTGAAGATTCAGTGGCTTGGATAGGCAGCCAGGATGGCTCATATTCAGCTAGGACCGGGTATGCTTGGCTAGTTAATGGTTCTTCAACAGGGTCACCGGATCCAATATGGAGGTGGGTTTGGAAATTGAAAGTCCCCCAGAAACTGAAAATGTTCTTGTGGCAAATTTTGAAAGGGCGCTTGCTGACCAATTTGGAACGATTTCGCCGTGGGCTTTGCACTTCCCCTTTGTGTGGACGCTGTCTTGCAGGGGAAGAATCAATTATGCATGTCTTGAGAGATTGTACTTATGCTAGATGTGTGTGGGAGATGCTATTCCCCACAGGAGCTCCTGATCCCTTTTATAGGGAAGAAATACATGGTTGGATTATGAAATTTCTCAAAAATTTTGATACTCTGATTGGATTGCGTGCCCCGGGCTTGTTTTTCTTGTGTGCTTGTTGGACCATATGGCAGGCTCGAAATGACGAAGTTATCAATGGCAATATGTCCAACAAGTTTCTTCAAACACAGAAAATTTACGGACTGGTCATGGACTGCAATATAAGCTTTCCGATAAGAGAAGTTGGCTTCAAGTCTCCTGTTAGGCTTGTGTCCTGGATGCAACCACAACATGGATGGATCAAGCTAAACATAGATGGTAGCTCAATGGGAAATTCTGGCAGAGCTGGATGTGGGGGGATTTTTAGAGATGCTGTGGGAAGGTGGCTGGGGGGTTTCTCAATGTCAGTTGGTGTGACCACTAACATGGTGGCTGAATTACTGGCCATAAGAAGAGGTATGGAGATCGCATGGGATAAAGGGTTTCGAGCCATAATCGTTGAATCCGATTCCTTGGAAGCCCTCCGATTGATTGGAAAACAGTTGGGATCGGCTCATCCATCTCAAGTTCTTGTTGGAGACATCCAAGCATTGCAGCAACGACACTGGGAAATTAAGTTTCAACACGTTCTGAGAGAGGGAAATGCCTGTGCAGACTACCTTGCAAAAATGGGAGCCTCCAGTGCAGGTGGTGAAATCTTTTTACAAACACCGCCAATTGGGATACGAAACTTACTTGATGCAGACAACTACGGTGTCATGCATCCTAGACTATAGTTGTGCTTTTGATTCTGTTTTGTTTCTTTCTTTCTAGCTTGTTCTTTCCTGCATCTTCTGTACCAAAAAAAAAAAAAAAAAAACAATTTACTTTCCAATACAACTTAGTCCAACTTTTAGTTCCATTTAACAATTTTTACTAAACGAAAAAGAGATCTTTTTTTTTAATACAAATACAAAAAAAAAAGAGTTCTTTTTTTTTTTTTAATTAATAACTGTAAAGTTCAAAGCATTCGAATTTTGGGTATAGATACAAATACAATTGATTTCTCTACTTTTAAAATTTCATTTTCTTAAGCATACTCTCTTCAAAATACATCAAAACTTTCTTATTGTTGAAAGTTCCATTGTGGAAAAAAGAAACTTGTTCTCTAAATTTTCTGCAACATAAGATATGGTGAACTTTTGTCACTCTTTTTTGTTTGGTTAATACAGTAGATGAAGAAGGACTGTGTAATTATTGATCTGTTATTTTTTTAAAGTAAAGAATATTTTCTGAACATTGTGCATCATGTTTTAGTACCTTAATTTTTGTTGTTAATTCTTAATATAAAACTTATGCATTTAAATTTCAATAATTAAATCACTTGTTCATCATAATTTTAAGTCAAATGATGTTCGTAACATATATAATTAGTTTATAATTGACTTTGTGCATCAAGTAGTTTGAGTTGTGAAAATACGACATTTTTAATTTTTATTTGAACAGGAACGGAATGGAGCAGAGACGGGATCACCGTTCTCCAGCGTGGACAGAGATGAGAATTAAAATTTCATATTTGTCAAGACAGAAACAGAAACAGAGATAAGATTAATAAACAAATACAAAAAATATAAGAGTCATACCTATTTCTGATTTTTCTCATCGTCAATCCTACTTCTCAAACACACGTAATCTTCGTATTCCACTTTAATTTCATTCTCTTTGCAGGGAATTTCTTATCCCGAAACACAGTATAAGAGTGCAAACGGGGAGGCAAGCAAACAAAAACCCCAAAAAAAAAAAAAAAATGAAGTGGCAATTCCTCACAAGAGAAAAAGCCGTCTGTTGGATAAAATTAAAGAGGCTAAGTCAAAATGAAAAACGTAAAATAGTTTGTACTCAAGTCATAATAATTTTATTGTGACCTTTGAGTCTTCAGAGTTCCTTGTAACTTAACAAAAAATGATAATAAGTCATTTTATCACTCAGTTTTAATTTACTTCTCATTTATCAACAAGTACTACATCCATCTTAACGCTTTGCCTAAAATATACTCAATTTATCCTCACCAAAAAACGATGGTAAATTTTTTTTCCCAAAAATATACTTCTCAACAAATGCTACAGCCATCTTAATATTTTTTTTTTAATTTGGCTTATCTAAAATATTTAAGGTGTAAGTTAAATTAATTCAATTTAAAAAAAAGTGTGAAATTAATTTGTAACTAAACTGACAAAAATTATGAACAAGAACGATTCCATTGGTAAACTAGACGTTTGTTTCTTCTTTTTTTTCTTTTTTTTTTTTTTTGGTTTTAGTTGAAATAATCTACCATCACAAAGAAGGAATTGAACTATTATCATAGAAAAAAGGATTGATAAACGTGAAAATCAGGAATCGGACATTAATTCCGGTTGAAAGTCTCAGTTTCTAATTATTGTAACTATGTCGGATCCTCGGACATTTCAAATTTTGTTAATAAAATAAATAATAACTTTAAGGAAAAAATAAATTGCCTAGATGGTTGAGAATTAATTACTTTTGCCGGATCCTTAGGTTTATGTTTGTGACTTGAAATAATTAAAATTAAGTGATAAAATGACTAATTATGATTGTTTTTTTTTAAGAAAAAAGTTAGATACAATGAAATCACTATAGCTCAAGCATAATATTGAAAAATCTCAACAAATATCCTAATCAATCAATTGTATTAAAATCTAGAGACATAACTAATTACCATTATTATTCCTGCCAAATTATTTTACGTTTTTCATCTCGACCAAACCTCTTTAATTCTAACCAACAAATGAGCTTTTCTCTTGTGAGTAATTGCCACTTCATCAATTGTTTTATTTTTTTTTATTTTTTAAATTTTTTCTCCTCACCTACCTCTCCATTTCTACTCTTATAATGCGTTTGATTTGATGAAAATTTAATTAAAAAATAAATAAAAAATCTTTAATCAATAAATATTATTATTATTATATTATTTTTTATTTTTTTATTATTATTATTTATAATTTTTTTTTTAATTTAAATAATTTTAATTTTTTATAATTTTCTTTCTCATATTTTTCTAACGTGCGAACACGCTATCAAGGCCGTATACAATCCCATCCGTCCAAATTGTTATAAAAAATCGTATTTAGGTGGAACGTGTGTTGAATCGCCGTTTTAACCCAGTAGGATCGGTAGCCCTACAAAAACTAACAAAAATCTTTAATTGGAAAACAGAAAAGTACGCATCAGATCAGACGGTTCACGAATCACGCTTTGGCTTCCTGCAGCGCTTCCTCGTTCTTCCGTTCTCATTTTCTTCCTCTTACTTCTTCCTCCTTAAACAAAACAAAATTCACAGATCTTTCCAACCAAAAATTAGGCCATCGAATCGGAGGGGTGTGGGCTGCTTCCTCTCAAGTTATCCATACAAGGTCAGTTTTTCCCCCTTTTCTTTTTATGGGTTTTTGTTTTGTCTGGGCGGTCTTTTTTTTTTTTTTTTAATACAAAAATGTTAAATTTTTGACTTTTGTTGAGATTTATGCTCATTTTTGGTACTTATAGCTTTGGATTTGATATGGGTTTGCGTTTTTGTTGCTAATTTTGTTGATTTCGTGCGTGGATCTATCCTTCCCATTTTTGAATTTGGATTTAGAGTGGTTGTTGTAAAGAAAACTTCTTTTTTTGGGCTTTATGATGAAGAAGTGGGAAGTCTGCGGTGTTGTTCTTTCGTGTAATTGAGTGTTGTTGATATATTGAAAGCTTGAGAGATTAGAATAATATTTTCAAGCTGTTGTTTAACTAACTTGCTGTTAAGTGAAGCAAATGCAATGATTAAGGTGACTTTTTTGTGGCATATTCTGTCTTCCATGGCTGTGAAATCCTGAAGTATGAGGTGACGAAAGAACTCGAATCCAAAGACCAATTGATTGTTTTTTTTTAATTCTTATGGGGTGATTGCGTCCTTATCTGGGTTGGGTTTAGAATAAAATCATAGGGTTTCTTGGGTTCCAAACTCCAGGAAAGTAAATTATGTAAACAGATTAAATGATAAGGAAAGGAGAAGTTTGCGGCATTCAATTTCCCTTTTATCCTCTTCTGAAACCTTAGATTGTGTTCTGCCCAAATGTTTTGACCGTAAGCAAAACCCCCAGAGGCCCAGACCCCCCCCCCCCCCCCCCCCCCCCCGCGCTCCCTCTCGGCCACTGTCCCGGGCAGGTAACAGACTCTAATCATCACTAACTCATAATATAATCGAGCAGGCTCAGAAATTCCATTGTCATTGTTTTAGTTATTGTTGTTGGCCTTCTAAATTTCTGTTTTTCATGGTTATTAATAATTCTCTCCCTATATTAGCTTTTCTTGTCAACCATCATTAGTGAAGTGAAGTTTCATTGCTGGTGTTCTTGATTAACACAAATCATTATGCAGACCCCGAAGCCTCATGCATGGGGACATTTTTTTTTCTTTTCTTTTCTCCTTGGAAGCTTTGGCATGGAATGCAAATTTATAACTGCTCAGGTTTTTGTACTCACATAGTACCATTTAATGAATTGTACAAACACCATACTGCAAGATGATTTTTAGGTAAACTATCTGCTGGGCGCATATGGTCTGTTTTAAGTTAGTGTTCTTGCACATCACCATTGTATAATTTCATATTCCACTATAGCAGGTATAGATTTGTTTATGAAGGAAATGTCTCCAGCTTCAAAATCCAAGTCCAAGGATAAAAAGGCTGGCAAGGAAGCCCAGAAGGCTACATCAAAGTCTTCAGGACCTGCAAATGCAGGTAGTGGTGTTCCAGTTAGTGCATATAATCCGCTTTATGGAACCTTTCATCCACTTGATACAATTCCAACATCCTCCGCTTCTACGATGCAATCAAATGGACGTTTCCGGAACATGGATGAGACAGATGATCATTTTGGTGGCCCATTGGGAGTTGGGGTAGAGTATGATTTGATTTCAAACAATGATAGCTGGTCTGGTGAGTCAGAAGATCATAAAGAGAAGATTCTTAATCCTCCAGTCCGACAGGAAATAATACCAGGAGCTGACAATGACAAGCGGGAAAAAGTTCGTCAAAAGAATGAGCGAAAGCACCAGCGTCAAAAAGAGAGACGAGCTCAGGAATTGCATGAGCGGTGCAGTGGCTATCTCATGTCAAGAAAGCTTGAAGCACTTGCTCAACAACTTGTTGCAATGGGTTTCTCGCATGAAAGGGCTACAATGGCTCTTATATTAAATGAAGGCAAGGTAGAAGAATCTATTGCGTGGCTGTTCGATGGAGGTGAAGATGCAGAAAAATACAGAGATCAAAATCTCGGTGGGGGCAATTTGAAAATAGACATATCAGAAGAACTTGCTCGGATTGCAGATATGGAGATCAGATTCAAGTGCACAAAGCCTGAGGTTGAAAGAGCTGTGGTGGCCTCAGAGGGTGATCTTGACAAGGCTGCTGAGAGTTTGAAGAAGCTGAAGCTAGAACCACCTTCTGTTCCATTAAAGCCCGAAGTTACTGGTGATCCTCCTACAGGTACTAATTGTAAGCCTTTAGTTATAGTTAGCCAGAATGTGGTGAGCCAACAACCCAGGCCCAGTACACAATTGATGAATCCTCAATTGATGATGCAACAAAGAAGAGACGACAAGGACTTTAATTACACAAAAACTAATGGTCAATTGGGTGGTCCTTTAGAATTTGGAAGTAAAAATGTGCAGCCTTTGAAGAAAATGCAACAGAAGTTGGAATGGCCAAAACCGCAGCAACCTGCCTTGCCAGCTGACAAGTTGTGGACAAGTGCGGGGGCAAATGCTTCTGCTGTTTATTCTTTGGCTTCACCTTTGCAAGTAGCACCTCTGCCAGCCAAGACAGAAACTCGCTATATTGGAAGTGAATATAAGATCCTCCAACCTGCTGCGGTCAGGGAACCAGTTACTGTGATGCAGCGACCTCAATCTGTAAACGCAAGGCATGTTCCAGCTACAAGCATGAGCTCATCTTCTCCTGGGACAGCTACCACAAGGTATCCCACAAATAGTGTTGATGTTATGAAGTCTAATGTCTTGTCGGCTAGCATTCCCACCGCAGGAAGCCTTAACCCAAGCAATCTGAATGCAAGTCAGATGTTTCATCAACTCCAATCTCAACAGCAGCAACATTTTGTTCCCAGCAGCAGCTCAGGGGATTCTCCTGGAAGCAGCAGAGCAAATGGTTTGCGGAATAGAACAGGTGCTTCACATACACTTGCTCCCGCTTCCTCCCTTGGACTCTTCTCTGGGTTCGGTTCAGCTGGTTCGTCTGGAGCGTCTTCTCCAGTTGACTGGAGCACTGCTGGCACGATGACACATTGTGACTATTCCAGTGTAGACTGGAGTTTACATCGAGATCATCCTTTGCCACAGCCAGGTGGATTCTGGATGGATCCGGGATTGCTAAAGAATGGCACTCAGATATATGATTCAAATGGGTCTAGCATGGGTGTGAAGCTAGCATTGAGGTCAGTTCCCAATGGGAGTGGTGCACCCATGTCTAGATTGCCAGATGGTGGAGTGGCTAACGCGGAAACATCTGCTGCTGGTTCGCATGAGTGGACATCACCATTCGAAGGGAAAGATCTCTTTAGCTTACCCAGACAGTTTGTTTCCTCTCCTTCACTGTAGGGTCTGAGGGAGTGATTTCTATAATAAAAATGAAATAGAAAAAAGAAAAACCCCAAAACATTGTGTTTGGATTTGATGTTGGTGCTGGTTCATATGATGCTTGTCTTGCTTGTTGGAGAAAATCCTTCTTCTGGAAAAAAAAAAAGAAAAAAGGGTCCAATAGTCATGTGCTTGATAGGTTTTTTGTTGGGCTCCATTTTCCCGTTTGATTGGGGCTGGGGAGGGATTGTAACCTATTGGAATTGTGAATTCCACAAGGGTTACATTCTTCTCTTATTTCGAAAAATTTAGTCCCAATGCAGTAGGAGCAACGCGATAGATGCTCATTAATATGACATAATTAATTGAAAGAGTTATTATATTTATATATATATAGGCAATTGGATAAACTGTGTTTCTCATGCGTCTTTCACTGTGTTACCTCCCGGACCGGAATGAAGGGGCTTTTTTTATAAGTAGATAATAAAAAAAATTCAATTGTAAATTGAACTAAGGCAGGCCCAAATGATTCATTTAGTTTTGATTTGGTGGTTGAAACGAACGCAAATTTTTTGATGGCTAGGCCAATCACAAGCATTCTATTCCTACGAACATAAGGGTGATTGTGTTTTTTTGTCATTTCAGTGCAATTTGAAGTACATCCTCCAAGATCAGGGAAGATCAAATTTGCTTTTAAGACCTTTCAAGCGAGCATGAAGTGCTGCACATGCCTTCATCTCATCTAAACGAAGACCCCTTGTTGAGCACTTGAGAATTTTAAGTGGAGAGGCTGTCGTCTAACCTTAACCGAGTCACATTAAAGAGACAAGCTGGTATTTTCGACGGCACATTTTCGTTTCTTGGTCTTTAGTTTAGCGGTGAAAAGCTCATAGTTGAGTATTTAAAGGGAAGGGAGACTGTGGAGCTGACGGAGTTTGAACTTTCGCCTGATGTGGTGAAGGACATTTCTCCCATTACTTGAACAAATACTCGACCATAGAACTTTTAATATAACTAAATCGTGGATTCTTTGGAGAGGGCTGGATCACAAAAAAAGGGTAGGTATTGGGTTGGATTTTGTGACTTGAAAGGTAAAGCAAAATTGTAAAGTGTTGAGATGAAGTGTGACATTATTATTTTGATATTTAAGCCAGCAAAGTATGAGATCATTATCTTTATAATAATATTATGAGGTATTTATGAGGGGTTTGATGGATTTCTATCAATCAAGAGAAGCAAAAATTGTAAAAGATGCATTTCTGAGATATCCTTCAAAATCTAAGGTGGGTTTTTAGGTGAGCCTCGTCAGGGGCTCCCCTCTCTGCTGTACTCTTTGGGTGTTAGCCCATAGATCTTGAGCTTGCTTGTCCTTATCAACTTTCAATACTCATTTTTTCAGCTCTCTTTTTCAAGATTTGTCTTCAAATTCTAGTTCTTTGCTTTGCATTTTATAATTCTAGAATTTTTTTGGAACATAAAAAAGGTACACAAGTCTCCTCTCATAGAGTACGTGGGTTTTAGACGGGACAGAATTGGCTTAAATAAAGCAAAGGGTATATATGAGGAAAATGATTAGTAGGTGTAAGTTTGGTGGAATTAAAGTAGAAACAAGTAATATTAACAAAAAAAAAAAAAGAAACAAGTAATATAATTTTTAAATAATTAATTTTAAAAAAATAAAAAAATAAATAAATTGTAAGAAATTTTCAGATAAATTATATATATATTTGTATCTTTTTATACTATACCTACGTAATAATACTTAAAAAAAAAAAAAAAAAAGGGTCCTGATCGAAATTTGTGTGGAAATGCTAAGTGACAGTTGCTCTGATTCTAGGCAGCATTTTCTCTGAGATTTTTTAATTTTTTTTTATACCGGTATCGTGGAGGAAACCAATGTGGATGAAGATGTTAGATATTCTTTGTACATTGACTACGTAGGCTGAGAAACTCTTAGTCTATGCGATTTGGAAGGTTCTTTTTTTTTTTTTTAATATATATAAAATTAAAATTAAAAAATAAATAAATACTATTTTATAACTTAAAATATAAATTTTAAATAACATGCAATGAAAAAATTATTAAAATAATAACAATCAGTGCACAAACCAAACATTGTTGGGTCATCTTCAGTTTTATTGTAGTATAGCTAAAATTAAAGTGCAACAAATCCATTGAAGATACGTATAAGGAGTATTTTAATCTCTCCTCGTGCCATTCTGATTCGCGCCCCCCATTGTTTTCTTCAAGGTCGATTCAGATGTCATCCCCTCGACAGCTTGCGACCAAGACGACAAAGTCGCCGACGACTATTGACACGATGAAGTTGGTCGGACGATTCAATGACTATTTATCTCTCCTGCTGGCGCGCTCCCTTTCCTTCTCATATCGCAACTCTGCCTACGGGATGCTTGCAGAAAATGACAACTGCTC
Organism: Carallia pectinifolia; assembly: GCA_037832335.1. Taxonomy (NCBI): domain Eukaryota; kingdom Viridiplantae; phylum Streptophyta; class Magnoliopsida; order Malpighiales; family Rhizophoraceae; genus Carallia; species Carallia pectinifolia. The sequence goes on from CM075449.1 coordinate 21,314,237, forward strand.
TACTTAAACGGAGATCATTTTCCGCACAAAAGCCAATATTTTTCTGCTGACTTTCTAAATATTTTCTATTGACCATGATTTTGCCTTGCGGCAAAACATTAAAAAATGAGAATTTTTGTTTAAAAAAATATTTTATGCAAAACAAACTGACCCTTCTTTGTGGGTATATCCCAGAATTAAGACAAACTAAAAATGCACATAGGATGGCTGCTCCGACCAATCTTGTGTCAAACAAAGATAGAACCAAATGACTCAGCAATCACTCGGGTTGATCCTTGGCTCAACTCATATTTAGGCCCAAGAGGATTTGTGGTGAATGAAGCTCTGTTGGGTTGAGAGTGGAATCCAACACCTGCAAGATAAAACACAACTAAATGAATTAGAGTATGTTCCCCCAAACTCTCTTCTTTGATTAAGTCAGTATCTAACTTGAGAGTAATACTGTATTTGGATAAAATTCTTGAGAGAGAGGGAAGTGAGGGAGAGAAAAGTGGAGGAGAAGATCGTTAGAAGATGAAAATATTTTCTATCATCTCTTGTATATGAAAAGTGGAGATAGGATAGATGAAAATTATAAATTCTTTTGTTTGGGAAAGGGTGGAAAGCGGAAGAGAGGAATATAAAATGTGTTAAAATAACAATTTTATCACTCATAATAAATTATACTAAAATATTTTATTTAGATAAAATTATAATTTTTAAATTATGTATGGAGTAATTGAGTCATTTAATAAATTTAGTAGAAGAACTAATAATTTTTCTCTCATTTTTTGGAGGATTGGTTTTAATGGGATAAGGAGGATTAGAGGAATTAAAAAATTTCTTCTCCTCCACTTTTTAAACATTTTCCAAATACAACAATTTACTTTTAAATCTCTTACTTTCCTCATTCTCCCCCCACTTTACTCTCTCCCAAATACAGTGTAAGGGTAGAGTGAAGGGAGTTAGAGGAAGAAAGCTTAAGACCCTCTTATTTATAAGAGTAAGGGTGTTGAGTCTAATGAGACTCATTGATATAGTGGAGAGTTAGAACTAGTGTAGAGACTTAAAAGAGTTCATAGTATGAGTATGACTAATAGAGATAAAAATTAAACTTTAAGACTCTTAATGTCTGGTATAATATAATCCTTATCAGAAGCAATGGCCAAATTCGGCCAAATGATATGAACAAAAGTTCTCTGAAATTAATGTTTAGACTATAAACCACTCAAGTGGTCCCCAAAGTTCTCATTGAACTATTAGCCACTCAAGTGGTCTCTTATAGACAAAGTCTCATTGTCTGCCCGTGCCAATGCACATCTATCCGTGTCGATCTTAATAAGTGTTAATTTATCCAGTTTTGGCAATATCTAACTTGGATAGATGTTAAAACTTGAAAGATCTTAGCATTTTGTCCTCTCATGGAGACTCTTAGTGATAAGAATTTAAATGTTTATTTTTAAAGTCTTAAATTTTAATTTTGAAAATATAATATTAGATTTATAAAAATAGATAGTTTAAGGTCTCAATAAATTTTTTAATAGAAAAAAAAAATCTTAGTATTTTGCTGCACCACATCCACTAAGGTGTTATTTCAACCCCAAGGTCCTAAAAACTTTTCTCAATACGAACCTTGGGCTAGTAACCTTATGTTCCTATCAGGGACAACTGGCTTAGTTGTTTACAGTGAGCCTATTGTTTCTTTTCTCTTTTTTCGGTTTTTTTTTTTGTAATAAAAATTTTAATTTCATGCTGCTTTTCTTTGGTGTAAAATGCAAAGAAGAAAAAAAAAAGATACTATCGAGTTAAAATTTAAAAGAGATGGAAAATTGATTTGCAGTATGCAGATAAAAAGAGAGAGATTTAGACAAGCAATAGGATGACACTGGCTGCCACAACACCTAACGAAAATACATTTGTCTATAATAGGCTCAAATAAAAACCATAACTTGAGTAGTTTGAATGGTTAACGGTCTCAATCTTGTATGGGAAATCTCATGGGTTCAAGCTCTTGTACATGTTAAGCTAAATGGTGGAGCTAAATGTGCACGGATTTTTTTGGGTCTTAAATAGTTCAGTAACACTTATCAGACCTTAAGATTCGCTATCTTATGAATCTCGTGTAGATGGTCTGATTTACTTGGTAACGGTGAAGTGGCGTAATTCTATTAGGCACGTCTATGAATACCACCCCGACTTATTCATTTTTGTTATAAAAACAAAAAACTCAAATGAAATATGTAGGGAAAAAAAAAACTAGAAATAAGTGAATCAATTTGCTCATTTGGGGTCCTAATTCTTTGCATGATGTTTCAATCTAGTATAATACTTTTTTTTCATATCAAAATAGTTATCTACTTTTAATTTTTGTTTCGTCTTAGTGCAGTCCACTTTGAGCAATTTTTTGTCATTCATTAGTTTTTTTTTTTTTTTTTTTGGGGTCAAATCAATTCATTAGTCTCTATTTGCCTTAATGTAAGAAGGGGAAAAAAAAAAAAGATATATACAACAAAATAGACAAAATGAGAAGAATACCAAGAAATCTCTCGCCGCCGATCAAGGCCCTTCTTCCGTCATTCATCGAGTACAAACAAGCCCGAGTTTATGTACGAAGAAAAGAAAACCAATAAATCTCTTAAACTTTTTGATCAACTGAAAAACATCTCTTAAACTCATTAAAAGAATCTCATTTCAGGCTTTCCCAAGGTCCAAACTTTGTTAGGACGAGGGCTCGTCTATAGCTAAAGTAATTAAAAATATTAATTTTTAACTGAAAGATACAAAGTTCGAATTTCAAATCTTTACTTCACCATCTTTCAACCCTAATCATTGAAAGAAAAAAAAAAGAAACTTTGTTAGGTTTCACCGTGATGTAAATATGTAATTCTTACACATTACAATGTCTCAACTAACAACAGTTTGCACTCCTTCCTCAATCACTTTGAGGTCACGTCGAACAGATTAAACAAGGTCAATCCGCCAATATTATCACTTTCTTAGTGATGATTTTCGTGATTTTGTTTTAGTGAAAATGCTGTTGGGTAGAAAATTAGTTTTTTTAGATGAGAGTCTGAGCAGGATTCACATAATGAAAATTTAATTTTTTTCAGATTAATACAAGAAAGTTCAAATAATATGTATATGTGTGTGTGTATGTTTGTATAAGACTCACATGCTAATTCATCACTAACTTTCTTTGGATTAATTTTCTCTACTCATGAAACCAAGCTCTTTAATAAAGTAAAAGCACTTTAACTTGCATTTTCAATGAATCAACTCTCCTTTTTTTGAAGCTGGCTCATCTAACAATATTATGCACTTTCACATAAGCGGCCCAAAATTATGGTGAGAAAATGCTTAATTGGTGAATAATAACCCATAGAAAAGCCAGCCTAAAAAAAAAGAGTGTTGCCTCATTGAGTAAACTGAAGGCGTTTTCTGGTGATAGAGCACTCACTGTGTTTATAGACGATGTTAAGACTAAATAAAGAAAGAATGTCGGTCTACCATTCATGAATTCTAAAGATTTAGGAAAGTATAAAAAAAAATATAAAAAATATCTGTATTCATTAACAAGGCACAGAAAAAAGAAAAAGAGTAAATAGAGAAAAACTTTGAATGTCGCATCATTTTTCCTAAATTTCTATTTTGGGTTAAAACATTTCTATTAAGATTGAAATATCGCTAAATACATTGGACTTTTTATTGGTTTTGGAAGGTAATAACCTATTTAGTTTATTTGTTACCAATTGTTGTTATCGTTTTTCATTGTTTATTGTTGATCATTGGTAGCGATGAATTAAAAAATATTACAACATTTGGTTAGACAAAAGATAAACCAATTACTAATCAATGCTACGAGTTTGGATTGAAATAGAGTTAAAGGCAAAATGGATACTAAGAAATTTGCTAGTATAAATCAAATATAACCAGCTGACAAAAGTATTTTTCTTATATTATTTTATTTTTTTATTCAATATTTTTTCTTTTTTTATTTTAAAGTTAAATATCGCATTATACACTATGTGGTTAATTTTTTATACTTGCTACATGTGCAAAATAACAAAAACTGTTAACATCTTTGAGTGCTAAATTTGTGATAAAAAAATCTAAGAGAAACAAATCGTTACTTATACAAGTCATATTGAAAACTGCGAATAAAAACAGTTATATTTCTATATTAATCCTGAAATGTTTAAGACAAAGGATGCTAACTAAGCTGCTGATGATTACGGACATAGGCTCGTTTATTTTTTTTTTTTTTGAGCAATAAGACATAGGCTCGTTGATAGTGGGTTGCTAATAAATTCAAGAGAAATAAAAGGTACCACTACAAAATAACATATAGAGAATAATATGACAGCAGTGAGACGATAATAAAGTAATCATTTTATTGCTATTATATTATATAATAAGATGATAATAAAGTAATTTTTTTCTCATACAATTTTCCTTAATTGTGTGATCCACTGAAATTTACTGGATTCATATTTTTCATTGCTATTACATTGTTCCCTTAGTGTTGCTATATGGATTTTTTGTCGTAAATGAAAATTAGTAAGATTAGTTATAAAAAAAAAAGATATGAACTTTTTAAGAATTGTAAATCTGACACACACTGACACACATATATGGAATAATAATGCTATTCATTTTGAATTGATACCAGTATTCTACAGATTATATTAAAAAAATTAAATTAAATTTAAAAAAAAGAATTTAATAATTTTCTCTCTTTTTTTTTTGGAATTTCATCTCCTTCCTTATAAGCATATTTGGGACATTTAATTACAATATTTAGTCGATGATGAATATCATAATTCGGGTGTCTATTTGTATACTTCAATATTTATTCTCCAATATTTACTTTCAAGTTTTTTTATTTAAAAAAAATGTATTACGAGTATATCGATTATCACACTTATAAGTCGAAATCAGAGTAATCTCCTGTTTAAATACCTTATTTAATAACTTTCATAGGGTCAGATCTACCACCAGGACACTGATTGTCCCGAGTGTGACTTCTTCACAGTCCACTCAACAATTATCGAGTCTGAAACTCAACTTTGCATTTGTACCAAATATTCAAACCCACTGAGGAGTAAGAACACCCAGTAACGTTGGCCAAAAAGAAACTCTAGAGAGAAATTTAAATTCGAATCAACGGAGTGGAACGCACATGGAATTACCAAGTTGAAATATAGCACATGATATCATCTATTAACGGACTTCGTTAACTGGGTATGTGGCAATTTGACGACAGGTTTCAAGTCATCAAAGAAACAAAATGTAAACTCAATTCGGATTGGTCTCAAGCGCCACTGACCCGAATTTAGTTCGGCTACGCTCCGATCGGTTCTCCCATATGGACCATGTGCTGCAAGGGCAAAAGAGAAATGGCTTTTCTTTGAGGAGAAGAGCCAATGAAAACAGCCACATGATGTTGAGGACTACGCTGATGTTGGGAGTGGGAGAGATTGTCATTCCGGTCGAGTTCGGGTCTCATGATCTGGAGGAGATCATGTACATGAAAGGAAAAAATTATGACCAATTGATTGGTAGAACTAATTCGGAGTTGTTTCATTTAATTTAATTTAATTTACCCTTATAAGTTGTCAGGTCAAGAGCTTGAATGCTTTTGATCAAGTCTATGTAACATCAGTTAAAAAAAAAAATTTTTTGGATAACATGGGGATTTCTTTAATTTATACAAAGTTGCTGTTCTTCTTGAAATATAAATTGACCAATCATTGGTTTAGAGTAGAAATTGAAGTTTTCTTTTTTCAATTTTTGAGATCGTGGAGATCAGGGGATTTTGAGGGTGTTTTTTTTATGAAGATGATAGCTTTTGCCGACAATATTCTCTCTCTCTTTTTTTTTTAATGTTCAATTCAGCTTTTTAAGTTAATACGTGGCTTAACTACGTGGTAACAACAGCATTCGTTAGAATGTATTGAAAACGTGGCTGGATTTAGAACTAAACTCAAAAAGTTTATCCCATATTTAGGAAATTTTGATTTGTTTATACATTTTTTTTGTGATTAGCCCAAAATATTATTATGCTTTTGGTATTCTATAAAATGATGATGAGTACTTTGTTGGGTTATAATAAATTATAACAAAGGGTTAATATACAATTTTATTCTAGAGATGGAGAATTGGCTTTGAGATTAAAAACTAATAGGATGATACTAGCTGGCGCAACATTTGGTAAGAAATATATTATTTTTCTTCCATTGTAAATGGTTCGTCACCACTACCATTTTCTTTTTATCTCTTAAGTTCAATAATTTACTAAATCTGTTCTATGGAAATAAACTTTTGCACACTAAATTCAAACAGGCATACTCCATATTTTCGTATGATCCATAAGGTATGATACAGTCGTATTACTTTAGATCTTTGTTATATACACGTCCAAAATCGTCTCATACACGCACAGAATAGCATGTGTGGGTCCCACTGCTCTCCTACCTCCACCTTCAGGCATCATCGGCTCTGCAAGCCCCAGTTTTTATCTGCATGGAAAAGAAAACCAAGAGAACATCTAAAATCATCAAAGAATTCCCTTTCCCGCAATCCCAAATATGTTATTCTTCACCATAATGCAATGCTTATACATTAAAATATCACAACTAGCAATATTTAAGCAAATATGTACTAAAATCAAATTAAATTCCATTTCTATTGAAGGACTTCTCAGTTGTCAATGGATTCCCACTTTACAAAAAACCTTTGCCAAGCACAATTGACATTGCCGTGAAGATTTAAACTGATTTGAGCGGAGGGAATATTTAACTTGCATTTTCAATGAATCAACTCTCTTTTTTTCGAAGCTGGCTCATCTAATAATATCATTCACTTTAATATACTATGATCTTCTCATCATGATTCGTGATCGCCACTTGGAAGTGAGATTTGAATAATAACACTAGAAAAGATCTTTTCTATATAATATTATCTTTAGAACATAAGTAACTTGCAAAAATGATGAGAAAATGTTTAATTGGTGAATAATAACACTAGAAAAGCCAGCCTCAAAAAAAAGAGTGTTGCTTCATTGAGTAAACTGAAGGCGTTATGGGGGTGTTAGCACAATCACTGTATTTATAGGCACTGTAAAGAACAAATATAGAAAGAAATTCGGTCTTCCAATTGCCATCCATGAATTATAAGGAAAGTACAAAAAAGGATAAAATATCTTATTCATTAAGAAGAACGCGGAAAAAAATTAAAGCTAAGTTTTGAATATTGGATTGATTTTCAAAAATTTCTATTTGGGTTAAAATATTTCTATCAGATTGAAATGTGGATAAGCATGTTAGAACTTTTTGTGGAGTTTGGTTTGGGCATGCTCCACAGTTGTGAGTGTTGGACTGTGAAAATGTAACATTTCTAGAAACTGAATGACCAAAATGAGAATACTAAGAAGAATATATGGTCACACTAAGAATGATAGAATAAGAAATGAGATTATCTATAACAAAGTATGTATAACAGCTATTCGAGATAAATTAAATAAGTGACATTTGTATTGGTTTTAACATTTGGAATATAGACAAGCAAACGCTCTGATTAAGAGGCGTGATAAACTCACCCGGATGGAGAGAAGGGAGGGTGAGACCTACGTAGATTTAAGAATCTTTATTTAGTATTGATTTAGAACTATCAAGTCTCACACATAGCCTGATACGTGACAAATTGGAAAAGATTACAACATATTGGAAATATACTTAATTTATTAAAAATATTTATGTTACATATATATATATATATCCTTCTTGTATCTTTGTGCTCGATGTGCCGTGTGTGTCTTCTAATCCCTGTTGATGCATTTAGGTTTGGGTCCTTGGGACATTTGTTAACATTTCCAAAATATAATTGTTTTTATTAATTAATCTCACATCTTATAAAAATTATGCTTTATGAATTTTTGTATAAAAATTTGGCACGATTAGTTATCCTGTAGAAAAGTAATCACACATGAAAATTACAGTATCGAAGAACCTATATGAAAAGGTGGGATAACATTAATTAGTAACCTAAATACAATACATAAATACTGATAATGAAGAATATACATTATTTCTTAGGCATATGCAGAATTTTTAATTTGGGAATTCTAGAAAGAGCATATCAAAATCCGGAGTACTACTAGATTTATCATTTTCACCAAATCTTTCCCACCAAGAATCTTTTACCATTTATACTTTTGTAGAAAAAATGGAAAATTATTTCCGTTTAATATTTGTATTTTTTTTTTTTTGTCCATTCAATATTTGTATTTCAGTGAAGAAAAGGTAACGCAATGGAACAATGAATTGAGTAAGAAAGAAAGTTTTAAAGACCCCAATTGAATGTAGCAGCCGCCATGCAAGCAATTAGCAGAAAAAAAAAAAAAATAATGAAAGAGTGCCCAACGGTTTCTCAGAATTAATGAGAAAACCTAGAAGAAAATTCCTGAGAGGCAGCAGAAGAGTAAACATAGATCGTATTGTTACTGTTGTTGCAATGAGTTTTTAATAATTTTATTATTTTTTTTAAAATTAAATTATATGTAAATTTAGTGTTACACTAAATTTCGGTAGATTAGTCGTTTTTCGTAAAATTTCGTAAGAAACTTTCGGTGAAGTTTATTATTAATCTAAGCGGAAGTAATGATAGGAAGAGAGTGTGCGCGGTGGCCATCAGTGTAGTTTTTCTGTTGTTAGTGCCCCGCAATGATTTAGGAAAGTTGGTTACTTATTTTCCATTAAAAAGTTGGCCAATTGTCAGTTATTCCCTGAATCATCTCCCCCGAAATCTCAACTCCCCCACTTCCCCCGCCTCTCTCTCTCTCTCTCTCTCTCTCTCTCTGTGCATGAGACTAACTATTACTTGGCAGTCTGTTTTATTTTTTATTTGTTTCTGAGTGTTAGTTTGTATAGTTTGATAAGGTTTGTTAGTGACCTTAAGTCTACTGCTATTCAACAATCAAACGACAGTATTTTCCACCAGACAGTATCTTTCTTTCTATCTCAGGTCTCTCTCTCTCTGTCTTTTGGTTTTGTTTTTGTTTTTTTTTTCTCATTTGTTATATCATTATTATTACTGTCCTATTCTGTTTACAAGTTTTGTCCTTTTGAGCTTCTTCATGGCAAATTCCTACAACTCCTAACATAGATGTTTGTCATGTTTCTGTTCTAACTTTTCCTCAAAATGGGGTTCTTTGATTTTAATTTTTGTTGCTACATTTTTCCTCTATATGCATTTTTTTTTCTTCTCTTCCTTTCATCTACAGTTATCATGTTGTCATTACATTGTTTAAAGTTTATTGCTTTACAATGTTTTTGCTAATGGCTTTTGAGTTCACTATTTTTTCTGTTTCAGGTTATATCTCTATATCCTTGCTTTCCTATGGCTTTGAGTTTCTGTTCAAACTTGGGGTCATTGCAGCAGCGGCAAATCAACCAAGAAATAGGTGCTGCCTATCCACAGCTGCTCCACACAGACATAGCAGCAGCAACTACTGAGCTGCTTGGCTGCCATGACAACTTTGCATTAGCAGACACTTTCATCAACCCTTTGTATGAATTGGATGAGCTGTTTTACGCATCAGATAGCTATGCGAATTTCCTTCCCTCCTTTTTCGCTTCTCCAACCGATAACATGCCCGAAATCTTTCCTGTCGATGAGTTTGAGTCCTACCAGCATTGCCCAAAACGTCAGAAGAGTTATGCAGATTACTCTTTCTTGCCTTTTGGGCCTAATTTCTTTGATGGGTGTTTGGCAGCCAATGCCAATCCTGTACCAGAATTCTTGCCGGAACTTCCAGCTCCGGTGCCAGAGTTGGAGTTTCCAATGGGGTTCAGTGTTGGAAGGACGGATAATAGTTTGATGAAGAAACCCAGCGGGACGAGCTTGTCTGCGCAGAGCATCGCGGCCCGGGAGAGGAGAAGGAAGATCACTGAGAAGACACAGGAGCTTGGAAAGCTGATTCCTGGTGGGAATAAAATGAACACTGCTGAAATGTTCCAAGCCGCTTCCAAGTATGTCAAGTTCTTGCAGGCTCAAGTTAGCATTCTTGAATTTATGGGCTCATTATCTCAGGTAATTTCCATTTAAATTTCTGTGCTCTTCAATTCTTTTTTTTTTATTCCCACCCCTTTTGCTGTTTCTATTTCTATTTCTACTGCTTAGGCTTGTATATTCATTGAGTTCTTTTATCTGTGAGGCCAAGGTGTAATCTGTAAATGAAATAATAACTGAAATGTTCATCCTCTTCTTGCAAAATTATTCTTTCACATCCTTTTTTTTTTTTTTTTTGCCTACATTTTTAATTATGTGGTTGACAGAATAAATTTGAAAGATATATATATATATATATATATATTTTTTTTTTAGTTTCTGTAAATTTTGATTTAATTTTCAGTTTTGGATAGTGATACTGACAAGCAACATGTGTTCACATACTCTTGTGTTGCATGAAAGCAGGAAAAAAAGGAACCACTGGAAACACAGGAACTACAAGTTCTTCTAGCATCTCCAGCAATGCAGGAAAAGTTATCTTCACAGGAGAAGTGCTTGGTTCCAAGGAAATTTGTTCAAGCCATGGCAAAGAACCAAGAGATTCCATCTAATTGTCTGATCAATGAGGAGATTGAGCAGTTGCTTGGAAACAGTGGCTAGAAAATCGGTAACCAAGAGGGTGCATTTTGTTTGCATTTGTTTGTGCTGTAAGTAGAGTAGTTGTTTGCCAATAATTGTTGGTATCTAGGTGCTAATTTCCTATTTTGTTTCTAATGATAGTTTAGTGTTCTTACCTTGTCAGCTAGGATCTAATTTTTGTTCCAATTCTTTTTCAATGTTAACTTTCAGTCTAATCAATGTCTTGTAAATCTCTTATTTCTAAGAAATAAATTGGTGTTACCTTTTTGTTTTTTGTTTTTTCTTTTAAACAAATCCAAGTTATGCTATTGCCAATAATCAAATTCAATTTTTTTTAATATATTGCAGTTGGTAACCTGTTTCATTTTCATTTACCGCTATCATAAACAGAATCTAATATCATAAAATCTCTCTAAAAATGTATTAAAATGATAGTTGAGATTTAAGCCTCCGCCAAAGGTTTGTGGCACAATGGATTAAAATTTTTTAGAGACAAGTTTACAGTTCTTAAGCAGATCAAGTTGCTTTTCATCAGAGGCAAGAAGTAGGCCTTAGAAATAGAAAATAGATAATTTAAGAACAGAGAAAAAAAAAGTTGACTCAATTAAGTAAAATATTAGGTTCGATTTGTAAATCTGAAAAAAAAAAAAAAAGTCACTGAATTATGTGCAATACTAGACAAACTAGAATTTTTAACATAACCGCCTAGCTGTGCGCATCCTCTGCCTTTCAATCGCTGATATGTGCTTTTGTGCATACAAAGGGATAGACTTTGCCAAAAAAAAAATGAATAAATAAATAAATAATTAAAGCATTGATGGACTTGAAAATATTTATAAGACTTTCATGGATCATTCTTTCCCACAAATTAAGCAATCAATAGGAGTAATTGTTCAGTGGACTGCATCTATTCACAGATTTATGCTCATACATGCATCAACCCTATCAATATATCACGAAGGGCTGAGCCATTTGTGTGCTCGAAACTCTTATATTGTTATGATGAGGTGTGATGAAACTTTTGAAATGTGAGAGTTTACTCTCTTAATCTCTCTCTTTTTTTTTTTTTCGAGATTTCTTAAACTTAAACTAACAGATTGAAGAAGAGAGATAATTTGAGAGATTAAGAATTTGAACCTTAACTTCTGTTTTATTGATATACTATCAATATCATAGTCATCTCTTAACTTACTTAATTATATAACTTTTGTCACATGCTCACCTGGCAACAGTTTGTATGTTTTGGTTGATAGTATACCTAATAAATAATTTATAAATTCGGCCACTTTAACGCTCAAAAAAAGAAAAAAAATATAGAAAAGAATTAGGAAAAAAAAAGGAATTCTATTATGTTACTTATCTTTTTTTCCCCTCCTTTTTTCTCGCTCACTGCTGTTCTGTAACCGTAAAATGTGCCACAACGTGTAAACATGGCGTATCCTATCCCACCTCAAAAAACTACCTTGCCTGCAAATGCCAACTGCTTGAAACTAAGTGCCGCAAAGTCCTCAAACCGGGCACAAACTTCACCAAATGGCTTCCCTATCTGCAACATTTCTCCTTCTGCTCCTATTCTTAGTATCAATTTCTACAACATTCTGTGCAACAGTTGTAGAGGACCTTACGAACCTGAAGCCCCCACCGGACTTCAAAAACACAATCATGACCAATTGTGCTAACAATCCGTCTCTCAGATACTGCAACTCCTCACCTATGGACCTCAATGAGATCTTCAAGTCCACCATTGTGGCCAGTCATCTTTGTAATGAGTCGAAGAACCCGAATTGTGTCGAATCATTCCCCAAAGTAGACCTCAGGAACCGCCCCAAGATTGCACCACTTTACTTGTCATATGACTTCTTCTGGAAATACTGCCCCTTGAGCATTCTCTCCATTGATTTGGCCAACAGCTCTTTGACGGGTAGTTTTCCAATGGACATTCTAACTTGTGCCCAAATCCAGGCTCTTGATTTGAGTTTCAATGGCCTTACTGGTGATCTCCCGATAGAAAGTTTTACTCCTCTTAAGAACTTGACATTTCTCAACTTGTCTTATAACAGGTTTTCAGAGAGTAAAATTTCGGATTCCCAGTTCTTCAAAAGATTCAATCTTTCTAGTTTTCTTCATTCTGGTCTCCTCCCGAGTCACAGGAACTATACAATGAAGGCTATATTTCTGTTAATAGGATTTCCAATTTTCGTAATTCTGATGGTGTGTTGCTTGGGTTGGCTATGTTTCCGAAGGCCAGACTATCTACCAAGATTTCTCCGGAAAAAGCATAAGTTTACACCATCAATGCTTAAGGCAGCGACTTGCAGGTTTTCAAGGAAAAATCTGGTGTTTAAAAATGAGAGAGTGCACATGTACAGAGGAAGCCTGCGAGATGGTACTGACGTCAGGATAGAAATTTACTGGGATAGCATTTCAAAGGAGAACTGCCGGAAATTCGTCAACGAATGCAGAGTTCTAGTTCAATTATGCCACAAGAACTTGGTTCAAGTACTTGGTTGGTGTAATGACAGAAAGCTGAGAGCCATTGTAACAGAATGGACAGACGGACAGAACGTCGAAATGTGGCTGTCAGAGTCAGCTCCTCCATGGAAACTGAGGCTGAAAGTGCTAATGGGAGTCCTGGAAGGCATTTGTTACCTGCAAAGACAGTGGCCTCTAGTGCATTACGATCTCAGGACACAAAGTGTCCTGCTGTCAGATAATCTAGAGCCGATGATTTCCAGATTCAAAGTTTCAGATCAAAATTCTAACAACAGAAGTATGCTTAATTCTCTTAATCTATTTTCTATTTGTATCGCTGTTAAGTTAATCTGTATCTACTTTGGACGGCTTTCCAGGTATTTACAAGGTTGGAGTATTTCTACTGGAGATGATTGTAAGCAGACCAGCCAAAGAAGAATCCGAGAGCGGTGAGGCTGGTTTTATTGAGCATATCAGAATGAATTATCACCCTGGAAATTTGACCAATGTCATTGACTCAAGAATGAAACTATCAGAGGATATGTTTGACCAAGCCAAACATGGAGTCGAGCTGGGGCTATTGTGCACTGATCAATCAACCACTAAACACCCAAGCCTGAATCAGATATATGATATGATAAGGCATGTCTATGAATCTTGCCCGGTCTTGTCTCGAAATTACAGAAGATCGCTTGGAAATGGAGGCAAAGGACACAAACAAATTCAATCAAAATAGTGCCGCCAGTGCCAATACATCTCATTTGACTATGACTCGACTGTTGTCAAAGGATAAAGTTTTTTGCAGTAAAACAGTTCCTTTGGAGATCCCCCTCTGGTCCTGGTCCAGCAATATGATATCAGCAAATAACTAGACACTCTCTTTTTGAACTTTTGGGTGAATTGAAATGCACATTTCTTCTGTGTCTCTCAAGTTGTAGCAAATGGGAAATCATATACAAGAAAAATAACTATACATCAGGACAATAAGAACCCTCTTAGCTAAAGCAGTGAGAAGTGAAACACAACATAAAACTAACCTTTGATTTCTAGAGATCAAAGGTATTTGTCCTAGCATCTCAATAAACTTAACATAGATGATGATACTGTTTTTTTTCTTTCTTTCTTTTTTTAATAAAAATTTAGGATTAGAAAGGCATTTTCAGCTCTAGACCACAAATAATTTATAATATGATTTACGTATTTTTTATTCATTTACAGGTAATTTCAAAACGTAATTCCAACAGTTAGTGGGATTGGGAAGGCTAGCAAGCATACGTAGATGATAATGTTGATTTGAAAGAAACGCCATAAAACAAAAAAGAAAGGATCTCTTTTGCTTTGAGGAATTGAGCTCACATTACATCCCAGTAGGAAACGCTGTACCGCTGGGTTTACTTTGGTTGTCTCTGAGAGTTCTCCCCACATCTCATCTGGGTTCTCGAACTTGAGGCCATCGGAGTCGCAGTTGGCGGGCTCCATGAATTTGGTATTGAGGCTCTGAAAGAGTAGGGCTACGATCCAGATAGTAAGCCCATAGTGTCCAATCAGACCTAAATTTTGAGGCCTGAACATATGTCGTGATCTCCTCTTCTTTCCATTAAAAAAGAGTTCCTCTTCACACCTCCCCCCCCCCCCCAAAAAAAAAGAAAAGAGTTCCTCTTTTAACCCAAAAAAAAAAAGGAGTTCCTCTTCTTTCCATTAAAAAAGAGTATGTGCTAACATTTAAAAAAAACCACCCCTGGTTGTAGTTTAGTTGGTTAAAGCGCGCAGATTTCAAGTGAAAGATTCTGAATTCAAATACTTTCAAACGTAACGTCGCTTGAACTAAGACCCTTGAGTGCGACTAAATCTAAATCTCTTTGGTACGAGTTCTGCCGGAACTATCTAGACCATTCGCATCATCGAGAGGAGAACTAATGTCCCTTGAGAAGACTGTCGCAGTACCATCATCGCTTTCTCATTTAAATGATCAAAAAAAAGAAAGATTTTTTTTTTAAAAAAAAAAAGGTCATGTGCGTGGGTGGGCGTTAGCACACCCCCTACCAGCCAAGGCGAGCTTCGAACTCTCCCGGGCCGCATCCCCTTCCTTTTATAAATTCAAGTATAGACTTTCAGTTAGTTGGATTACAGATTTAAAGAAAAAAGAGTATGTTCGGCGGTTTTACTAACTTTATCCTTTGTTTTATACATTAATTGTTTTCGTAAAATAAGCACCCAATTTTTATGTCACATTAGAGTAAATTTTAGCGTTTTCCTAAAGCTCACTTAAAAAAAAAAACCCATCCAATTTACATTTTTGCATCAATAACGATATTCATTATGTTCATTAAGACTCGGCCTTGTGTTTAAAAAATAAAATAAAATAAAACAACTCTGTTAGTTTCAAATGTATTTTATTATTTTTTTAATAAAATAAAAAAAAAGTAAAGATGACACCTAATTAAAGAATATTGTGTTAGTTGTACTATATAATAGACTTGACCTCTATATTAAATTTATAAAAGAGTAAATTATATGTTATCCAACAATGATCATTAATATTTCTTACGACTATACGGAAATAAATATATCTTTAGCCTAAAGAATTCCTTAAGAAGGATTATTTTATCTAATTCAGGAAATGTGATATTACATATCGAAAAAAGTATGTTTCGGTCGGCGTGTCAACCCAAGGGCTAGACGTGGTCATCACTATTAGGCCCAGGAACCAAAGACGACATTCAACAAAAGAGAATGATGTTTGCTGGTTTAAATTTGTTGAAAACAACCATATAATGGAACTCCAAGTAGACCTTGCAAGCTTGAGATTGACCCTACGGTTATAATTTTTAGTTATCTACACGAGTACTCTCTAATTAGTTATCTTGATACAGATATATATATATATATATATATATATATATATATAATGAAATCTGATAGTATGGAAATGATTTGGGAGGGAATGTCCAATGTTTTTTTGCTTGAAAAACACATCGGATTGTTTTGTTTTGAGCAGAACGAAAATGACACACTTGAAAGAAGCAAAATGTTACTCAGTCTTATTATTAAGAATAACTAGAGCTTTTTATAATACTCAAAATTTAATGGCGGATACAAGTTTTTAAGAAATTATTCCCGTTCTAGCACAAGTAGCTCTCTGCGTTTAGTTTGAATTGTTTATTTTTTTAAAAGTCTTAAAATTCAATTTTCAAAATCAAATTATAGACAGGGAAAAATGAAAAAGAAAAAGGGAAATATAGCTAAAATAGAAATGGTATATGCACGCTGATAAGGCCGACGCAGTGACAGACTAATGCCCTTTATGCATATTGTCAATGGGTTTATTGTATATAAATCTTACATGTATTCCATGTCATAAATTAAAAAAAAAAAGAAAGTGTAAGGAACTTTGAAAATTCATAATGTGTAATTTAATTAATATTAATGTGTAATAAACTTATCAACAACGTATAAAATGAATATCAATTTCAGTTTCCTCTTTTGTTTTTGTTTATATATCTTATCACACAAAGTTGAAAACAAAATACCTGTGCAGCAAGCCACCATTGCCGGCCAACCAGTCTTCTCTCCTTCCTTTCTTTTCTCCTCTATCTCTTCCCTCCCCTAACCCCTAAAGCTTCTGCTCCGTCCCTCCCGTCTTTCCCTGCCATCTATGTTTCCTTTGAATGTTTCTTTAGTTATTTTAGTTTTCAAATATAGTCTCAATAAAGAAACCCATAATTATCTTGGATCTAGAACTTCCACACCTCCGTCGTCTATTTCATGCTTTCGGTTTTCATCTCCGGTGATGACGCCGTCAGGCCATTGCCATTCCAAACCTCCACGCAGCTGATGAATGTAACATCGCCAGGGTCGCAGTTTGTACTATTGGAGTCGCTGCTTCCTTTGCTGCCAGGGCTAGAGTCGCCAAAAAAGCCACTGTCGCGGCCGGTGCAGCCCTCGCACTACTACCATCAGCGCAGCCGCTACTGCTCACACCATTGTTGATAGCGCTGCCAATGCCCCCACTACTGTGCCTAGTGTTGTCGTCGCAGCCTTGCTGCCACCACCGTCACCATCCTCTGCCTGCCACCACAAATTCTGGTTTTGGTGGGATTGGCTGTGTTGACTTATTTTGGGATAGGTGTTAAGTTTTGTTTGATTGGTATATTTTTTTATGCGTATCTAGTTGTATCTAGTTGTGTTGGAATTTTATTGTGTTCAGTTATAGTTTAGGATTGTGGAAAATTGTTATCGGATATCTCTTGTCAATTCCTGTTGTAAGTTCGTTGAAATGCTATTTGTGTAACAATACACATCTTCATCCACACAAGGAAGATTTGTTTGAAACTTCAATTTTAGTAGATTTAACTTAATTTTAGTTTCTTCTCCTATTAGAAGATTTTGTTAAAATGGGCAGTGTGTTCCGTTAATTAATAATCGCTACGACCGAGTCAATGTAAACTACTTTGACCGTCTTGTATTTCTATTCTGTATAAATTTTCTCAATACCTTTGTATTAAATTTATGTATACAGTCAGATTATATTAATACTCTTTTCCTTTTGATCAAAATAGAAAAAACACCTCTTATTACACAAAGATAAGTAAATAGATAAGACCATTGTGCACTCCATAATAAAGTTTATAATGTAGAATATTGGAACTTGACTCATAAATAAGTTTAGTTTTTAATGGCTTTCATTATTTAAAAACTTTCTTTTGTTGGGGACTGCACTCGCGCTCCCTTTAATTGACATATGTTGAGGATTATTTTTAGTATAAGTTGTGATGCGCAGTATTAAGAATCAGCTCGTTAATTATCGTGGTCTCCAGCGACGGAGCCATATTCGACTGTGCTGGTGTTTAAGTAATGGGTCTACTCCTTAAGAGTAGTTAAACAAAACTTAAATAAACGGAGATTACTTTAATCTCAACTCATAGATTAAATGACTAATATACCTGCGATAAATTTTTTTTGTTTGTTAAAAAAAAAACATTATCAATCTACTTTCTTAAATTTTATTTTTATCTTACCATGCATATGCTTATATCGAAGGACTCTGTCTAACTTCGAGATACGTTTTTCCATTAGTTTGTTTGACAATTTTACAAGACCACGAGTTAATCAAAAGTATGAAATTATATTTTAAATAGTACTGAGGCGGTTATATAATTTATTTGATAGTATTTAATATGTTAATTTTTTTAACTAAATTTAGTCATGTAATAATTTATATCACTTTAATCCATTAAAAGATTTCCACCAAAAATATTCTAATGGCATAAAATAAAAATCCACCCTACATGTTTGGCCTTTTTCAATTTTTATTCACTTCATTTTTTTGTTAAATTCTACCTTCCACATTAATTTCATAATTGAAAATTGTCCTTTGTCGTTTACTTCGCCACATCGCGTCTTACTTCGCCACATCGCGTCACGTGGCATGCCACCTCAGAATAAGTTTGCCACATTATATGCTGCGTCAGCAAACGAATACTAACGTGACAGTTTTTAATTTTCTTTTTTTTTAAATCCAAATTTATTTTCTAAAAAACAAAAAAATTTAAAATTTTTATAGCTAATAAAAAAGAAAATTCAAAATTTTTGTTTTCAAAAATCAAAAAGAAAAATGCGTTTTTTTTTCTAAAACAAAATTTTTATTTTTTATTTTTTTAAAACTGAAATTCTGAATTTTTTATTTTTTTTTTGTTTTTAGAAATCGAAATTCTCAAATTTTATTTTTTTTAGAAAATAAAATTTCTATTACCTTTTTTTTTTTTTAGATTTGGGAAAAATATATAATATTTTTTTATTTTCGTATTTTTTCTAAAAACTTTTTCTTCCTTTTACCTCTTTTTTTGAACTTTGAGAAAAATATATAATTACTTTTTATTTTCATATATTTTTCTGAAAAAAAAAATTCCTTTTACCTTTCTTTTTGATTTTTTTTTTGAAATTTTCATTTTTTTTAAATTAAAAATTGTCACGTTAGCGCTCGTTTTCGAATGTGGCAGACTTAATCTGAAATGACATGCCACGTGACGCCTCGTGATGCGACGTGAACGGTGAAATTCAACCAAAAAAAAAAGAAATGGATAAAAATAAAAAATTTTCAAACATAAAAAGTGGAATTTTATTTTATGCCTATTCTAATTATAAATACCATTTTTGATACTTCTATGTTGACACATACTAGTGGTATACTTTTTTTGGTACGTTCGATTAGCCACATTTGATCGTTGATTATCCTGCAATAGATTGGCAGCTCCTGCTAGACGTTTTGCTCTGGAAACCTCTTGAAATAATCACTGCCACCCAATAAATGTGAGGACGGAAGAAATTAAGTGCCTTGGATGAGATAAGGTAGCGTGTGTACCGTCCAAGAATTGTGGCTCTAATCCCTGTGGAGAGACCAGAGCAGACATCTTCTTGGGTCTTGCAACCTTGGAATCAATTAAGATAGAGCCTTCTCTTCAATTTCTCTTGGATTATTTTCTCTATAAAAGCCCACCAACCCCAGGCCCAACCCCATCATCAACTGACATTCCCTTGCCTTGCATATCACTCAAAATTTCATTGCTTCTATACATTAACAATGAAGAACCTCTTCTTCTCTGTGCTTTTCCTCCTCTCCTTCATCTTCTGCGTGGCTAGCATTGGTGAGGCAGCGATCCCTTGCAGCACCGTGGACGCCAAGGCGGCTGCTTGCGTTGGGTTTGCCACCGGCAAGGCCTCGAATCCCTCTCCAGCATGCTGCAGCAATCTTCAATCTCTGGCTCAAACTGTGAAGTCAGTTGAAGACAAGAAGGCGGTGTGCCGGTGCTTGAAGGCCGCTGGCAAGTCCTTAGGCATTAAAGACCAGTTCTTGACTAAGATTCCTGGGGCTTGCCACATCAATGTTGGCTTCCCTGTCTCCGTTAGCACCAATTGCGAAACGTGAGTATAGAAGCATATATATTTATTCGCTAATTCCCTAACTTAATATAAATTTATCTCATTAAAGTTTCTCAAAATAATTTTATCAAAGTTGTCCAAAATGACTGTCGGATAAACTGAACAAGTCCTTAATGAACATTTATCTTTTCAGTTAATTGGTTCCGACTGGGATTTGAACCCGAGAATTCTAGATGACTCCAGTAACAGTAATCTATTGTTCATCGGTCCTTAATTGATTTAATTATATGTGGTATAAAAAATATTTTGTGTCCAAATTGCATCCCACCAAGATTTAATTTTTGGTCACGAGATGAGTTCAGTTTTACAAGATGCAGGGTTAATCTGTAAGCTTTTTGTTTCATTTTGCAGGATTCACTAAATGGCCACTGGATCGAGATTCTGAATAAAACAACGGAGGCAATGCTATTTGCAAGTCTTTGGACTCTTGCTCCTCTAGTGAGATTAATAAAATCGCAATGCTAGTTATTGTTTTCATGCAAGATGAGATTTTAATGTTTTGCAATATCTTTCAAGCTTTATTGGCTTCTCTTAATTATCTACATTTTTTTTTTCGGTTCATCAAATTAAATGCCACTAATTGTTTAGCAGTTCTACCACTGGAATCTGCAGGAACTCTCAAAGAATTAACCAAAATCTACTAAAAATTTGCAACTGTTGATTGGCATCCTAGTTAAGTTTTTAGCAAAGAGTTCTAATTTTTGGCATTACACTATTATCATGCACCGAGATCAAGTTAGTTAAGAGGGCCAAGGTTATTAATGTCAAAAAAAAAAAAAAAAAAAGGAATTTATGTTTGAATGGTTTTGATGAAGATATAAGAAAATGGGAGTGGTATCCCAAATTTCTCGTTAGAAAGCATTGCATTCAGTTAATTAGTTATGGTGAATCTAATGTCAGGCCTAGGTATACAAGTTTATCCTTACCGAATGCCCTAAAAAGATTTGAACCCAATCCTTTGATTTGACACCAATTGAACTCTTATTCTTAAACCACAACATTCAGTTGTTTTGAATTCTTGATATATCATGTGTGTGAGGCTTACGGTAGTTTTGGACTCTAAATCTGTACCAAACTGATCCCAGCCCAAATAATTGCAGCATCACAAGAACCCATAGATATTACAACATAACACAGATCACCTGGAACATGGTTATCAACAAAGACCCAACAAGAGAGTCAAAAATGGGTTCGAACCATCAGCAGGGGGCCGGATTGTCAACGAAGACCCAACTAGAATCTGGGGCGGACCACTATGTTTTAACATGCCTATCTAAAAGCCCTTGTTCCAAAATCAAGCCTTATCCTTTGCAAATTGACATTTAAAATACATATAAGATTCAGTTATTGCTGAAACGGTTGGAAACGGTGACTTTTAACTAAGAAAATTAGAAAATTAGGATTCAAACCTTAGTTTCTTCTTCACCCCTCTCTCTCATATGATGGTGTGTATATATATATATATATATAGAGAGAGAGAGAGATAAAGATAGAGGAAAGAGAAATTACATATGATTTTCACCGTCCAATGGGATATATATACAATTAATAAGTCCAGCCACAGTTCCCAAATAAGTTCTCTGACACAGTCCAGAATTGATGCCTCAATAGTTTAAGCAAGTTGCCTGGCAGGGGGCTTTTGTTTAATTAGCACCTCATCCTTATGATCATGCCCTGAATTCCTGCATTTTTTCTTTTTCCTTTACAATCCCAAAGTCTTTAATTAATGATTAAAGAAGCTTCTTACTGTTTTCCCAAGTGACAAAAAGAAGATAAATTGAAGAGAGTGCACCACAAAGAGATGTGAATGCATGACTATGGTTCTCTGAACTTGAATTGCACTGAAAGGAGGGCTTGGGGCTCTCTAAATGATCCCTCAAAAAAAAGAAAAAAAAAGGATTTTAAAGTTGTTCTCAATGGAAGCAAAGTAAAATATGTCACATGGGCAAGGACAATATACCACGCAATTCAAGGGCCTAATTATCCCAAAACCTTAATTTAATCACATGCAAAGATGATGTCATGGCAGCTACCAATGTGTCTCAGCGCATATTCCAATTAATATGGTCTCATATTCTTAAGGTTAATTAGCATCAATTTCTATTTCTCTCTCTCATAAAACTGGCTGCAATCTATACAACTCTGAGAAAGTTAGAATAAAGCATCCTTGGACATGTACACCCAAAAAAAAGAAAGAAAAGAAATGAATAAAGCATCCTTGGATGTTACATTGGTTATGCATACAAAATTGTTACATAAGTTATGAAGAGAAATATGTTTTTCTTATTACTCGGCTCCGATTCAGATTGACATTTCAAACTTTTAGTCTGAAAACAACTCTATATATCATAAAGGAAAAACTTATTGATATACAAAGAAATATGTTGTTAGACTGTATTCTTAGGCTTGACAATTCATCTTAGGTCGTTAACAGTTTGCCATTATTGAGAAAAATCCACTAACTCAATTCTTCTATTGATTTTATATTCGGTGACTGTTAGACTATACCTAGTGGTTTATAATTTAGTTGCTATGGATCACTTGTGATTCGTATAGATTATAGGGCATATTATCATCATCGTCATCAATAGGTGTTTGTCAAAAAGAAAAGGACCGCCCCGGAGAGTTTCACACAAGTGCAGTACTCTCTAAATTATATGTGAAGAATCTAGACCCAACAATTTTCGAGGTAGAAATTTGTAAGACCAATTAAAAAGGGTGAAAAGAATAACATGTTGCCTAGATATGTCATATGGAAGAATTTATCTTTGACTAACAAATACAGAAATTATTTAAAAAAAAAACAAATGAAACCTTTCCTTAAGCAATGTTATCCTTCTGGTACACTTTGACAACCTGCAAATGCTAATTCTCATTAGAAATGTGTGCCAATGAAGTAATAAGCACAAATATACAGTTTTACTAGAGTAGTACTAAAGCAGCGACATAATCCTATCCAATGGTATTTAATAGTTTATTTTTTTTTTCTGAATTCAACCATCTAACGACTCATGTTATTTTAAAACTCTTTTGAATCTCTCAACGCGAAACTCTCAAAATTTTTTATTAAGTAATTTGAATCATACCCGCACCGCGAGTATAAGATGTGTAGTAGCTTGGCCAACATCAACGCAACGGTGAGGTCGGCCGGTAGATGGCTGACATCTATGAGGTGTCAGATGCTTAGGCACATGTCCAAGCATGCTTATCAACAGGCATTACAAAAATATTATTACGTCAAGTATCAATAAATCCGGCTCACGACCAACTAGCTAGATCTGACTATTTTAATCCGCCACGGATCATTTATCCAAAAGAAAAAAATGACAGATCCAAAACAACCTTTCAGAAGGACAAATTTTATAAGTGGAGCAAAGAAATATGCATTCCATGCCACTAAGCTAAATTATAGGAAAGAAATATTAAATTATATAAGTCCATTTCTGAACTATTTTGTGTACAATCTGATTATATATATACCTATTTTACTTAATTTCTCATGGTATATATATATGTGTATATATATAAGGCTTCTACAACAGTGTTTATCGTCACAGCACGCATTAAGAAGGACTCCCATGAGAAATTAAGTAAAATAGGTATCTAAATTTAAGATGATTTTTTGGCTAATTGTATTGTAGGACGTAAATATATACAGTGTTAACCTCATGCTGTGCTAAGCGAGACTTAATTTGATGATCTCAAACTCCTTGATGAAAGGCCCTCAGTTATTTTCTACCACTCAAAACCTAGCTGTTGGTTTTGTCCTACTAGTAATATTTTTTGCAAGCTCACTTGCGTAGAGAACAATTAAACAAGATTTTTATAAGCTATTGGATGACCATTCCAATTGTCATTCATTATTATAATGCTCCAACAATCGTCAGCCAGCGAGGAAATTAGAGTGGCTTTTTTAAAAAATCAAAATGAGATTATTATATTTATATAACTATATAAGTCACGTACGATTCAGTTTGTTTATGTACAATAGTTTATTATCTGCTAGTGTCTAAAATACAACATGGGGTTACCTCACATGGTTGGATGCTTGGCTGATTCTTAGTGGTTGGGCAAAACCCTCTATCGCAATGATCAGAGAATCCCAGTTCAATTTTGTTCTCTTGTGGAGGGTGTGTGTGTGTTTGTGATGGAAGGCTTGTTGTCTTGAAAGAACGTGGGGCAAAGTGTACTGTTTGGAGCCAACAAATGATTCATTAGGGTTTCTAATATGAAATATAATAGACAAAAATGTGAAAGAATGAGTAATATTTCACAATTTTGTTAAGGAGGATTACAATTATATACTCAAAAAAAGCTGAAACAGTTTAATAGTTATAATATTTTTTGTATTAGGTAGTAAATTATAAGTTTAATCTCACTATTTAATTCTATTAAAATTTAAATTTATAATCTTTCACACAAATTCACATATTTTTAATTAGTTGAATCATATAAGCGATAGTGCGTATATTAAATGGGATGAATTCTCTATAGAAAAGGACAAAATAGTAGAAAGAAGGGACAAAAGGACTACCATCGAGGCCTAATTTGGAAAAGCTTTACTTTAGATCCTTAGCTTGGCAAGCTCAATTGTTTTTTCTTTTTAATTTATCGAAATGGAAGCTCATCAATTGCTTAATTCACAATGGGGATTTGAATTGTCGTTCATGAATCTCGTCACTATAAATTTAGCCATAATATTGCAGTGGTTGAAGCAACTGCAATAATACATTAACTATAAATATATATATATATATATATATATATATATATATCTCGATGAGTGTCTGTAATATAAAAATTATTATAATTTATGTAACCACAATAATAAAATGTGTAATAGAAAAAATAATAATTTTTTTATTATACATTTTATGAAAATAGTTGTACAAAATTTTTAATATGTTACATTACTGACATTTGATTATGATTTTCTCGAGTCATGTATTGGAATCTTAACTACAATTACAACCACTTATGTTGCTCATTAGTAGGTGCTTTATACCAGTTAAAGAGCTTAATTACTCTTCTTAGCCTTATTCTTTGTAACATATTTTTTTGAAAATTTAGCTGAGTCGGGAGAGGATATATTTTATATTGAAAAGGCGGAGACTATTTACACGAAAAAACAAGCTTCACGCACGCATTAAAGTATTGTGGGCTACAATTTTTCTTTGTCAATTGTGAGCGTATGAAGTCTATTATTCGTGCAAACAACAATTGCCGAAAAGGCTAAAGAAAAATACTGAAGCCATATGTATTTGGACAAAGTTGGTCTATTAATTGTGGGGTACAAAAACAACCAATAAAATCCAAAAAATGAGTGCTCAAGAGTGTGGGAGAGGGAGAGAGAGAGCGAGATGGTGTGCTGGAGCCATAGAAGATTCTCAAAATGTCTTATCAAACATTAGAGGTCGGTGATTCCATCGATGATCATTGGCCCATTGAAAGCTCCAATCCTTTCAAAACATTAAAAAAAGAAAAGAAGTACTATAGACAGCCCATAAAAACTTGTTATTTATGAATACGATGTGCACGTAATATATTAAATTATAAAAAATTATTAAATTTAAAAAATAAATAAAATAATAAATATTATTAAATTAATTATATATTTTGTATATATCTCAATTAACGAGTCTAAGTAATTTTCTTTTCAAATGGCCATGTCTCTTCTCTCTCCAACCTAAGCATATTCCATCAAACTTATTATTTACTTTTTTTGACCGAAAACTTATTATTTACTTATATTTGGACAGATAGATGCACGCGTAATGGAGCTGAACCTAGAGAGAGACGTTTCATAATAAAAGAAATTTATTTAGCAATAATCAATTTTTTTTTTTTTACAGTTGTTAATTATTGATTCAAAGCCCTCAATCTGTCTCATCAGACATGACTTGTAGCTAACATTTGCATAGTTATGATAGCAACCTTAATTACTTTGAACAAGTCCCACCCAAGTCCATAAAGCAAATCTTACTTCCGCATAAAAACAAATTTAAAATGATCAGCTTATGCCTTTTTTTTTTTTTTAATTACTGTTACATAGTCAAAAAAAAAATATATGAAAAAAATTTTGAGATTATAACTCATTGAATTTATTATGTAAACGTGTGAGTTACAAGCACAACGAAGAAAAAAAATTACTACTTATTCGTTGCACTTGAAATCCACACGATTACACAATAAATCTAATAAATTGTAATTCAGAAATTCTTCTGAACACGGGTCATGCAAATTTTCTCTTTTTATTTTTACCATAAAAAAAGATCATCATGAGTATGTCAGTTATTGGATCATTGAATCGATGTCGAAATAATCTCGTTTGAATATTTCATTTAACAGTCTCCATAGGAGCTGACCCACAACATGAGTTCTGATAAACCCAAGTGTGACTCTCTCAAGTCAGGTCACGACGATTACTGAGTCTAGAATCAAAAGTGTATAGCAGACGATCATTATCAGTATGATTAGGAGTCAAGTTCCACACGTTGTCAATGAGATTCGAATTTAAACCACAAATAACAGAAATACATCGAATTTCTATCAAGTTACTACATCGAGTGGTTACCATTTTTTAACATAAGAAAACAACAATTTAACAATATCCAAGTTTGAAAAAAAATAATAAACAAAGGAAAACCCACTTTGTTTAGTGTCTTAATTAGGCTCATAAAACGATCCTTTGTCCTTTATCATCAAGACAAATGGCTACTACTTTGTTTGCGTCTATGTGTTGATTACATAATAATCATCACCTTTGCTAAGCTAAAACTATCAATTAACTGAGACAATGCAATATACTCAAACCCTTCTTAATTACGTGACTAGATAATATCCTAAGATAAAACCTTGAAATCTTATACCTGTTTAAAAGTCGAAACTAATAGATGAAAAAAATGTATATATACTATAAATTATGTCAGGTCTTTATATGTTTATTGTACGTAAAATTTATACTCTTAAACATATTTTTTTGATATATGTTAGACATGATTAGTATATAATACAACAAAATTGAATTGAACAAATCAAATTTGTGTATTACATCCCACTAATACCTAGGTTAAACTGATGAAACTGTACGAATGAAAATAGTCAATCTGTTTGAGTGGCCAATACAAATAAGAGGATGAATCAACATCACATACTGCATCAAGAACCCATTCTATTTAAAAATTTAAATTTGTTGCGGGAAAAACTCATAATTATTATGAGTTATGTAAGTCTTTATACCTTATTTATTTATATGAGATTTTATGCTTTTAACAAAGACAAAGCTCCTTTTATGCATCATGGAAAGTTGTTGCTGGTTACAGTAATTTAGTGAGAGATTGTCTCAAAAGGGTAAAAAATACATATACTACACAGGGGGTGATTGGGTTAACTTTTAGGATAGTACATTTACATTTTATTTTTAAAAAGTAGGGAGATACGTGTTTGGTTACTTTTTTTTAACTGCTGTTTGATTTTACTTATTTCCTTATATGACATCCTAAAAATATCTGATTGAAAAGTAGTTTAAGGTCACTTTTTTCTACTTTTTGAGTTGCTTTTTCAGTTTTTAATATTAATAATAATTTATCTAGACTAAAATACTCTCAAATAATATTTATATAAATTCATAATTTTTTTACTTACCACTTGAATATGATTTGTTAGTAATTATTAAACTTCATCAATATTTATATAAACGTAACACTTTTATTTTTTAATAATTCGTAAATATTTTTTTACTTCAAATTTTCATTAATATTGATATTAAAAAAATTTCAAAAATTATATTTTTTATTATCTAGTAAACATTAATATTTTTTTGAAAAATTAAAAATTAAGTGAGAAAATTCTTAATATTATTTATAAAATATTTATTCTAAAAATAAAAATTATAAAATATAAAGATAATTTTGTTAATATAATATATTAATATAAATTAAATGTTCAAATCAGTCATTTAGTTATTTATCAGTAACAGTAAGTACAAAATTAACTAACACTTCATTAGTTTTTTTAGTAATCAGCAACAGATAACAGTAATTAACAATTAGCAATCAGTAGCAGCAATTAGCAGCAGTAACCAGTAACAAAAATATTAAACAGGTAAACCGAACAAGTAAACCAAACAGACCCACAAACACCATTGCAAGCCAACTACTACGGTCACGCAAGTCAACGCACTTTCACTTGAAATGGTTTATAGAGTGCGAATGGAATGCCCCTTTCTCTCTTCCCATCACGTGAACAGAAACGGAGAATGTCCTGGGGTTATGAAAATTGAAAATTCTATAAACTCATTTGGGAAGAATATTATTATTCTTTCCTGAACTAAAAGGTATATTTTAATTTCATTAAAGGAAACATTGATTGGCATAAGAAATTGCCAAAATCGTTTATTACACTTAAATAGTTGCATATGTGACAAATTATAAGAAAGTAGCCATTAATTTAATGCATATGATTCCCAAATGGAAAATCATATACCTATTAATTTGTGTATACTTCATTCATTTATGGAAACTCAAATTAGCAATAAATGATTCCTAAAAATTCGATTAATATTATAGGCACGCAATCTTGGTATTTAGTTAATTATTTTCTCAAAAAATCTTGGCAATTAGCTAATATAAAAAGAGAATTCTCTCATGTGATTTGATACATTTTGTATGAAAAAGAAAACCTTGAAAAAATGACATCCATGTTCTGGGCAGAAGTCTTTTCAAGGATTCCTCCTGATGTTGATATTCCAAGGTATTTAGTGCTACTTTTTATTAGTGTTTTCTTCTTTTATTGAACTGCTATTTTTTTCCTTTTTTTCTTTTTCCTCATAGAAGAAAAGAAATTGAAGATGGTCCCTTCGTAAATTTATATATTCATTTTGCTGCCACTCCTGCGTTCAATGGAAACTCTAACTCTTGCGTCCAATGGAAACTCTATATTCAACATCTTATATTTTGCAGTTGAATCGAAGGGGAAAAAATTGCTAAGGTTATTTTGTTTTTTAAATTTTCCACATTATTATTCTTATGTTCTTCTTATTTTCTTAATAGTTGAGTCGAA
The DNA here is from genome assembly GCA_037832335.1 of Carallia pectinifolia. Lineage (NCBI taxonomy): Eukaryota > Viridiplantae > Streptophyta > Magnoliopsida > Malpighiales > Rhizophoraceae > Carallia > Carallia pectinifolia. The sequence continues at coordinate 21,343,334 of CM075449.1, forward strand.
ATTGAGGTTTCAATTCTCGTATTAGTTTTCAGAGAGGTTGAGTAAATCTATGAAACTCATGGGCTAAGGAGTAAGGATTGATATATCACCTACACGTTTCAATCATAAACCCTTAGTTTATTCTAAAGTTCAAAATACAAATCTTGTAATTTTTTTTTTCCCCTTCAAATCTTACTCTGGACATGGACAAAATTAAAAAACTTTTAATCATAAGATCATAATTTATTCGGGAATCTCATCAACTATTTGACCACATATGTTCTCACAAGTCACAACTATATCATTCTGCACGTCTTCTTCTTCTTCTTCTTCTTCTTTTCTTTTTTGATTTAGAAAATAAGAAAGTAGTCGTGGCTTCCCAAAATTCTATTAAGAAAAATTGTATTAATCTGACTACACAGTAGGTTGAGTCTCTACACTAAGTTTATAAAAAAATAAATTATATAATGTCCATAAAAAAAGACAAATACGTTAAGTCCCACCAAATAACTTAGCAAAAATTTGAACCCCATAGAAGGTGATTAATATTGGGGGTCAAAGGTGTCAGAATAATACCACCTAATGCGGAAGTTTAACATAATACCACCTAATGCGAAAGTTTAACAATAATTCCACATATTTTTAGAGTTTATTTAGAGTTTCGGTTCCAAAATCTCACACATGTATTAATTCTCTTCCTTACAAGGAAAAAAAGGCTTAGTAACATATGGGAACAAGTTAGGTAGCATATGTGCGAGGAGCAGCCCGGCGGCTCCCTATTGTTGGGATAATTGGTCCATTTTTTACCACTTAAACCTCATAAAATTTGAACCTTTAATCTTTCACTTATTTGAATCCTTTAATTAGTTCAACCACGTGACAAAGAGAAATGACTTGCATATGGACCATTCCCTTTTAAGCTATGTTTGGCAATGCGGTGAGTTAAAGTATTATGAATAGAAGTACTGTGAATAAAAGTATTGAGATTAAAAGTATTGTTACTCAATATTACATGTTATTTGGTAAAAATAATAAAAACGTTGTGAAAAGAATTGAATTGAATAGTATTTGTTTGATAAAATTATTGTTAAAAGCCATATTGTTAGGTAAAATAACTATAAAAGACATAATTATTAATTTATTTTATTTTTTAAAATTTCATATAATTAAAAATATTAAATTTAATAATTGATAGCTATCTGTATTCTAAATAGAAAACAATATTTTTTTTAATGAAAATGAGTAATGTGACAATTATAACTTATTTAATTAATTTTGACTAATGTTACATTCATTTTATTTTTCTTTTTTCTTTTGACATGCATTTTATTTTTCAAAAAGCCTTGATGAACGATGAAGAAATTAAAAGACTTATACAGTGGCAATAGAGAAAATTTATTGAAGTATAAGAGATATTTTTGTCCATAAAAATTAAAGAACTTGAGTTGCGCTCTTCTGATTTTTCTACTGTGGGAAAAGGTATCAAATTGATACTGATTTTGAGGCTTCTAAGTTTACCAAATACAGTTATAAAAAATATTACTAAACATCATTTTATTTATATTTATTTTAAACTAATTTTTATCTATCGCAACGTAAGTTTAAGTGCACTACGAAACATAGCCTTAGTGAGGTTAAAAAGGAGGGCCACGGTAATAATGGAAAAAAAGAAAAAGAAAAGGGTGAGATGTAGACAAGAGGGGTTTCGAATCGTTTCTCCGAGAAATGCGGCTACTTGCCGCCCCCTTCTTTCCCATCTCTTGTCTTCTTTTTTTTTCTTTTTTCTAAAAAAAGACTTTTAGACACATTCTTTTTAAGTACTTCTTTCATCTGTTTTTTTTTTTTTTTTCAAAGAATGAAATGAAAGCAAGAAAACAAAACCCCCGGGGTTTAAAATAAGATTATTACAATTGCATGTATTCTTTTCCTTTCTTTGTTTTATATATATATAAATAATAATTCAACTTACATGTAAAAAATTATAAATTTCAAAACAAGTGTTAAGCTATACTTACGATTAAAATCTGTCTAACTCACAAAATATCATAACTATCTAGTCACTTAATATCCATAAGTATAAAGACGTAATACTTATTGATAAAACTATAAAATATCGTCTATACTTTTTCATTTTATTAAAAAAGAATTTACATATATTTACCAATTAGTCATTACCCCTACCTATCCCTTTATTTGTTTACAGTTTTCTCTCTCTCTCTCTCTCTCTCTCTGGTTATTAGTTTTCTTGTTGCGTATGGAGAAGAGCTGTTTTGTATGAAAAGTCAGCCTCTCTCTCTGTGACATTGAAAGAGAAGAGAAGCTAGAACACCCAGTTTCAAGCTCCAACCTTCCAAAAGCCTGTTTTCTGTTTTGTTTGTTTGCTTTAGTTCCTTGCTTCCAAATAACCCAAATACCCACTTCCCCAAAATAATCAGCCTTTCCTTCTTCCTCTCTCTTTATCTATCTCCCTTCTCTTTATGTTATACTTAGCATCAAAGTCAGCATAACAAACCCACACATAAAACCAAGAATTATGCATGTTGTCTTTGGTTGACTTAGACAATTTTCTATTCAGCTTCAGCTTTTTGTTGCTTCAATTCGTTTAAAGACGTGCAGCTGTGCATACATAACATACTCCTGAATGATCTTCAAATGAATTCTTATTAATCATTCTCTCTTGTTCCTTGATTTTGCTTCACTAGCATGCGCGGCTTCTTTGGCCTAAACGATATGGAGAATTATCAAGGTGACTTGGCAGACGTAGTTCGATCCGGCGGGAGACGTTTAGCCCAACCGGACGCGCCCCTTTCAAGCTGGGACTTCCCGGCCGATACCATCAATGTTTCATCAAACATGGAAGAAAATAGAGAGAGCATTTTTGGTGACCTTTTCTACGACATGAGAGATCCACTTCTTCATGAGCTTAACATGGCCGGTTCGGACTATTTCTGGAGTACCAGAAATAATTCCACAGATATGCTCAGTACAAGTGTAGAAGACACTAGTGTCATTCTTGCTCATCATCATCGTCATCGTCATCGTCATAAGGTCTTTGAGGAGGAGATGAATACAAGTCCTTCCAACATATTTTCCCGGATTCAGATCTCGCCGAATAACCCCACTAAATTTCCGGTCTCTTCCCGGGATACTTCCCCTCCGGTGATGGCTGCCGCCTCTCCACCGAGGGGTTACATTAGTCCCTCTGCTGCTGTGGTTTCATCCGACATGATTACTAGTTACAGCTCAAAAGGTTGCCTCATAGAGAACACAGGGCAAGTGCAGATCTCATCTCCACGGAATCCGGGAATCAAGAGAAGGTGTGAGATTGACTGATAATTTTATATTCAATATTAAGTTTCATCACTTGCTTCCATGAATTTTATATGTACTTGGGGTTTTTGATTTCTATGCAACTTTTTCTTTCATTTATACTTAGGCTTATGACTTCATTAAAAATTAGTTCATTAATTGAAAAACATGATCATCATGAGCACACTAATCATAGGTGATTAATAATTGTTTAAGAATTCAACACTTTTAATCTATATAAAAGCATGGAGAAGGTGTGATGTATTTAGGGTTTAAAGGTTTGGTATAAACTGTCTAATCTATAGTCTTTTAGGCTCAATAGTATGTAGTTATTAGGATACTATTAGTTCATGTGAGATTAGTTCCTGTGTACAATATTGGTTCAGTCCAACTGGAAAGGAAGACCAATAGATAGGTGTCATCATAGTATTCACACACTTAGCTTTCATGCAAGTAGTTATCTCACACCGAAAGGCTCATACAACTTTCTTCTTCCCCAACCCACCTGAAGGAATAACAGTGTTTGGATTTGGCATTTGTCATCCAAAACAGCCAGCTTTCCTGAATTTGAAAGCTTGCCAAATTATTAAGATGTTCCTGCCCAAAAATGGTATGGAACGTTTTTTGCAATGATATCCACATCAACTTTAATCAATGATTCCAACTCATTGCCTTTATTTTCAAAAATTTTAGTTTCACGTTTCATTTAGATGACAAAACTTGATTCGACTGTGAAAAAAAAAAAAATCAATCACCAACATCACTGGAATCTAGCTTCCTGTTAGACATTGTGTTGTGAAGATTGCAGAAAAAAAAGTTGTGGTATATTGTTGTCCAGGAAGAGCCAGGCAAAGAAAGTGATTTGCATTCCAGCACCAGCAGCTGCGAGCAGCAGGCCTAGTGGGGAAGTAGTTCCATCTGATCTGTGGGCTTGGAGAAAATATGGTCAGAAACCCATCAAGGGTTCTCCTTATCCAAGGTAAAGCAAATTTGTGCTGGCATTTTAGGTGAATATGTAAGCATAAACTAGTGCTTAGAGTAGCTAATTCCTTGTCATTATGTCAGAAAGAAAGTTGAGTGTTTAACTCTCTTCTCTTCCAACATCTCTTCAAAATTCTCCTTTTTAACTCTCCCTTAACACACTAAAAAAAAAAAAAAAAGTAGACATATAATGCTTGAGACAGTGACTGAAATCTGAATTTCCTATTTTTCATTTTCTCTTTGAGGTCTATAATTGCCTGAAAAGAAAACGAATTTTCATGCTTTACCCTTTTCTCTTCAGAGATCAACAAAAGTTTCCTGAAAAACTGAAATCAAACACTACTTAGAAATGTAGAATGTTTTTTTCTTTTCCTTTTCTTTTTAGCCGCCATTTGCTCATATTTGATTGCTGGACAATGCAATAAGTTAGATAAGTTAGATTATCGTTGACATTGGAAGCTGAACAAAAAATTTCTTTTATTAACATGCACTAAAGTCACTGATCAATTTTGATATAAATTGAAAAATATTTCACTTCGCTTTTTTTAGTTTTTAGTTTTTCTTTTTCTTTTCGTCAAGGTGTTTGGTTTAATTGGTAAACAGTTGCAAATTTATTCTTTAACAGCTACCCACTTCTTTTACTTATAGCTTAGGATGCTTTCAATTAAATTAAGTATTCAAACATATCATGTTTTTTTTTGTAATTCAGATCAATTTTATTAAGAAAATATAAGATCAGGGATTGTAGAGACCTTTTTTTTTTTTTATGAGAGTTAAAGCGTATATTAAAATGAGAGTAGTGCTATATAACACGAAATTTTTTTAAAATTTTTCACGATCTAATTTTTTAAGCTGATGTGACAAAGAGTTTTTAGTAAGTTTACTTTATTTTTTTAAAATTAAAATCTAATTATACTTAGTGTTGTCCTAAAATTTAAGAAATTTTCGTGAAATTTTGTAAAGAACCTTTCGTAATATTTAACTTTATTCTTAAAATTAAGGAAGGGAGAATAGAAGAGGTGGGAATCGACCCAACCTCCGTATAATGTCAAACAAACCGGTTGTTCTAACTAGCGAGTGTTTCCCAGGGATGCTAGAAGAAACAAAAGCTTTCCTGAAACCTGTTGTTTAATGAGATTGACGCTTTACATCATGCATTTCAATTCTTCCAGGGGTTACTATAGATGCAGCAGCTCCAAGGGTTGCTCAGCAAGGAAGCAAGTAGAGCGGAGCCGAACTGATCCTAACATGTTGGTAATCACCTACACCTCGGAGCACAACCATCCATGGCCAACTCAGAGAAATGCTCTTGCCGGCTCAACAAGGTCACAGCCACCAAAGAACAATAATGCTGGTGGTTCAAAGAGCCTTCCAACTTATCAGGTACAGGAGACCATCACAAGCAGAAATACAAAGGAAGAACAAAAGGAGAGCAGCGATGATATTTTATCTCCTACCATAGCTGCTGCTGCTGGTAGCTGCTCAACGGCATTAAAAGAGGAGACTGAGGAAAGTGAAAAGCAAATGGAGATGGATGATAATGAATACAGTACTGAAGGGCTTCCTCAAAGTTACAGACCTGAAATGCCAGGCTCTGGTCAATCTGAAGACTTCTTTGCTGATCTGGAAGAAATAGAGGCTGACCCTCTTGACCTCTTGTTCACACAAGGATATACCTCAGAAGATCATCGGCAGAAAGAAAGCAGCAAGGTCTTGGATGATCCATTCAGCCTCTTTGATTGGTCTGCAAGTTCAGGGGACAACAGCTCTTCATTTGGGGAAGCCAAGGGGAGTCTATAAACTATAATTATATATACAAGAAAACAAAGATGAAAGACCTTGATGAAGCAGCACAGCAGAGCCAGAAATCGAAAAAATTCCTCTCTCCCAGCCAAAATAATTGACTGTTTTAAGTTTGAGTTATAGTTTGTGGTGCAGCTTCATTCAGGGTCCTGCTGCCATAAACCTTTTGTCGTTCCTCTTTGGATTACATCATTAATTATTACATGTGAATGTGTGGGGAGGAGATTTTCCTTTCAACTTTGAAATCCTTTTCATTTTCCTTTCGTTCTTTTCTTTTGCTTTTTCTTTTCTTGTTATTTTAGCAGATCAATGATCATCAACAATGGGGAGATGAGGAGGAAAAACTGAAGAGAGTGTAATACACAGTGCTGGTTGATTGGGAGCAGACCCAATGAGTCCCACATTCCTTTTGGAATATTGGTGGATGGGACAGAAAGCTGAGGAACAGAAGGTTTGTACAGTTAAAACAACAACCTCCATCAGACATGACTGGAAAGCTCAGTGAGGAGATTGGTACAAAAGTTGGGGACTTTCCCAATTCATCCTTTTAGGTGGCCAAAATCAAAAAATATAAAAGATTATTGGCGACGAATAAGAAGTCACATTGTAACCATACAGTCAATTAAATTATTAGATTGTGAATGATATGTTGAATTTAAAAAATAAATAAATAAACTTTTATATAGTGCTAAATAATCTACATACTTTTTATGTATTTCATTAAATGTACTTTTATAATTAATCTCGTAAAAAGAAATAGAATCTATCAGCTAAGGGTAAAAATAAAAATGTCACTGGTGATGTGAAATGCTTCACATCAATATGGAACAGTGTCCATGAGAGAGATGGAGAGAGGGATTACTTGATTTGGGTTCCTCACCTTGCAGTTTCTTTGTTATCCATCCAGCGTGTGATTTTGTTTTTCTGGGTACAGTCACAGTGTTTCTTCCTTCTTTTTTTTTTTTTTTTTTTTTGAAGGAATGGTTCACTGAAGAAGAAAGTTGCCTATCAGCATCAACCCTTGAATTGTTAGGGAATTGTTCACAGTTTGATGTATATTTACCTTATTCATAAACAGGTTACTTTTATTGAGTGTTAACAAATTCGCAGACAATTTTGGTGACTAAATTTTGTTATTTCTTTTGAAGGCAAGGGTACTAATTGAACCTGGGATCCCTCGGTGTTAAGGCACGAGCATTAACTATACCTACTTTGCAATTGATTCAGCTTTTTTTTTTTTTTTTTTCTTGGAGGCAATTAGAGAAGCCATTTTTTTGCTTTTTTCTATGTAACAAAAATGAAAAAATACGTTGGCACCTTACAATCTTACGTTGATCGCATCCCGTAAAGTGGGCTGGACCTCAACACCAAACTACTCATTTTGGAAAGCCATCTTTCGTAATTGACTCTGGCATCTTGCAAAATCTGACAACATAAATCTACAGGTAAGGAAACAAACAACCTGCATCCATGAAATCAACAAGTATGGGTCCGCGAGGTGACCTTAATTATCAAATACAGGCCGCTTCTGGTCTAGCCATCACCGTTTCCCTCGCTGAGTAAAACAAAAACGTCCAATCATTCATGGGGAAAAAAAACAAGCACTTGATTTGATTTATGTTGTTTGCAACTATTTTGCCAGTAACTCAAATGGTGAACTACAGTTGGTCTGATTTTTCATGGATAATTAAAAAAGGCCAAAAATTACCCCCTTTCTTTCCCATTAAAAAATTCAAAAATATAATAAAATAATTATGTTCATCCTCATAAATTTTATATTATCTTTTTAAAATTAGAACTTAAAATTTAAGAACTTGAAAATAAAAGTTTAGATTATAAATCAGATCAAAGACATGTATATATTATTCTTTCTAAGAAACATTAAATGTATCGCTGTCAAACACCATACTTGTGTATGTATGACTCGGCTGGCAGAAGCATGAAAAAATAATTAAAGAATAAAGACTATCATTTGATTAAGTCCTTATAAAGTTTCTAAATTCAACCAAAGAATGTATAATAACTCTCACAAGATAATTTTGTTTGATTGATAATGTCATAAATTAGTAAATTCCGCCAGTACAATAAGATTTAAGACCTTATTTATGCTAGCTGGTAAACTGATAAAAAAAACAAATAAACATTATCAATTAAATTCCTAAATTTAGATCTGGAATCATTCAACTAATAATATCTATGACAATTAAATATTCTAAAATAACTTTAAAATACAACAATTTAAGGGGGGGAAAAAAGATTACAAACAAAATGGACAAATAGTAAAAAAATTAAAAAAAAAAAAAAAAACATCGTATCTTGAGACCCTGTAGCCTCAACTTAAGAGAAATTTGTACTTTTAGTTTAAAACGAGGAACTGAAATCTTTCAGGCCTAAACAAGCAAATAGTTTGAGTAAATTAATTTTTTGGGTGCGGTTCAAGAAAAAATTAATTTTTTGGGTACATGTCATTAACTTTTCTTTGTGAACAATCGTGTGATCGATGGCGACAATCAACGGACAAAAAAAAAAAATTCCTCTGCTTGAATCCTACAAAATCAACATAATTGGACACTACTAAAAAGAATTAATAAGACTCTGAGACAATGAGACAAAACATGTTTACATAACCATTCAATGTGGTCATTTAGATAGTAATTCAACATAGTTTCAAGCAATTGATTCAACTTTGAATTCGTACTCCAATCATTCTCCGGCCATAGATATTGGATGTCTTCACCTCAATATTCAGTTTGAAGGATTTGGTGACATGTTAGATGTCAAGTCCACGATTCGACAATCGCTAGGTGGATTATATCGGAGCCTTATTCATGTCCATCAATACTTAGATAGTTGTCCTTCCTATGAGAAAGGGTAAACGAGGATGACAACGAGTGACCCTCGACCTCTGTCTACAGGTGTAATAATCTACATATTAGAAATTCACATTTTTTCTAAAATAAAAAAACTGTTTGCATGTATAAATGTGAGCATAGAATCATTTCCCCTTGACATGTGGTCTAGATCTCAATAGTATTCTTTTGCTCAACTTTTAGAAAACTATGAAGAAGGGAAAAGAAAATATTGGTTAGTTCGCATGTGAACATGTAGATACAGGAATACTGTACAAGAAATAAAAGTAAAAATGTGTGCTCTCTGCTCCCTTATCTTCTACATTGTCTCAATGAAAATATTTTTCCAGACTTATAACCACACAAATTCTGTCAAATGCAACAAGTATTGGCGCTTTCTCATGCCCTTTCTACTGAAGTCATTCAACGGAGAAAAAGAGCAATCTAAAGTTCTCTGAAATGGGCTTCTCATTATTGATTCATGAGATGATGGCTAGTCATAATGGATTTGTGGATAATTAGGTCGAAACTGGTTGTGGGATTGACTGTGGCAATGATTTTGAAACAAAAGAAATGAAGCTATTTGATGAGAAAATGAAGCACAGTCCGATATGATAGCACAAAAGGTGTCATACCACATTATTGCATCTATTGGTTACACATTTATGCTTATTCAAAGCATAGTCACGACTAGCTATATAACCACAAATGTGCAATATTAAACAGTCATTATAATGTCATTTCAATATATTTATTTTTTGTCAAGACCAACTGCATCCATGTAATGAAATCTAAAAACAAAAGCTTTGGTTCTTTGTGATTTCCCTTTTTTGGTGCTAAATTCCTTTGCACGTTTAATGACAGTTGATGTCCTTATAGTAGCTTTTAGGCCACAAACAAAAAGACTTGTTAAATTATGATTGTTCTTTTTCCTAAATTTATGACACGCCACCGGCTTTTCTTTGTTCATTAATACAATGAATGCCAATGAATAGGAGAAGAGATGGGTCAATTGGTGCATACAGAAAAAGAAAAGAAGTATCTTTCAAATTCACCTATATATTTACATGTTCTGCTAACATGTGTACTATAGAGACGGTTAGTATGGCTAGCAACTCTAAAAAAAATAATAAAAAGTCCCCTTCTTGTCATAATTGTCGAAAAATAGTTTCGAAGATGGAAGTCTTTGGTGGCTATTGGGTTATTCCAAGTAAATACCCTTTTTTTTTTAAAAAAAGGGGGGGTCAAAGTCACATGAGAGAAAGGCGTAGCAGAAGAGGGATGAGAGTTCAAATCCCCTCGCCGTAAAAAAAACAAGAAGTCTCTTTATTGCTCGAGCTGTAACAGGTCCTCAAGTGCATTTCGCTTTGATGACCCTATAGGGAAAGCAAAAGGAAACCAAACTAAAGAAAAGAAAATTGGGCCTGCTGTTGATTAAAGGAAGTGTTGCAACCCAAGGGACGTATTGTTGATCCTGAAATGGGTCTCGGAGTTTATGCAAGCTACCCACTACAGATGGCTTCACAGCTCAAACTGGGCTGGCTGTTCAGGAAACAGATCTTGGGTTTGAGGAGGCTCCAATTGTGGCTTGTACACTGAAGGTATCCATGGATCCTTAACACTAAAAAATGGAATGGATCCCCCCCCCCCCCCCCCCCAAAAAAAAGAGGAATGGATCCAAGCCTTCATGTATGAAAAAAAAAAAAAAAGTAATGGATCCAAAGAGTTAAGAGAGTAAATTACATTTTACATCTAAACATAAATCATAATTAAAAATCACATTTATCATTCTGAAAAATTTCAAAAATTATCATGTATTTTCAGATGCGGTCTCAAAAAAATCTCAAGTTACTATTTCGTTAACTAAAATTAGACTTAACAACAAAAATGTTATTGAAATTATACAAATGGTCCAAATTGCCCTCACATTACAATCGCTGTACAAAACAACCTGATGGAGAGGATGGGGGGGGGGGGGGGGGGGAACAAAAGAACAAATTTGAAGGCCACCTATAACACTCTGGAACAGGAAATAGTTCCTCCATGTAATACTCGGTGTTAACATGGGGACAAGGCTCTATCCTGTACTTGGCTTCTTCTGTACACGACCACCACGACTGAGACAAAACTCCAATGTGTCTCACTTGCAAGCATTCTCAGCCAGTCAGTCTACACCCAGAGATGGTCAAATGACCGTTCTTTAGTTTCATCATGGTCTTCTTCCACCACAACGGAGGGCTGTTGCAGACTCACGGCCTCCTCTAGCATTAATAGGTCTTTGAACCACTTACTGCTATCTACAACACACAAAAAAAAAAAAAAGCAGCAAGTAAGAAAAATCGATTCTTTTTGCGCAGCAAATTTTAGCCTAAATGGTTCATTTTAGAGCCTGGTTTATTTGAAAGTGAACAAGAACGTAGAGAACATTTGCTCATGTGGGTGCAATTTCTAGACATTTTGGGACAAGCATCTGATATGTAGTTACTTCCACAAGCATTTGCCCATTCTTGTTTAGATTCTCTAGAATATCAAAGAAACTTTCATTTGGCCGCCACCAATCTTCAATGCAGAGCTTGAACCTTGATCATAGCTAGCTGGGGGCATTTACTCCCTTCTAAAGCATCTCCAAATTAACCAATACAATATAGTGTAGAATAACAGTACAACAGAATAAGAACGAATGCCTGCTTGTGTGAAGATCGTGAGAGAATTAAGTATTGCATGCTATATATTAAACAAGAAAAGAAACTCGTTGCAAATTAACCACATACAACAAGAATCCTCACCTGAAAGGTAAGCATTTTTCATCCATTGCATCCAAAATTCTTAAAACAGATTCAGCTACTTACAAACTTAAGTAACAATCTGCACTAAAGTATTCACATGCACAAAAATTAACTTCAACTATAATTACAACAAAGTTCTGTGCATTTTTTATTCAGAATTATTTCAGGAGGGTCAAGCTTTCATGATTTGTGCACAAGTGCGTAGAGAATCTTTGTCTCCCTACACCTTGTGCAATCTATGCTAGAGAACTAAGAAATTAAAAGCACGAAAACACCTGTTGCAAGTTAAAAGAATGATGAATATGGAGAGAACATTTTTTTGTGTCAATAAGCAATATGTTTAATTCGAAAAAGTTACAGGACATCAACAGTGTACAACTTGCATAAACAAAAAAGAAAATCAATACGGCAGGCAAAGTAATGCTTAACAATGTAAAATTTATATCGAGTGCAGGTACCATCAAGCTTTTAATATCTAATGTCCATATCTTGCACGTAAAAACCAGCAATCAGTAGAAGACACATTATGACCCTTCTTTCAAAACCTAAAATTCGCCCAGAATCATAAATTGGACACCAAAATCACACCCCACCTCCCCCCCCCCCCCCCCACACCCCTCACCCCGCCACAAAAAAAAAAAGGCAGAGCACAGCCACATATTGTGTTTTGAGAAACAAACTCAAAATGCTTACACATCTCGATCGCGATAGAAAGAGAAGCAACATCTAATAACAAACAAAGTTGTTTATTATAATAAAACAAAAATATAATTTTTAAATTAATTATTTTATTATTTAATCAGTAATAATTAATGTTAACTTAATCAAATATTATGATTTCATTTTGTTAATCAGTAACATAAAAAAATAACAACAATTAGCAACAGTAATCAACAATCAGTAACAGTAAAATCAAATATAAACAGTAATTAATAATCAGTAAATTAAGATCTATCATGCAGTTGAATGTACGTCAACACCAGCATCTATAGTGTTGCAATTGAACATTAGATATTAATCTATTATAGGACAAGGAAGCCCAAAAAAAAAAAAAGTGTTTGTATATGATAACAATTTTTTTTTCTTCGTGTGCTTGTTTGGGATGGACAAACTTTATGAAGTTTAATTCAAGTCATGTCCTTAAATTCCTTGGTGTTCCATAGATGTTCAGTATCTTTTTTTTTTTTTTTTTAGTTTACGTAAAACCAAAGTTGTCAGAACCGGACCGGTCATCGAACCGGAAACATTAGTAGGTCAAGATTCAACCAGTTCAACCGGTCAAATCGGTATTTGAACCGGTATTTATTAATATATATATTTATAAAAATAATTTAAAAAAATAATACTTATACATGATTATTAAATATTACTTTTTTAATTTTTAAGGATTAAATTGAAAATTTTGATAAGTTTAGGACTAAATTGAAAGTTTTGATAAATTTAGGACTAAATTAAAAATTTTAATTAAATTTAAAACTCAAATTATAATTTAAATAAACATTGGGATCAAATTATAATTTTTAAAACTTTCATACCCGGTTTGAACCAGTTGAATCGGGTCCGATTTTTGACCGGTTTTCACCGGTTTTTGACCAGTTAAAACCGGTTTTAACCGGTCCGAGTTAAGGGGTAACTGTAGCCATAAACCGGCCCGGACCTTTGGCCGGTCACCGGTTGAACCGGTCAGACCGGCCGGTCCGAGCCAGTTTTTACAACATTGCGTAAAACAAGTGGAAGATTCAGAAATTGGTGTAAGGGAAAGCAAATACGTATTAAATTTTTTTCGACTTTTTCATTATAAACAATAACATATATATATATATATATATATATAGTAAAATAACATTATTTTACTATACACAGTAACTTTTTAATTAAAAAAATAAGAGAGTGAAAGTAAAATATAAAATACAAAATTTAATAAGAATAAAATATAAATTTTAATAGAAATAATAATATAAATTTAATTTTTCCATACCACTTTTTTGACTGAAAATAATTAAGGAGGGGAATAAAATATAAATTTAAGGGAGACTAATTTACTAAAACTAGTACAAATTATATTAATTTTTTTTTACTAAGTGGGCAAGCTCAAGAACTCAACCACTACCCATGTTATTATGTATATATATATATATATATACACGGACGAAGCTAGAAAGAAATTTTAAGGGGCCAAATTTTGTATGTATACTTATAATAATATAATTAATTTATATAATGAAAAATAAAAAATTATGTTAATTATTTGAAGCAATAGACATTATAATTATATTTTGTGATTTTTAATTATTTAAAACTATTGTTTTATTTTTTATATGTAATTAAATATATTTTTTTTCTATGTAAGTAATAATTGATTCATTTAGTTATCTATTTTTTATGTGATTCCACAATCGATTCTTTAAAATGTTTATCGTAAAAAAATAATATTTTTGCATAACTGTTGTAAATAATAAAATTAAAGTCAATTTTGTAAATAAATACATGTTCAAATATACAATGTGTTTCTAGATATTTTTTAATGTAAATTATTAATAATTTATTTCAATAAAAGATTAAATATTTCTTAAAAGATTGCATAAAAATAAGAAAATTTATTCAAATACTTTTGAGAATAAATGAAATGATTTAAAAAAATAATTTAATATATGAGACTCTCACATTTGATAAAATTTAATTGTAAAAAGTAAATGATAAACTATGAAATTCAAAAAAAAAAAAAAGCATTTGTAACAATTATCAAAAAAATAGGAGAAAGGAGGTAAAAAATCAAAAAATGAAAAAATAAAATAAAAAGGGAGGGGGATTTGGCCTGTCAGAGGAGGCAAACACCCTCAGAGGAGGCAAAAAGGTTACATTTATAGATTTTATTATATTTTCAAAGAAAAATATGTTTGAAAAAAGTGTTCGAATGTAATTAGTTAAATTTAATATGCAACTGTGTTTATCGCAATTGCAACTAAGTAGAGAAAGAAAAAATAAGAGTTCTTTCTTCCTCTATTTAATTGTACTTTTAATTAAAGCGGTTACACATTTAATTCAATTAGTTACATTCGAATATTTTTTTGGACTTTTTTTTTATTTGGATTTCTGACATTTTCCTATATTTATGTATATTTATGTGATTGCGATTCTCAAAGAAAGCGAAAAAAAGAATAAAGCATTTGGCCCAAAACAAAACAAAAAAGAAAGAAAACAGAAAAGCAACCACACGGAGCCATGGAGGCTATTAAGCCTCGAACTCGTTAAGCCAAGGAGGGGAAAAATGCCCTTTGCCAGCTGAGTTATTGGTGCTCGGTTGCAGTTTGGTAAACAGTTCTTAAAAAAATAAAGTCAACGGGGGGCCACTGCCCTACCTTTCCCAGGCGCCTTCGTCCCCCATTATATTATATAAATATATATATTAATAATAAACGTACGCATTACATAAATTTAATAATATTTATTAATAAATTTATTTTATTTTATTTAAAAAATAAAAAGATATTTTAATTTTGAGTATTATTTTTTATAAATTTTTAAATTTTTTAAGAAAATAAAATAATTTTTTTATAAAAAAAGAAATATTTGTGAGTAATTTATTTTCCTTTCTTTTTTGAAAAAATTTTAATGTAATTTTTCTTTCTTTTCTAAGAAAAAATCAGTAAATTTAAGAGACTTTTTTAATCTTTTTTCTTTGAATTGGAGAATATTTTTTTCTTCTTTTTATTATTTTCTGTTATTAAAAAATTTTATAATTATAGATATTTAATTAGAATCAAAGTAAAAATATATAAATTAATAAAATCCTTATTTAACTACAATTAAATTTATATTATTGATTTATATAATTCTAATTCTGATTGTAATATATTTTTTCTATTTATAAGATTACTTTAATATTTTTAATTTATAAATTTATGAGAAATTATCACATAGTAAAAAGAAAAAAAATTAAAATTCTTGCTCAACTTATATATATATATATATATAGAGCAATATAAGGGGCAATTAAGTAATTTAGTTGTAAAATTTGTCAATGTGTTTGCTTTTCTCGCCGATTTTGTGTGAATAGGACTAGTATTGTTGAAATGAAAATTTTTGTTATGTCTTCAAATTTTTTCGTTTTCACGTGAATTCCAAACAGGTGAAGGTAGGTTTCCCACTTTTTTCCTCATTGTTTTCTTCCCATCTTTTTCACATAAACCAAACAACCTGTTACACAATTGCTTGGGTTAACAATCTCTGGTATATATATGCACATTAGTGACTTAATGTATTGGCTCGAGTAATTAAACGCATCGAATTTTGTATAAAAATAATCTATAATGAGATAAGTTTTCGTGTTCAAATTCTTATACTGTCAAATTCTTTTAGATCAGTATTAATCTCAGTACTATAAGCAGATAATAGTCTCATACGCAAAAACGTGTAAAGATATCTCAAGTAAAGAGAAAAAAAAATATTTGCACATTATTTACAAAAAAATAAAGACATCGTTAAACAACCACATAATTTACGACAGATAAAAAATACACAATTAATTTAATAATTTATCTATTTTTTTAAAATTCAATACTTATTTTACAATTTAACAATTTAAATTTTATCATATGCCAACTTTTGTATCTCCATTGCGTAGCTACATAATTTTTTCCCAAAAAAAAAAGTTATTACATGCACGTTTCATGCACGTCAGCAATATAATTATTGGATTTTCCAAATGAATGTGCTTTTGGAAACAGCAAGCAAGAAAATTTGAGCATTCTTAGTCCAGGACCATATAAAAATATATCTATAGTTCTTTTGACATCTTAAAAGCATAAAAATATGGAGACGGGACTATAAAAATATGTGTTGAGGAGGGCGTAGAAATCAAATTCGAAGACAGGAATAGTATTAATAGATGTGGTATGCATCTATGCATCATTTTTTTATTTCAGAAAAATTGTTGACTTTTTATATATATTTTTTAAAATTGTTGATTTTCTTTTGTCATTAAAAATAAGAAAAATCTCAATTTAAATTTCAATTAAATTTAATTGACCCAAAAACAAAAAAAAATGCTGAACCCCCTCCATGGCTGAGGGTTGGAGCCCCCAACGATCTAACAAACAGCCACCTTAACTGCTGCGCATTTTGAAACTTGCGAAAACAAGAAATAAATAGATCCTCAAGAAAACAAGAAATAAATAGGGTTTCATTCAACAATTTAATTTTAATTAATAATAAAATAGTTATGAAATTCATTTAATAGTATCTAATAACTTATCTATTTTTTACTTTTTTCAAATTTCAATCATCTAACCCTTTATATCACTTTTTTTTTTATTTTATTACTACTTAAATATCATTACCTAATAATGCAAAATTTAGTTACTTAATATTGGGCCAAACCTTAATACCGCACCTATATTTGTCTGATAATTCTTTGATTATATATAAATTTCTTTTCGGTAACATTTATGTAATCTTTTTTAAAGCCTTTCAATAATCTTAAAGTCATTTACACTTATCTAGATGAAAGAAAGTGTTCAAAGTTAAAAAAAAAAAAAAATGTGTGTTTCCTTTGTTAACTTTGTTTTCTTTTAAAAGACATTTTAATAATTAAAAATTTAAATTTTTATATTAAAATTTTCAAATTTTAATCATGAAAAAAATAGAGTAGTATTTATAAAATAAAGCGAGTTATTTTTTATTACAATAAAAAAATTATTTATCATGAAATTCATGATCTGATAGATTTTACGTAGAAAAAATAATAATAAAACTCAACTGATTTTTGGAGAAAAGAAAAAGCAAGTCAATAATGCAATTTGGTGGGTTGTTGACTTGGAAAATGCAGCATACAGCCTTTGCGTCTATTTAGCTATTATGGCGAGTAAATGTTAGGGGCAGGAGATGAACGAGACTGCTGACTGAGATAGACAATTAAGCGACCCAATTTATTTATTTATTTAGTAAAAAATTATTTAAGTAATTATAGTTGCACAACAAAAATATGAGTATTTTAATACATGTTCTCGCGTTGTACAATTTAGAGAAAAGTCACATACACATAGTATTATTTTTACTTTCAAATATACTATTCATTCAACTCAAATTTATAAATTTTAAATTAAAATAGAATAAATTTACAGTTATACATAAAAATATAAGAGTATAAAATATGAGTATCGTTTGTTATTTCATAAACCAACTTTCCTTTTAAAGTGGAAGACTCTGAAGTGGAAGACTTTTCAAGTTATAGAATTTATGTGACTTTCTTCAAATATAGTGACTTTGAAGTGGAAGACTTTTCACCTTTCAAGTTATGAGACAGAAGGGATCATGATATTGTATTTTATAGGAGACAGTGTCAACTAAGATATGATTTTTTTTTTTTTTTTTTAAAGAAAGGATATGCCATTTAATTTCTTCTTTCTTACATGTAATGGAAGACTGATATGGTGGGTCAAATTTCTACAAAAAATGATTTCTTTTACGGTCAATGCCTCTTTGTTCTATTAAATGCTATCTGTGATGAGCATTTTCATGGAAGCCATTTGTTGACCAAGAAAATTTCCCACCCGAATCCTGTAGTTTTCAATCCCGAGTCCTCTAGATGTGTACATAAGCAGCTTTACTGTGGAGATCATCAACTAATTACATCTATCCCTCCCTTCAACCCCACAACCTCCAAACAGGCACAAAAAATATCGTAATGTTACTCGCCAATGGAGGAAGCCTTCAACTTCTTCGAGAACCTAAAGTCAGAAGGAGGAGCAAAGTTCAACCACTAGGTTTGTCTCTTCCTTGTTTCTCACCAGAGAAAGCAAGCTCTTTTTTTTTTCTTTTTTTCTTTTTTTGTCTTTTGAGAGCTGGGTCTAATGCTAAAGGAGGGAGATGATGAGAGTAGCAGTAAGGATTCGAACCCCCACTTAGGTGGTAGAAGAAGTGCCTCACACTACTCCGATTAAAACTGACCCTCGAAAGCAATCTAGTTTAACATTATATCTGTTTCTTGTGCACAAACCACTTGTTTAGGATACATGATCAGTTACTCTTCATTTGCATGATTGGGGGGGGGGGGGTGGGGGGGGGGGGGGGAGGGGGTGGGGTGGGTTTTGATAAGTGATTTGCATATTAGGGTCAATTTGATTTTTCAAAATTTACGCTGTTCCCATTTCTGTAAGTGGTCCAGTGAATAGGATTCAGATTAGAATAGAGCAATCATCACTTGTCAATTTGTTCCTCTATTGAAATTATGAGGTCAGAATATAGAGGACTTCTCTAAAAATCCATCAAAAACCCATCAAAATCATCTCTTCCAGCTTTAGAGAACCAAAAAAAAAAAAAAAGACAATAGGAAAGACAAGTATTAACTGGAAATTTTTGTCTTTGTTTTCTTGATTCTTAACAGGGGTGCAATCTCAGCTGCAGCTAAACCCAAGAGTTTCTCAAGTGAACACAGTAAGTAATATTTCCAGAATTTTCCTTCCTTCCTTCCAAACAACTGGATTGCGGTAACAAGATATGAGCAAAGTAATCCCAGGTTCCAAAAATTAATAGATAATGATAAGAATAGGAATTAGAGAAAAGGCAACCACTTGCACCAGGCGCAGTAGCCAGTCGCATATATTAAAATTTAAGAGGTCCTGTTTGGAAGCAAAATTTCATGTGTGTGAGATTGAGTATTGGCATATTAGTTCATGTTGTGTCCAAAAGATTTGCATGCCCTGTATTTGCCTATCAATAGCAAGAATTTTATTATGGAAACATGAAAAATTGGCACAAGTTAGACATAAGCCTACCTTATTTAAATTTAACCATTGATTCTTATACATTAAAAGGTATAAAAACTATAATTTATGATTATGATTGTACATTTGCAGTCTTATATCTACACCGTCTCAATAATATTTTTGCATTAATAAACTAATCTGCTGACATACTATTTTTATAAAGATGAATTTAAATTTCTCAGTTAAAATTTAAACTTTGTTTTTTGAGATATTAAGTTTTACTTCTATGAAAGAGTATATAGTTTTATAAAAATGAAAAAAAATTATTTTAATATAGTATACGGTATCTCTAATAAAAAAATAAAATAAATAAATAAATAAGACTCAGCCGCCAACAACATCTTCTCCACATTTCTTTCCACGGATTTCAGTTAGTGGGTGGGTTCAAGTGGATGATTAGGACCGATCAAAGAAAGCTCGTTTAGTACACATAAGCTGACTTTTCCGCCCGTTGAATTGTCTTTCTATGCATCACTTTTTATTATTCAATCTAGGAAAGAAAATTATATCAACAATCCACAGTAAATCAAGCTCAGATTCAAACATTAGTTAGGCTATCAATTTCTTGTTTTTGACCAAAGCAATGATTGAACATCGCATGGACAAACACAAAACTGTTTTTGAACAAAAGTCGCCAATTACCAAAATATTATTAATTTAGCAAAGTTCAAATCTATAGTAATTTGATAGAGGGTAAGTAGATGATCACATTATTTGGTTGCATTTTGACCCAACTCTTTGTTGTTATATTTTATACTTATTCAATTTTTTTTAATATTATACACATATAATCAAATTACATAAATTTATTTTATTATTTTTATTTGGATTAATATATAAATTTAACACCAACTTTATTTAAAATAACAAATCTAGTACCAACTTTAAAAAATAACAAATCTAACACCAACTTTATATATAGTAACAAATTTAACACGTAATGAAATTTTTTGAACAGAATTTAACATATTTCGATAATATGATAATCATATAAGTTAGTGTCATATCATCGAAATAAATAAACTCTATTCAAAATATTTTACAATATACTAGATTTGTTACCATACGTAAAGTTAATGTTATATTTATTACTTTTTAAAATTGGTGTTGCATTTGTTACTTTAACTAAAATTAGTGTTAGATTTGTATATTAATCCTTTTTATTTTGATTAAGTTCCATTTAGGTTTTTTTTTTTCTACTTCACTCTCATTTAACATTAAATTAATTTTACTTACCTTTCCAGTGTATCAAATTAAAATTTTCTTTTTTCTATAATTCTTTGTTGCGGTGAAAGTTAGAAGATCTAATTAGGTGTGCGATAGACACGTAGAAATTTATATTATTAAAACATAAAAAATTTATTAGATTTAAAAATAAAAAAATAATAAATAAACTATTATATATCATTAAATTAATTACATATTTTTTATATACTTTATTAAATTTATTTACATAAATTTACCCATTTACTGATGTCATGACATCCTCTTTTTTGTCACATCTACCTGACAGCCCAAAAAAGAGGGTCAAAATGTGGAAGAACAGCTCGCAAAAATCTCCAAAATGTTTGGCAAGGTTGACCTATCAACTTCATCCTATGACACTGCATGGTTGTCTATGGTCCCTTCCCAAGATTCAGAGCCCAAGCCATTGTTTCCACAATGCTTGAACTGGGTCATGGAGCATCAACATCCTGATGGGTCGTGGTGCGTCGATCCTCGCCATCCATTGCTCCTTAAGGACTCCCTCTCCTCCACACTTGCATGTCTTCTTGCTCTTCATAAATGGAAAGTTGGCGACCAACTTGTCCAAAGAGGTTTAAATTTTATTGAGAAGAATTATTGGGCCGCCGTTGATAAGAGGCAGCATTCACCAATTGGCTTCGAAATAGTGTTTCCTGGCATGATGGAGCAGGCCATTGAAAGTGGATTACACCTTCCTTTCGACTCCTATCTATCTGAGGCTCTACTCCAAAATCATGACAATGAAATTCAAAGGTTTTAATTCCTAGTTCCCCTTACTAGCTTCTCACTCATATAATTTGTTCAGTATATAATTATTCTTGAGTGAGGTTATTATATAGATGACATTCGTAAATTCATGCGTGCATATGGTTAGCATATCGTCATCAATTACGAGACTCCCAGAATGTAAGGTATGGAGAAGTATACACGTAGCCTGAAGAATTTTGCACAATGGGTTTATCTAGGTATAATTTGGAAGGAAAGAAAGCCCACCTAGCATATCTTTTAGAAGGATTGGGCTCCAAGTTTGATTGGATGGAGGCCATGAAACATCAGAGGAGAAATGGGTCCTTGTTCAACTCACCATCAGCAACAGCTGCTGCTTTGATTCACAAACATAATGACAAGTGTTATAATTATTTGAGCTCACTCTTAAATGAATATCATAATTCAGGTAATTTAAAAATCGTTTTATTTCTGTAAAATAAGAGATAAGATTATATACATCTAACTCTTTCTCGTATGTCTTTTTTTAATGTTAATGTGTGCATCTTTGTTTAATTTATGTCATTCTATATGCTTTTCAGTCCCCACAATTTATCCTCTAGACATATATGTCAACCTGTGCCTGACCGACAACCTTCAGAAATTGGGCATAGATCGATTTTTCAGAAATGAGATAGAACTTGCCTTGGATAATATATACAGGTAAATCTCATTTCCCCTTTAATTGGCTATTGATGATAGAAATACTTTCAGTTATGCATAATCTCTATCTATTCCTCAATTTCTAAATATCTTTTTCTTTTCTTGGTTAAGATGTTGGGTGCAGAGGGATGAACAAATATTATCAGACGTCAATTGTTGTGCTCTGGGATTTCGACTGCTTCGATTGCATGGATATGATGTTGCTTCAGGTACATTAGTTGTAGAAATAGTTATTATATGGACGCAAGTTGTTCTTAAAATGAACCAGTCCCTAGTAGCGTGACAATATCATGACCCTTAACAATACATTTGTGGTCTGCATCGTTGTTGTGATCACACATTTATTGACTATAAATGTAAAATCAACTATTATGATACTATCATCTAATATTTTTCGTGTGAACTCGCATTATTCATGTGTCATTTTACCTACCTTCATGTAACATTACTCTAAATATTAAATCACTACCTTAAATGAGTTATTGACATCCAACTCTCCTGTCCTGACATGAAATGTTTGTTCAACTTCAAACTGACATAAGCTTATGATCATGATTCATGGCAGTGTAGAAGGTTATAGAGTGAAATAATGCCAATCAAATATATGCGCCCATCAAGCAATTTGCTTCTTACATTTGTATCCAATTTGAGATGAAGCATTTTGGTACAGATGACTTGGCACAGTTCAGGGACCAGAAACATTTCTTCAATTCAGTGAGTGCACAGCACAAAACTTTGAATGCAATTTTGGAGCTGTACAAGACTTCACATACAGCAATCTACCAAGAAGAACCAATTCTTGACGAAATAAAAGCTTGGACAAGCTCATTCCTGAAGCAGGCATTATCTAACAAGGCCGTTCCGGATAGGAGAACACACGAAGAGGTAATAATGGGGTAATGAGAAACTTACCATTTGGTTTCTAATCTTCAAATTTAAAGGGAATGGTCCAAAATTTAAGGGTCATTATCATTTATGGCACTCCAGGTTCTACAAGCTCTACAACATAGTCATGACACTTTTGATAGACTACAGAGCAGGAGAAATATAGAGCTGCTTGATGAGAACATGCAACTTCTTAAAGCATCCTACAGGTGACACATTAATATGCATAGATATAATTTCAAATATTTTGGCCTATGTTTCTTAATATATATATATATATATATATATATATAAAAGAGAGTCATTGAAAATTCATACTAGTTTTCGGTCTTTTCAGGTGTTCCAATATCAATAACAGAGATTTATTGGAATTGTCAGTCCGAGATTATAACGTGTGCCAGGCCATATATCGTCAAGAACTTAAGGATCTAGAGAGGTACAAATCTATCAGATGGCGTATTCTGTCTCTGAACTAAGAAAAGAGAATTGATCTATGACCTTAATGAATTCTGAATTACAGTACCAAATTAATGCCCATGTTGATGAAATGCCTATTTGCAGATGGCTAAAAGATAGCAGATTGGATCAGTTGAAATTTGGAAGACAGAAGCTGAGCTACAGCCACTTAGCCAGTGTTGCAATGGTTCCTGACCCTGAGCTCACCGAAGCTCGCGTCGCGATGACCAAAAATTCATATCTGTCAACAGTTAGTGATGACTTCTTTGATTATGCGGGGTCCATGGAGGAATTGGAGAACATGATTTCACTGTTTGAAAGGTTTGCATATTTAAAAGTTCGGTCTTTTTACTCCAAGTTTCTCCTAAAGCTAGGTACATTAACTAATTTGTCAAGTACCCACAATCAATTTTCACAGATGGGGGCAAAATTCACCTTCAGATTACTGCAGCGAACAAGTTGAGATCTTGTTCTCCGCGTACGAGGGAATGGTTAAGGAGCTTGGTTCCTGGGCGTTCAAATGGCAAGGAAGAGATGTTTCGCACCACCTAGCACAAATAGTAAGAACAACTTCAAAGCAAAATCCTTAATTAATCTTAATTGCCGTTGCAAAGCCATTTGTGCAGAAGGTAACACAATAACAATGTATGGAATCTGGTCATGGTGCAGTCCCATGATTTGCTTGCATCATTCATGCAAGAAGCTAAGTGGACTAAGGAGAATGTTAGGCCAACACTGGAACAGTACATGGAAAATGGATATGTGTCCATTGCATTAGGACCCAGCATTCTCATACCTCTCTATTTTCTGGGGCCCAAATTATCTGAGGAAATGGTAAACTCTGAAGAGTATCATAATGTGTTCAAGCACGTCAGCATAGCCGGACGACTTCTCAATGATCTTGCTTCTGTTGAGGTATACTTCTTAGTATTCCACTCTTTCTAATTAATATAAGCACAGTTGTTCTATTCAACATTTAGCTCGACTATAAGGTTAATCAACTATCATTTGAAGGTCATAGGTTCTGAGTAGTGGAAGTAATATTTGTGAAGAACAATAGTAAGACCGCATCCTTTTACATACTTCACAATTTGAGAGTCTCGTACATTAAGACACACCTATTTGTAATCTACCAGCAAAAATCGACATTGTCAAAGAAAATTAGTTTTGCTGAATTAGTTTTATGTGAACAATAATTATGTTATCAATTCCGGATAACTAAAAATTAACGAGCGAATAATAATGTTTATTGCAGAGGGAGTTTGCACAAGGTAAAATGAACAGTGTGACACTACGAATGGAAGATGGTCAAGGCAGCGTCACAAAGGAAGAGGCAATCAAAGAAATGAGGGGACTTATTGAGGCAAATTGGAGAGAAACGGTGCGCATGGTGCTGCAAAAAGATGGGAGTGTGCTTCCAAGAGCTTGCAAGGATTTGTTCTTGGGGATGGGCCGTATCCTTTACTATTTTTACAAGGACAAAGATGGGTATTCATGCCCACTCCACAAGGCCATGGATGAGAGAGCCATTTTCTGGAATCCTGTTACTCCTTTTGGACATGTTGCTCCTCCTCATGGTCTTGACAACTAACCAATGACCGCCCGTGCCGGAGATTAGCGTAAGAGTCTCGTTAATTGAGATATTATGTTTTTAGATGTTAGAAATGAAAATTTAAATATAACACAAATTGAAATTGAGGTGTAATTTTCTTTCTAATGTAACAAAATATAAATGCATCAGCGTGCCCTGACTCTGATTATGCACTGATATTATATAGAAAGAACTTAGTTAATTGAATACAAGTATTAGAACTATTATTGTTGGATGGAATTTGGGTTTTCTTGGTTTGGCTATAGCCTATCAAAAGTTAAGAGATGTAATTCCTAATAAAAATTTTTTGGTATTAAAATCAAATCTATAAGATATATCTATTTACGAGACATAAGTATGCTATGTAGCTTACTTCTTCCTTTTTGACAGTTTTTGCCACATTCTTAAAAGGGCTTTACTAGATAGTCAGAAAATTTAGTTAGAGACTATTCAGAGAAACTTTTTATTTTTTATTTTTTAAAAAACTAAATATTAAATATAATTAATGTTATTTTAAAAAATAATTTTTAGCGAAAAAAATATTTTTTTTTTTCTAATGGCTTCTAGCTGAACCCCCTGCCCACCAGTCTTTATTATTTTTACAATTCTATTCACCAGGTAGTTAACTGCTACAATCCTCAAATTAGTGCAGCAATCAACCAAACGCTCCCAACTTCAACAAAACGGTTACTCACAGACATGAAAAGCCAGACTCTTGATCTTACTCCTCCACAAAATTAAAGAAGCAACTCACATAATGAGTAAATTCCAATAATTTCTTATTCTTCTTTTTTTTTTTTTTGTTTGGGTCAATTTTGTTATGAATGTTAAAGTCGGTTTTGAAGAGTCCCTCTAAAATTGAAGAGTGCAAGCATCTCTTTGCACAAATTAAATGTTCCGTCTCTTTTGGTTCTATCCTGAATTAAAACGGTTGGGGGACTCTCTACCTCTCCTTTCAACTGTGCAATTAAGAGACAATTAAAAGCTAGCATTGTATTTATCTATGGCTCTCTCCGTCCTACCAGGCCTTTTCATGACTGCCTAAATCAGAAAACACCCATAAATGACTTATTCTATTTTCCACAAAAAAAAAAAATCCAAGATAAATGCCTGAATTTGAATAGATAGCAATGTCAGATTGTCGGGTAGATGTAGTCTAACACATGGACAAAGCTTCAACCCGTGATTGTACACCGAAAAAAGCAAAAACAAAGGGACAAGACAAAAGGAAGGGACGATGCCAAAATAACCGAATTAAATGTTGTCAGTGAAAACCCTTTTTTTTTTTTTAACACAATAAAACGATTTTATTAATAATTTCAAACGCGTACAGAATATCAACGCAAGAACATTAGAGATACATGTATAAAATAGGAGGATAACACGACGCGAAAGGTCTATAATTTAATTGATTGAAATAACCAATCCCAAACAGGGCATTAAGTCCATTTAAATACAATTCATTAATGAAGATAAACTGAGCACAAAACTTATTTCAACACGATTTTCTAATGAGAATAAAAATTGAATTATAAATAAATTTATTTAATTTTAACGTATTAATTAGACTTAATCTGATATAAAAAAATTATATACAAAAATATCTACTGCACTTTAACGGACATATGACGCGCATCAATCCAATCTTTCTGGTGTTGATTTGCCAAAGACGTAACCTACTGTTTACATGAGAGCTCCAGTACAACACTTGGCAGCAACACACTTCCCAAGAACCAGAGAATACAAAAGAGATAAATTTCAGTGACAGCGGAGGGATTGATGGCAACGGCGACGAAAGCGGCTGCAAGGGCAGCGGAGGAGGTGCTGTTAGAGGCGACGGAAGCAATTTCGCCGACGACAGAAGAGACAGGAACGCCGACAATGGTGTCAGAAGCAACGGCGACCACATCGACTCTAGCAACATCAGCGTCACCATTCAATTTCATTTAACAGTATTAAATTATTTATTTATTTATTTATTTTTTAAATTCTAATTATTTAATAGGTGATATTGTTTTGTTGTTAAATAAATTTTACTACCTTATATTTGTCTTTACATGTTTCTTATTAAGAAGATTACCACTACGAAATTTTGTTTAAATAGCATCAAAATAATGACACACACCCTTCTAAACATCTGTTTTTTCATTTTTCTTAATTAAACTCATGCCACTCTGAAACTTTTTGAAGTATAATAAGTGAAGCTCTCAATTTTTTTTTTCTTATTTCAGGTTAAAAAATGCTCTCAACCAAGATTTGGCTTATGTCAATGGAAGGGCCTAGATGAATACTTATCACAGTATCATACAATTTAATTTTTCTCAAATTTCTCAAGCATTGTTTTCTTCCATGTACCCGAAAAGAGAAAATTTTAAGCATTGTGATGCCTGAGATTTAATGATTTAATATGCTCTTGGAGGTCTTGATAGTGTGAGGAAGGATCATGTCACACATACACACTCATGTAATGTTGAGTAAGAGGAACGGGACAGCAAGTCATGGAAGGAGCTCATCGAAATTTAATCATCGTGATCGACGGTGGATATCCCGGTCAAAAACTAAAAAAACTTAGATATGCACTTTTATCTCTTCATGGTAAATAAATAAGATCCTTATTCATTTACAAGTCCAAAATAACATAATTATACAATCCCAGCGAAATGAAATAACTTTGTAAAACAGATAAAAATTGTAGGATTTTATAAAGAAAACAGTAAATTTGCATTTGACATCAAAATAAGAAAGTTAAAGTTTTTAATCGCACAAGCAGAAATGTGTAATCATAAAAATCAGCTTCACTTTCACTTTTACATTTTACTTTTATTAACCGCGACCCATGCCATTTGTACAACCACCACATGCACCAGGTTAACGGAGCACTGCAGAGGGTTGGTCCATTGCTTCAGGCAAGCTGCTACCTTTGTTTTACTTTTTGGCATTCCATATCTAAGATCCCCACAAGTTGGTGAGGATTCTAAAGCTCCAACTTTTTGCTTATAGCTTAAATTGGGTGAGAATTTGTCATCTCTCTAATGGTTTCTCTTACATGTTTGTGGTCATAATTGAGCAAGACAATATGGATATGATGTGAAAAATAATGTGCCTACTTAATTAGTAATTGATCCCTATATCTTGATTAATTTGCTCCCATTTTTCTCCCATTAGGTGCTAGCAGCTTGGAGTTTTCTCCTCATTTCACTGCAAGTGCAAGTATCTTAAGAAGCAAATTATGCAACCACTTGGAGTATGATTTGGGTTATTCTTACTTAAGATTGAGAAAGTCAAAGTAGGTGGCAAGGGTGCTTCCTAGCTAACATCTTTATTGGCTACAAGCCAAGAGTCAATAGCAAGTTAGGTAAACAAAAATGAATTGAAAAATAAAAGTTGACTTAAGTTTTGCATAAAAACAGCCTCATCTTGGAAAAAGGCCAACTAAGCCTTTGTGAAAACCCAAATGGAAGAGAATCAAAATAAATATAAAAGGCATATATTTTCTAAAAAAAAATTAATTGTTTGTCTTATTATTATAATCATTGTATTTCACAACAAATTATCTAAATATCAGCATCTTGGGTATTAAAAAAAATAAACTGAAAACCAAATTTTTATAATAAACAAATTAGAAGACATGTTATGCATAACCTGTGAAAATAAACAAATAAGAAAACATGTTAGAGCAGTCAACTAGGCAACAAAGAAGAACATTTGCCACCGTTGTTGCCACCGTTGTAGCATCATTGTTGTTTCATCTTTAAAAAACTATTTAGATGCCCCACCACAGCCTGCCAGATATATGTATGTAAAGCTTGCCTGAGTTGCAAATGGCTGTAAAAGACATTGCTGGTGAGGGTTCACCAACTGTCAAATGCTTTTGTGTTTTTCCCCTTAGAATACGACCAGAAAAACATAGACTATATGTATGAAAGTCAAATAAGTAAGTTTCTTATAACAATAGAAATAAGTGAGTTTCTCATAAAGCAAAAGTCAGTCAGACACTCATAGTTATATAAATAAGTCAAACATAGTGAAATTAAGAGATGTAGGAGCAATTATTTTGTCACAATGTGACTCTAATTGAACTTTCATTAATGAGATGTTAATTTTTGATTTGGCATACACCAGTTATAAAGAGTTGTTGCGTTCCAAAAGAAAATGACATACATATAACTATTTTCCCCAACCAACCAACAAATTTGCTATTTTAAGTCGGCAATGTGGAATTGTTTGGACAAAAACAAACTTCACTCTTTTTTTTTTTTTAAAAAAAAAACAGAGAGAGACTTGAATTATATGTTCCATTGGCATTGTCCTCAGAAAGTAGCCCAGGGAAGGACACCACAAACAGTAAGATATGACAAGAAAACTATGAGTTTGCTGTAGTTTTAACAAGTATATCACTACGATTCAATAATATGGACGAGAGTCCACTATATGATGCGAGGGCAGCACAATTTTTCTTGGCAATACTGTAGAGTAACATGTAAACAAATAAATAAATAAATAAAAGGGAAAGTAGTTGGCAGCCGCCAACCTTCTTATTGTTGTGCAAGCTGTGGACTCTCCGTTTCAATATTTTGTCGGGTTTGGACGGCTCGAAATTTACCCATTACATAACACTCTGTATTTCTATTACGTGCAAAAAGTTCAAAAAAAAAGGGGGGGGGGGGGGGGTGTCGGTTAGAAGATCATGAAGAGGGATGGCTGGGCATTAACTGCTTGTGTTCCTTTGTGTGGAGGGCACTCCAATTTCACTTGTTAAAATTTTGTAGGGTCTCCTGTTCCGCTTTTGTCTTTTGCGAGATTCTGGAAATAGTTGAAGAAAACGTTCAATCCATCAAACAAACTTGCCGAAAAAGTGAATAAAAACCTTTGTTTATTTATTTATTTATTTGCATACAACTTGGCCACTCTGGGCAGACGACTATAAAGGCAATCACTTAATGGGCAGAAACAGAACCGGGGTCTGGTGGGGAAGCATAGTTTTTAAACCAATTCCCATATCGGAAATTACGTCATTGGATCTACGGGTGGTGAAAAAGTGATTTGATCCGAATATTTTGATTTAATTTGTCCAAAATCCTATGCATGTAACACAAGTTTGCTACACGGCGGGTAATTTGAATAACTCAAAACCCGATGTGATTTAAAATTTAATTGATTTAGATTTAATTAACGTGAAATTCGAAGAACTTGAATCAATAAAACTTGAAACCCAAACAACTTAAATTCACAAATCAGAGGAAATAATGAACCTAAAATTCAATCTATACGAGTCTTAATTAACTCAAAATATGATGACGTAAAATATATGGAATTTGATTATAAATATAATGAATTCAAAATTTGAATGACTTAAGATTTAAAGAATTCAAACATTCAATGAATTACCCACATATCTAAGATGCTTGAAATTCAATCATAAAGTCGATCAATCTAAAATCTAAATAACTCGAAACCTAAAAATCTCATAAACTAATAAACTCATAACCTAAAATGATTTTGCTGGCCTTAAACCTGAAATTCAAAACAGTCCGACTCAAATTAGACATAAACCCTTATTTGCCATCTCTAATAAGATCCCTGGTTTATTTGGTGAGTCATTAGTTGAATTAGTGCGTGGATAATATTTAATATTTTTATAATCGACATAATTTTTGAATTGTAAGTGAATATAATTTTTTTTCATAATTGTTATAATTAAATATCAATCATTTTTTTGATATGTATTGTAAATTAATTATTTAATGTGAAATATAAATATATATTATAAGATATGAAAAGTAAAATGCTTTTGACTTAGAAATTTAATTTGATATTTTTTATATTCTTATTGCCTGACTACATGAGGCAAATTTTCGATTTTTTTTCAACAGTTGCGCTATTGGTTTGTAAATATTTTTTTTTCTCTTCTTAAGAAAATTATGTATACACATAATAATAAGCGTGTGAGATTTAGACTATTAAATCATCAATAATATGTTAAATTTAAAAATATAAAATATAAATAAATTATTAAACGGGTACAAATATTTATATCCTCTTTTTACCCAACGTTTGTAAATATGCACGTGTAAATCGCAGATGCACGGGGTGTAAATATCTCCATGTGGCCGTGTGGGTCCCACCATAACAAAGTGGGCCCGCGTGTAGATGGCGTGGCAGCCTGCAGGTCGTGATCAATAAAGTACCAATGTCCGCATTTTGCGGTTCAAACCTGTAAGCAGATGATTGGCTGAGACCCAAAAAGTTCAACGAAAGTTACGAAAAGTTTGTTTTCAATTATTTATATGTCCCTACATTTTTAGAAGTTTTATTACTTTTCATATGGACAAAAAGTCTAAATTGGTGTCAATATCAATTTAATTATAGGTATAATATATATATTTTTTTAAAACGGTTCTCCAATGTCTTTTTTAGCAAATAATTTAATATTTTTTTCATCATATTACTGTTAATTTTACTAATGTGAGTATCATTCATTAACCATTTTAGTAAATTTTATCTTAATTAAATGTTATGTTATTAAATGCTGTGTGTCAAAAATGAATTATAATAAAAAAAAATGAACATTGTAATTGAGTGAAATGTGCTATCAATTTGAAAAGTTGACTAATATTGGACTGACACATTATTTTCAATTATGAAAAGTATCCTAACCCAATCATTTTCTTTTTATGAAATGCACTATTCAAATGCCGAACGTTTGAGTGGGTTTTGTATAAATTATTTTTCGTCTATCAGAAAATTAGGGAGCTAAAAAAACAAGAATATATTTTTAATAAATCTTATAGTCACTAAGATTTTATTAATGCAAGATTTGGGTTAGGACATGTTATTAAGATAATTAAAGTAGTATATAAAAGTAAAATATATCAAAATGAGTGACATTTTTAAAAATAATATTTAATAAAATACCACTACAAGATTTTGATTAAGTAAGTATTAAATTAAAAATATAATTTGTTAAATTATTTAATAATTTATATATTTTTTATTTTTTAAATTTAATTATCAAATGTCGTAATATCACTTTGAAGCTTTTTGAAGACATAAGTGAAGTTTTCGTAATTTTTTTAATTTAATAAGGGCTCTGAAAATAAGTTAAAGAAAAAAAATTTAAAAATCACTTTTATTATATTTTTTTTAAAAAAATTATTATATTTTCCAAAAATTAAATAAATAAATAATTAAATAGACTTTTTTTTTTAGTAAATAGACTTTTTTTTTCCTTTCAAATTGCCTCCTCTCTCTCTCTCTCTCTCTCTCTCTCTCTCTATATATATATATATATATATATGTTTCTCTCTCTGACAAGTTGGACGCCCCCGGAGAAATCTCCGCCTATTGCCACCGCCTTCTCTGACTTACTTTCTCTTTCTCTTTCTCAAATTTTCTTTCAAACGCTCTCTCTCTCTCTGTGTCTTCGCCTTTATATTGGTTTGTACGTACTCTCTCTCTCTCTCTTTCACTCTTCAATTGAATTGTCGTTGATTTCTCTTGCTACTCAATTATGGGTACTTACTGCTTGTGGTTTGGTGGTTGTTTTTGATCTCAAGAAGTGATCTTTTGCTGATTTTATTTCGTGGGTTTATATCTTTTGTGTGTGTGTGTGTGGGATGGGGGTTGGTGAGGGTGCATGCTTTTTGTATTCTTAAACCTCTGTTTTGGCTGATGGTTTTTGATGGTTTGATTGTTTTCCAAGTCCTGTAATTTTCCTATTCAAGCCAGTCATTTTTTGCTTTTTTTTTTTTTAAAGTTTTTTTCCTCTTTTCTTTTTTTAAACAAAAACATCGAGGCATATGCAAACTAACTAAAAGGTAAGGTTGAACCTTTTTCTCTTTTAGATTTTTGATTTTGGGAGATGGGTGGATGTTTGTGGATTGGCTCTTTCATGATGGAATGATTGATGGCTATATGTTGGTGGGTGTCTTTTGGATCTTGAAAATTTGAATTCTTTTAGATTTGGATTAGTCCTGGAAAGTCCAGTTCGTTTGATCTTGTCCAAGGATGTGACGTTTGAGGATGTGTTTGTTTCTAAGACATGCGAGAGAGAAACACAATTGCAATGGTTTCTTCTCTTTTCTTTCTGTTGATTAATGTGGAGTTCAGAACGCGGTTTTAGGGTACTTTTGTTCCTTTTGTTTCTTTTTTCTTTTCAACATATTTTCTTTGGATTTTGAAGTTCAGATTTTGTTTGCTTGTGGGTGTGGAAATTTGAATTTCAGTAGTTAAACTACTGGGTTGTTTTGGGCCAGAGTTTGGACTTTTTGGCATTTAACTTTCTGCTTTCCTGTGAATACTTATATAGGGTCCCTTCTGCACTTTCTTTTTTGATTTTGATCTCACCTTTTCATGTTTCAATAATTTTGGCTTTTTACTTTTATGTGCCTGTTTTTGTCTATGAACATTTGGTTACTGAAACACTGCAGAATGGATGAGTTTGCTGATTGATTTGTTTTGGTTCCAGCAGATTGAAGCTCAAAAATATAATCTTGAAGGGGAGTTTGAGGCACACTTGATTGTTGACGGGGCGTGATTTTTTTAATTGATCTTGAAGAGATTAGGATATCGGTGATCCTCCAGATGCTAAATATTGGCAGGATAAGAAATCAGCCAAGGTCCAATAGACCTATGTCCCTTGGAGGTCAGTTTTTTTTTTACACCTTTAGATATGTGTTAAATGAATATCCACTTACATAATGTTGGCTCTGCTTTCTGTCTGTCCCTCTACTTGCATGTCGACCTTTTTAATTTTGTATTTAATTTGATCATGGATATTATTTTTCACAATTGAATTTTTGGTGTTTTTGCACATACCGTTTCAGGCATGGACTATGCAGATCCCAAAAGAAAGGGGAATTTCGTAGGAAAGATTCTTTTGGCTGCTGTGCTCACAGCTTTATGCATTATTATGATCAAGCAGTCCCCAACTTTTTATACTCCAAGCGCAGTACTTTTCTTGATCCTTTTGTCAGCGTGTTATCTTTTGCAGATGAACTGCATGCCTAATACCTGGACCACCTAGGCTTGTTTGAGACGTTTTAATGGTCTATTTCTTTCTTGAAGAGGTTGCAGAATCAACATTTAAAACTTGGTGTTCATTATTAGATCCTAAGATCTGCAGGGCATTTCTACTCTTAATTTTGGTGCCCCAGTTGATTGTCATTCTCATTCTCTTTACATTGGATACCTATTCGACAATTTGAAATATTGGATTGACTATTTTGGCTAGTTCGGAAACTTGAACACTATACAACACGATGTCCTGACTGCAGTAGATCTTTAGAGTTATTTTTATGTACTCATGCTCTATCTAGTCATATCGTATATTAAGGTAGAATAGAACTTTTTCACAGTTATAAATGGTTAACAAATGCTACTCCATCTGGTTGTTTCTGTTGATGAGGTTGTTGACACATATTTATTGTTCAGTTAGTGGGCAAAGTTTCTATGGTATTCATGACATGGTCTTTAATTTCTTGTTTGCCTAATATGCAGTTTTCCTTACACGAAGAAGGGATAATTCACGTCCTAGTGACAGGTGGTGCTGGCTACATTGGTTCGCATGCTTCATTGAGACTTCTTAGGGATGGTTACCGAGTAACCATAGTGGTATGTTCACACCTGAAATGCAACTTTTTCATCTTTTTCTTCATACTAACTGCAGCTCCAGACATTTAGGATCTTTAGGTGAAAGAGATTACTTAATTTTGCAGGACAATCTCTCACGGGGAAATCTAGGTGCTATCAAGGTTCTAAAGGAAATGTTCCCTGAACCTGGGAGGCTTCAGTTTATCTATGCGGACTTGGGGGATGGAAAAGCTGTATCCTTATTTTGCTATTTATTATAGTTTCTGCTGCTATCAATTCTTATATTTGAAAGGAGTCAGAGTTGGATGCCTTTACCAAAGATGGCAGGTTAACAAAATTTTTGGACAAAATGCATTTGATGCTGTGATGCATTTTGCAGCTGTAGCATATGTTGGGGAAAGCACAATGTATCCTTTGAAGTAAGTTTTGTTTGCGCCCACATTTCACTGAATCTTGGTATGCTTTGCAACCACAAGGGATGCTCTTTTTTGTGTTGATGATATGTGCCGAGTCTTGAGTCTTGAGTCTTGACTTAAACTTTTTTATCTATGACGTTGGCTGGATTAATCATGTAACTTCACTGTGGATGCTTATTAATGCTGAGGATTAGGCAGTAAGGGGGATATCACATAACTCTTTTGAGGAATTGTAGAAAGAGGAGCTCTCTCATGTAGGAAGTGAAAAATGATTAAAGACCATAAAGAGGCAACTGGTGTTTGATGCTGGTAGTAGACAATGTTTGTCTTCACACATGTTTATGAAGAAAAAAGGTCAACTGCACTGCAAGTAGCGTCTAATCACAACCTTTTCCAGTCATTCGACCTTTTGTGGAAGATTTTGAAGGGTAGTTGATGGCATCTGAAATGAAAGCATATTCAAAACAATTTTCTGAGTGATGCAGGGTTAGCGTGCCATTCATTTTTGATTCGTAAAAGCATCATAAATAGAAGAGGTTAGCTGCAGTATACAAAATGTTTCCAAGAATTCCTCACAATTTCTGCGTATTCTATGTTTATGCTCTGTTTCTTTCCACTCTGTTCTTTAATCAAAGTTCTAGAAATGTTTAAAGTCATCTTCAGTGGGAAATCATGTTGTCGCATATCTTGTGAGAATTCTCAGGATTTGAGTGCATTGAATTATAATAAAAACAGCAGCTGTAACATGATGGTTTCTTACGTTAGTTTGTATTTTGGGGATTATTGACTGAGTGAGGAATAAGATGAGAAGAATTAAGCGTTTTCCAGAAGCAATTGTGTATAATGTCCCTGTACTAGTCATGAAATCTTTGTCCTTTTGTGAAGGTACTATCACAACATCACAGCAAATACATTGCTAGTGTTGGAGGCAATGGCTGCACACGATGTGAAGACTCTAATATATTCAAGTACATGTGCTACATATGGGGAGCCTGAAAAAATGCCTATTACTGAAGAAACTCCGCAGGTTAGACCAGAGTTCAAAATTTTCAATTTGTTCTGGGGCATCTTTATTTGTCTCTATTCAATTCAAAAGTGTGTTTAGGGCCAGCAAGTGTAAGAAGGTAATTGCCACTTCACCTCACCTTTGGTTAATTTGCTAGCTCACATTTCTATTTATCTCTCAACTCAGCTCCCAATTAATCCCTATGGAAAAGCTAAGAAGATGGCAGAAGATATCATACTGGATTTTTCCAAAAATTCAGATATGGCAGTGATGATTTTACGGTTGGTTCATCCTTTCATTCTTTTTCTGTTTGTTTCTTTGACATTTTTACCATCTTATTACTAATCCTCCTTTATGTGCTGTTTGTGCTTGTTGAATTTTATCTTAAGCAACCATAGAGGATTTTGGTTTAGACCTTATAGTGCACTGTTACGAGTAATTTCCAAGAGTCTCCATCCCATCTTCTGGTCCCTTCTCTAAAATATTTCAAATGAGTAGTTTTGCTTATTGTTGATTGCAATTATTAAGTAGAGAGTTTTACACCTTCTGCCGAAAATTATGTCATACATTCTGCACAATCTGGCATCCTCTTCGCTATCTACTCACATTTTTTTACAATAACGGCTGGTCATTGGATGGATGTGTCTAAGTTCACGTGGCACTATTTTCTTTTCTGAAACACTTTTAGATATTTCAACGTAATCGGGTCAGATCCAGATGGAAGATTAGGTGAGGCTCCTAGACCTGAACTGCGTGAGCATGGACGAATATCTGGTGCTTGTTTTGATGCAGCTCGTGGTATTATCCCTGGGTTGAAGGTATTCTCATTTTCATTCCCTCAAATTCTCTATTCCTGCCAAATTCCTTCGTGACTAAGATGCACACATGCAGTTTTTAGAGTTTTGATGAAGAATAGATTTTTTGAAAACAAATTTTGAGTGCCTGCACATGCTTGTTTGAACATGGATGCCACTTGGATTCCTAGAACCTTTTTCCATTGAAGATTTTTGTCCTAGGTGCTAATCTCATGTGGAGGTGTGCACTAATTTTTGTGATCTCTTTGAAAGATTGAGTGCTTCATTGGCATTATTGGCGACTGTGTTGGCCTATTTGCGGAACCTTGTGTCCTTTTGTTCTCTTTTTCTAGATGATTAGCTTCATTTTAGCTTAATTGGATGCTTGCATCAATTGGTTGTCTTAGGCCCATATTTTAGTTTTCAATTGTATTTTACCGAGGGAAATATAGTTAGAAGCTAAAAATCCAATCTTGTAAGATGTCAGAATATCTTAAAGTCTCAAGGTATAAGCTTATAATGGTATGTGCCTGCCTGCTTAAGATGTTGGACGATGAGGGTGATCTGTCCTGATTTCTTAGGGTTGGCAGCATTTCACCTGTGTAGTTTAACAACACAAATATAGAGACTTTTGAGAGGGGAATTTTCAAATTCTGTCCTTGTTTGTATATTATGATTCACGAAATTCCTCGAGTTGGGTCAACATGGAGTTATCATTGCTCTGCAGGTTAAAGGAACAGACTATAAGACACATGATGGAACTTGCATACGTGACTATATCGATGTCACTGATCTAGTCGATGCTCATGTGAAAGCTCTGGAAAAGGCGAGGCCTCGCAAAGTTGGAATTTATAATGTGGGCACTGGAAGAGGTGGAGTAATAAGTTGCAATGTCAATGTATCCAATACTCTTCCTTTCTGTCTTCTCAATGCTTTCTGTTTCTCATCGTCAGGTAGATCAGTAAAGGAATTTGTGGAGGCTTGTAAACAAGCAACTGGCGTGGACATTAAAGTTCATTATTTACCTCGCCGACCTGGTGACTATGCTGAAGTGTACAGTGACCCAGCTAAGATTAGGCAGGAACTGAACTGGACAGCACGATACACTGATCTCCAAGAGAGTTTACAGACCGCTTGGAGATGGCAAAAGTCGCATCGGGATGGGTATGGACCCCCTCTGGCTATGGCTTACTGAAACATCTAGTGCAGTCCATAGCAGAAATTCAACAGACACCCCAATGCAGCACCGATATAAGCTGCACTTCTATGGTCTCTTAGAAGAGGGGTTTCAACCATAGATTAAAATTTTTGACTTTTTAGTGGTGAGAGCGTCCAATTCATTATATGTATTCTAATACATTTTAGTTCAATAATATCATGCCCAGGGTGCGGTATGGCCTTTATTGATTTCAAGCTATCTTCCTCATCTTTCTTTTTTTAAAGCTTACCATGTGTTGGTGCATTGTCTTTTTTCCTTCGAACCTCAAAAAGAAACATTGATAGCACGGAAGTCATTCTCCTTATGGGCCAGACCGAGGGCTATTCATTGCTTCCTAGTTCAACTTTTTTTAAAGGGAAAACTTATTACTCGAGTATTGGAGAGCCTCGATGGTCTCCTTTACGCCTACAACAAAAGTATGTGATGCAAAAGGTTTGAATCCTGGCTGGATGGGTGAAAACATGACGAAATGTTGCTAAACTATTGTCTTTTTTTTTTTTTTTGGGTTAGATCAATATGGAAGGCAGAACACTCAAATAGGCAAACACTAAACTGCGACAAACATGTGCTAGAAAACACCATGTAGAGGCCAACGGACACCAATAGCGTTTTGCCATAGCAACTGAGACAGTTGAGAGGGTGGCTCCCGGAATATGTGAAAGCCCCACTACATAGACAATGCAAAATTTTCCAACCAAGCTGCTACCATATTTCCTTCGCAATGGATATGCCCAAGCTTGACTGTCCAATACCTCCTCAAAAGAGCTTGACAATTTTTGAATAAGATTTGCTCATGGAGGCAAAGGGGTAAACCCTTTTTGGTCTTTTTGAATAGAGTATAACGCAATCATAGAATCAACTTGCAAACAAATTTTGATGCACCCACACTACCAGGCCAAATCTAAGCCCCCAATAATCCCCCACAACTCTGCTGTAAGTGCTGAACAAACACCAATGTTGTCAGCAAACCCTCCAATTCACCTGCCATTTAAATCCCTCGAGACCCCACCTGCACTAGTTAAAGAAGACTGACCCTTGGCAGCCCCATCCGTAATAAGAGCAATCCAATCCCCATCTGGTGGCCGCCATGCAATCCACTGAGGAGAAGCAGCACATACCTGCCACGGCAAAGGAGAGGAGCCAGGAACATACTTATTCTCACTATACTGATGAAGAATGAAAGGAACCTAATATACAGAGAAAGAGCTCCCAGCAATTGCGCGCTCATTACGCCAGCGCCATATCCACCAACAAGCCGAAGCAAACAACGAAGACCAGTCCAAAATGTCTGGCCTGCCCACATGCTCATGTAAATTCAAAATAAACCAGTCCCGAAAATTAGCAGAGAAGAAACGATGTTGTTGAGGTGCTACAACAATTGAATTCCTTTTATTGTTGTCCCTCGGGGGACATCTGATAAAATTGGAACGTTACAAAGAAGATTAACATAACCTCTGTACAAGGATAACACGTACAAA
Organism: Carallia pectinifolia; assembly: GCA_037832335.1. Lineage (NCBI taxonomy): Eukaryota > Viridiplantae > Streptophyta > Magnoliopsida > Malpighiales > Rhizophoraceae > Carallia > Carallia pectinifolia. The sequence continues at coordinate 21,382,916 of CM075449.1, forward strand.
GAGAAAAATGGTCTCAGTTCTTACCTCTAATGGTGAATGCTGTGAACTAGGTTTCCGAGACGCAAGAAATTTTATGGGCCCCAATTCATCTTCTGAAATCTTCATAATGTACTTTGAAGAACCTCGTTGAGGCAAAACGCGTGAAAATTTGTCATCACTGTGCGTGGCGGTGTTAATCAGTCCAACACTAATGTAAGGTTAGGGTAAAGGCTAGGATAACAAGATAACAAGTCATAAAATCCAGACACACTAAGACATATTGAAATGGTCCGGCATCCATATTCCTCCATTCTTTAGGCCTGAGCCGGCAGTTTCAGCTTCATTACAATCCACCAGGTAAAGGCTTATTTGGGGTCATTCAAGTATTGTGCCATGGCAAGTAACTAGTTTGCTGTTCGTTTCAGGCATTCAAAAATTCTGTCAAAAAGTTCCGGGAGGATACTACATAGCAGAGTCTTAGGTTTAAGCAGTAATGCTTAATAAAATTGCCAGGTCAAACGTATGTTTCTTGTACATTAAACAACCAAAAAAAATATAGCAGACAAAGCAACACAACATGCCGCCCAAAATAAACTCAAAATCCAGCAACTGCTTGAACTGCTCTTTCGAAGCTCTCTTCTGCGGATGACGAACGTTTAACAAGACTGTGGTCTGGATGTGAAAGTTTCAACTGGCTGCAATACAACGTAAAAATTGTCATATTAAGAATATGCCACATACACATCCATAGACCAACTGAGAAATAGTTAAATACTTTCTGGAAACCTTGTATTTGTCCAGCTTTCCATGAAATGTTATGTAAAGTGTTTAGTAAAAGTGCTCTAGCTGCAAAAAAGAACTTATCCCTATTATGCACATTGATTTGGAAAAGGGGGAAATATAATTTTACCTGAGATAACGTGAAGAAGATTTACCCAGGTGAAGACTGCATACGATGAGATTTGCTAGAGTTTCAGGATCCTTTGCATCCTGTAAAAATTGGTTGAACATCACCCCAAAACAGTCATATAATACACAAGCAACCAGTATCTATTCAATACCACGGAGACAACTGCGAAAGTCACTAGAGTTAGGATGGATGTCACAATGAAAACATTTAATTGTAATTCTACCGGAAGCACATACAACCATTTAATAAGAGTTCAGTCGTACCTTTGCACACTAGTGCATACATCTCACAATGCAGTCGTATTATTGTATATGATTCAATATGTAACCATAATTTTTCTCAGGATAATATAAGCAGACACAAAATGGAACAACTTGTTATGGCTTTAAAGGAAAACAATAAACAGAGAGAATGCCAGCCAATCATTTTTTTTTTTGGTGTCAAACTTGCCTTGTTAAGAGCTTCAAGCAACAGCGTTTCAGCTTCATCGAAGTTACCCATGTGCATGCAACAAACAGCTTTCCCATTCAAGATCAAACTAGTCATTGGATACTTCTCGGAGAAATCTTGAAAGATGAGATATGCTTCCTGTATCTTGGAACCACCCTGACATACACAAGTATATGATTACGATTTTGACATTTCCTCATGATTCTGATTAGAATGGAGATAATCCACTTACAACAGCCAGATTCAACCATGCCATGGCAAGTTGAGTTAGTGTGTGGTCCTCATCAATTTGTTGCATGACCCTCAGCTGTCTCTCTGCATAGTCAGACCTGTGCATCTTGATGAATATCTGGACATTCAGGGCATGCCTGAAAAAGCCAAAATATATCAGGAAGGAAGATAGGAAAAATGCATCTCAGCACCCAGTGTATTTGCTTGCACAAAAGCTTCCATCTATTCACAGCTTAGGGAACTGGGGGTTCATTACAAGCAGAATAGAGGGCACCATATGAAAAAAAATAAATTAAAAAATAAAAAAGAAAAAAACAGAGTGAGACGATCAACGCTATGCACACAAGTATTTGTATCCACACCTCACATCACAATATAGTGGCAATCACACATTGTACCATCCATTTTTGGTCCAATAAGGTGGCATCACAAATTTGTTGGATCTATCACCATCCATCTTGACGCCTAACATTAAATCCATCCTTCTTTCTTTTAATATTTAATATTTTTTTTTCCAATGTATTATGTGTCCAGCATGCCGTTGGGAATTCGATAACAGATAACAATTACCAAAGAGAGGGAAATAAGAGCCAGACGAAGCTACACGTTCTGACAATGGAAATGAAAGTGACAATCATATGGTTTGGATCGGACACAGAAAATTAGAGTCAAAAAGTGGGAGAGCTCACAGTTCCATGGTCCCACCGGCATTGGTGTGTTTGAGAGCTTCGTTGTAGTCCTCCTCATGCATGAATATGATACCAGCAATCAGCCTGAGGATAGCATTGCTTCCAATTGCTGCATCAGCCAACCATTCCTTCAAGCTCGAAATTGTCGATTCCTGTGCAATCCACAGCCCAATTAACACGCAAACAAAACGTATTAAAAAAGTGCATTTTATGACCTACAATTTATTCTTTCAATATATATATTTTTCTTCCTTGACCTCACCCACCACACCAGCAACAAAATCATAACATCATCAATCAAACTGATTATGTTATTAACCCACACCCACACCCACACGAGGACATCATCAGTCACATGTATCCCTACTCTGCGCACGCATCTATTTATCCAAAAACATAGATGCCAACACACATTTAGAATTAAAACACAAAAAAAACCATAAACACATACATACATACCTACAGATATATGCACGTATGTATTGATATATATTATCATAATGATCTAAGATAGATCAGGCAGTGAAAATGATGAAATTGAGATCCAACAAAGGTCAGATCTCCCAATCCAAATCGAATCATTCACTAGCTAAGAGTAGTCGTGGGCACATTTAGCGAAACATGCGAGAGGAAAGCAGTTAATTTAACGACATCTAACAGTTCTTTTATTTTTTCTAAATTCAACACATCTTTCACGATCCGATTCAACTGTCCAGATCCCACTGCTTGAAAAACAATCCAAATTGGTTGTCGAAATGTACAAATATGAAACGTAACTTTTTGATTGATGGAATGGTTGATTAAAGGCTTTCACAGAAGAAAAAAGCGAATCGAACTGAGAATGAGATCCAGGCATCCAGCAAGCAAGAAAGAGAAAAAATGAGAAGAAGAGGAGAGGGAGGGAGGGAGGGCGGCGGACCACCTTGGCGGAGGGGGAGGAGAGATACAGGGCGAGCAATTTGACGGCTTGGAGAGGAGTGGGAGCGGAGTCGTCGATCTCGTTTATCACCAGCTGGTAGGAGCCCAGCGCTATGTATGAGCGGTACACGATGCAGTCCCGCTCCACGGCGTCGTCTTGTGAGAGGTTTGGGATATCGCTGTTGTTGATCGCCGATTGGTACGCCCCTATGTAAAAGTTGTTCCTTAGATTGAACAGATGGTCCGGCCCCGCCGCCGCCGCCGCCGCCGCCATGCCTTTCTGCTTTCTCCTTCTTTGTCTGTTGGATTGGATCTGACCTGCTTCTGCTTCCGTTACACCCGGAAGTTAATCACTTAATTGAGCCTCTGTCTGTGAAGAGAAGAGATAGATCTATAAAAAAAAAATATAAGGATAATACTTATTTTAATTTTAAATATTTATAAATTTTTATAATTTAATTTTAAATTTTTTAATATTTTTAATTAAATTTTAAATCTTTCATTTCTTTTATAAATAAATTTTTTTATTAATGAAAGTGAATCAAACTGTTAAAATTGATAGTTAATCAAATAAAAATAAATTAAAAAAATTATATATATAATTTTTTTTATATTTTTTAGTTGTAAAATTTTAGAAAATATTTAAACATGTCAAAAATAATAAAAAATGATTGATTTTTTAAAAAATTTGCAAAAATAATAAAATATATAAAAGCCCCAAAATACCCTCATTATCACATTTTTTAAATTAGATGATTCAAGTGAAAAAATTTTAGAATGTTTAGGGCTTTATTGAAAACGTTTAGACCGTTGAAAATTTGATTTAAACGAAATAATACAAAAGAAACTGTATTTAAAATTTTTTTTTACTTAATTCAGTTTGGTCAACTATCGTTTTTAACAGTTTAACTGATTCTGTTAATAGAAGAATTAGTTTATAAAAGAACTGAAAAGTTTAGAACTTGATTAAAAAAGTTGAAAGGTTTAGTACTAAATTGAAAAATTTTATAAATATTTAAAATTAAAATGGGTGTAATCCCCAAAAATATAATTTCAAAAGTTCAGATTTTAAATTGAAAAATTTACAATTATTAACATGCTCTTATGCGAAATTGTTTTTTTTTTTTAATTGGTAGTCAAACAGTGTAAGAATGAGAGTGAGATCCAGAGTTTTAAACTCAGATTTTTACTGTCTCCAATCAAACTCAATCAACCTTATAGAGATTTCTTTTTTTTTTTTTGGTTAATTGATTCTTTTTTTCATCTAATTTGGTAATTGATTCTAACTAAAATTATGTTAAAATTCTAAATTAGTGTGTAAAGTTTAGATCATCATCTAATTATTATATATAGATACAAGGTATTGTTTTTGTAAAATTAATCTCTCACATTTTTATTATAGAATAATTTAATATTTTTATATTATATGACTATTAAAATTATTAAAATATATATCATTTATTCGTCATACAGTCACATCACCTTTTAAAAAAATGTCATGACATTAAAAATATGATCGTCATCATCTAATTTCTCACATTTTTTTTCTTAATTTTTGAAATGTGATAGATTGGCCAATAAAAAAATTAAGAAAAATGTCATGTTATCATCTTTTTAATAGCATAGAATCTTATTATGAGGTAGTATGATGATATGATAAGTAAGTAACATACAACTTAGTAAATTTAACAGTATAATAAGTAACATACAACTTAGCAAATTTAACAGTATAATAATAAAAAATATTAAATTATTGTATATGTTTTATAAAAATAAAATATTATTATATCTATAATTAAATAATCACTCAAATGTTATACCAATTTAGGATTTTAGCTTTGAAACTAAAATCAAGACCTTCGAATGTCATTCTTGTGCAGGCCCGTCCAGCAAAGAGTAAAAAATCCGTAATTGGGCCTGAAGTCCAAGAGCTCTAATTTTGTTCAGCCCAACCATTACTTCCGATTTCAGCCTGACCCATGCAAGTATCGGCTTAAATCTCGCCGATCCGCTGGATTAGCTCAATTTTCAGAGAAATTATTAGGTAGGTGGAGTTTATCACGCTGGCCTGTAAATCACATCATTGTCATTTAAGCCGCTTTTGACTCAGCCTTTACAGTATATGATGATAAGTTCGGTTTATAGCTGATTATGCTGGACCTGCTCTATTTAATTTTTTTTTTATTTTTTTTATTTTTTTTAATTTATTAAGATATTTGTTAGACATAAAATAAAATATAATAAAAATAGGGTACTTTTTATTTTGAGTAAGTAAAATTAATTTATAATATAATACTATTTAATTATTATTTTTAATTTTTTTATTCAAGTAAATTTTACTTATTGTGTGATATAATATTATAAATAAATTACACTCATTTAAAACAGAGAGTTAAAATTAAAATCTCTTAAAACTAATTTCTTTTATTATCATAAGTTCGAGACTTCCCTACTCAGAATTAAAACCTTACTTAAAAATTAAAATTCAAGATCTTTTATAAGAAAGTGTTAAGTTTTAACTGTTACTGTCTCTCTTGAAGAATATAATTTCTCCAACTCTGACTCAATGAATGTGCACAAACGATAAAATTGTGATTGGGTTGGGCAGCTGTATGTGGGCTGAATGAGAGACTGCAATGGTTTACCTCTCTTGTTGTGGCTTTTTTTTTTTTTATTTATAAAGATTATCCAACAGAAGAAAAAACAAAAACAAGACAAAACAAATATATATATATATATACATATATATATATATATAATATATATATTGAAGTAGGCCTTTTTAATATTTAATACACATGGAGTCAAAATGGAGGAGGCCATCAATGGAGATCAAGGAGAAAGTGATGCTAATGATTGTAGAATCAGTCTCTTTGAGAGACTGTGAGCGCATGAAAAGGGGAGGCACTAACGACTATATTAATAGAAATTGTGCCACCGCCAGGGCGTAATGATGCTCGTATTAGCCTTTGGACATACCACTTTGACATGAAATTATGGGAGCCCATCCAAAAGGTTTCCATTACAACAATTGGAATCCCAAATTGTGGAGTAGTGGAGATACTGTGGTAGTCTACCATTGCTATCAGTACAAACTACAGAGAGAGAAAATTGTAAGATTCCATTCCACGTTCCATTATATTTGAAAAGAAATAAAATCTTACACTTCATAATCACTTGGGATTGCGAGGGTGGTCTTTTAGCTTGAGAAGGTGGGCTTCTAACTTGAAAAGGTGGGGTTCGAATTCCGATCTCTTTATCTTTTTCTTAAGTTAAATGTCTTTCTAAGGAGGAAAAAAAAAAAGAATCCTATGCTTCATTTCTCATCATCATATGTGTGCACCCAGCCAACGTGTGCTCTTCGTTCACTGCCAGTCACATTCCACGTTGAATTGAATCTCATATATACCGCATGCCCACAAATATTGTGAGAGTTCAATTATCACTCACTGCAATGCTAAAGATAGTCATAATGTAACTATTTTTGTCCTAACTCGCATGTCTCTTTACTGTACTAAAACTATGATTCCGTCAAAAAAGGATACAGTCTAATCTTAGAAAAGGCGAGTTTGTAACTTATTAGATATCAGAGTTATTTTAATTGTACAACTCATATTTCAATAAATTTTTTTAATTAAAAAAAAAAACAAGACAGAGACAGTCTAAAATTTATGTTCGTCTCAATCAAACATGGCCAATTTGGGTGGTAATAAACTTGACCGCAGTTAGATTTTGATTCTGACCCCGATAGCTTCTGTTACACTGTGTTTGAATAAAATTTTTAGGGGAGAGGAAAGTTAGGGGAGGAAAGCGGAGAAGATGATTATTAAAAACGAATATTTTCTATCTTCTCTTGTGTTTGGAAAAAGATGATAGGAGGGAGGAAAATTATAAATTCTTTTGTTTAGAAAATATGAGAAAGTGGGAAAGAAAAAAGTAAAATATGTTGGAATAATAATTTTATTTTTTATAATAAATTCTATTTAAATATTTTATTTATGTAAAGTTATAATTTTTAAATTATGTAAGGAGTAATGGAGTTATTTAATAAATTTAGTAAGAAAATCAACAACTTTCTTTCAATTTTTTGGAGGATAGGTTTTGGTGAGTTGAAAGAATTAGGAGAATTAAAAATTTTAATTCCAAACATAATAATTTATTTTAATTCTCTCACTTTTCTTTCCATTTCTCTATTTTCCCCTCTCCCAAACACAATGTTAGGTAATTTAGTTAACTAACAGTTCTAGTCTTAGTCTTGGGCCGACTCCATTCTAGTTCAATTGTTAATTTCCGCTTGATCTGGTTTGGTTTAATTCGATTCGGCCTCTCTTCTTCAATTTTGAAATTTTGGTTAAAGTAAAAGAAAGTTTTGAATAGATATAAGTGATTAAATTTAATTAAGTATTAATTAAGTTGCATATATATCCTTTTCGAGATTTAAATGAACTAAAATTCCCGTAGTTCCCTTCGAGATTACCCATCGGTTTGGCTATTCTAAAATTTTTTGAATCATAATCAATCAGAATCAGTTACAGCTCATAACCAAAACTAGTTAGACAATTCAAGCTAATTTTGGTTGTAATTTGGGCCAATTTTGGTTCAGTTTTCGACCTAACAGACCAATGGTGGGGCCTAGGTGATAATACACTAACAGTTAACATAAAAAAAAAAAAGCATTTTTATAAAAAAAAAAAAAACAAAAAAAGAAAAGCAATTTTGTTTTTCTTTCGTCAATTTAGGTTGGACGGTTAGAGGAGCCCACTAAGGTCAGTGGAAGGAGGGGTAGCGAGGTCGAGTGAAAGATTCGAACTTTCATTTAGTAATTAAGAAGCACTATCTTCAACTAATTAGGCTAATGGCTATCCTTAACCTTAACAGAAAAAAAAAGAAAAAAAGGCATTTTCATGTAAGCAATAATGAAGAGGCGGTAGAATACTGGAATGAAGACGTGGTAGTGGTACATCTGCACAAAATACAATATATATAATAAAAAAATTTAATAACTTCACTTATTTATTTTTAAAATAATAATAAAGTGGTATAAATTATTATATTTATATATATATAGAATTAGACGAAACTATTTAACTACTTTTTTTTATTTATTTGAAATCATATAATATTTTTTATAATTTTAAAAATTGAATCAAATCGAACTGAAAATTTGATGAATCAAGATTTAGACTGGTCCAATTTTACCATAGAATTATGGTAAAAAACAAAGCACTTAAATCGATCTGAACAAGTGACTTGAATTTTGAAAATTGCCTAACTGGATAATTCAATGTTGATATGAATTGTTTCCCTAAAATTTTTCAAAACAATAATATTTTATATTTTTTTCTTTCTTTTTTTTTTGACAAAAAGGAGGGTGAATCACTTTTTATTTATATCAATAAAAAATATAGTATTTTTAAATTATATATTAACTCTATGATAATTTATTTTTTGACATAAATACTCTATTGATAACTCTATAATATTTTGTTTTTTTGATGTAATGCTCTATTGATTGAAAAATTATCTCAAATAGTAAAATAATGAAACTTATTTTTTCTTTGATTCTGTTTTAATTGCAAATAAACTTTTATTTTATTTTTTATAATACTAATTATTTTTTATTAAAAAAATAAAATTATAAATATCTGTTATTATTTTATTAAATACGAATTAATCTATCAATTTAACTTTCAAATTATCAATTAAACCACTAATCCTCCGACATGACTTTATCGCCGAGGTAATAACCGATCTACACCTATAGCATTGTTCTAGACACAAATGATGTCACGGGGTGAAAAAGAAAAGCAAAAGACAAAAACTCCCAACAAAATTAGAACGTTGGGGGTTGGGGTACGTTGGAGAAGAAAGAAGAAAAAGCCAAATTTGCAAAAGGTGGCTTGACCGCTGACCCATCTATGTACATTTCCACCAATGCCTTCATTTTTTTTTTCCATCTCATTTCTCACTTTTGCCCATGTTTTTCTTTTTCATTTTTTTTCTTTTTCGTGTTTTTTGAGGTCAAAAAAACCGAAAATACTTGTTCTACTGCTCAAAAGAGTTTAAAAACCCAATGGGTGCCGGTTGCAGTGGTTAAAAGTGGCTGTTTGAATCCCAAAGTCGAAAGTTCAATCGTTAGAGCCGCATTCTTGGGGAGACCTTTGGCCTTCACCACACCCGGGTCGGAAATTGCGAGAGCAATGATTCTCACAATTTTCTTAGGACAAAAAAAAAAAAAAGGAGTTTAAAAACATTGCTTAAGTATAATAAATTTCTCCCGTCGAAACTTCCAAAGAGGTTATATCTAACATATTTTCGTGAAATTTTGTTGTTAAATATTTTATCTATTTAGGTCCCATTTTGGTCTTTGTTCTTTGCCTGGAAATGTTGATGGCTTTCTTAGGTCAAAACTCCAAGTACCATTGGTTTTAGTAGAAATGGCCGATTGAATAATTTGTCATAATTTTTTTTTACAGGAAAATTAAGCCCAATAGAAAAAGAGAATGGAGGAGAAATAGGAATCACCTCCTCTTTAGCATTAGGCTAAATGACCAATTGCAGTACAACTTTAGCAAAGATAACCGTTAAAATTCAATTTTAGGGGAAAACAACGTGCTTTTCGTCTAATTGTCATCTACAGCACTAGCAAAAATAATTGTCAATTGCACAAAATTGAGATGTTTGTACTTTACTAGAGGTATATAATATTCTGTCTCTTTCAGTTGATTTATTTACATAAAATAATCAGAGCTATGCACAAAAGTTTTCAGAATCAGTGGAAAATCCGCTTCAGACACCTACTTGACAAAATCCTCCAACGTAAAAGTAAACTTACTAATATAATTTGAGGTCACATTTTAATAGTAATTTAATATATATATATTTTATAATTTAAATTCGAATATTAGCGTTAGTGATTTTACTTGTCTCAATTATTTAGAATCGAGTAAGAGTACAATTGTAAATTTACGATTTGTTAATATTGTAGCTAAATATGAAGGAGAATCATTAAATTTAACAATACTTGATTAGTGAGTTTGTATTTTAAAAATAGTTAAAAAAGATTCAAATAAATAAGAGTTATTGTGATTTTAATTCATAAATTTGATAATTAGTGTACTCATAATAATTTTTTTACTATAAAAAAGAATAAACAGTCTGATCGTATATAATTATAAAAGACACTCATGACTTTATATTGAAAATTTTCGAATTTACCTCTCAAGCCAGTCATTTTTAATGAATCTATATATTACAGCCTAGGCTTTTCTATTTTATTAACCAAAATCCTCCGACACAAAAAATGATCAGACATTAAAGCCCTATGTCTTATCGTAGTACTCTTTATTTTTTTTATTTGTAGGATTGACACTCAGACAATAAACTTAAAGTTAAAATTTTAAAGAAACCTATTATTAGACCTTAGGAGTGATAGCTCTTATCTTAATATTCTAATAATTGGTATATATCTTTTGTGTTGCCGTATTTACATTATCGCGTTCCTGTTAGCATACATTACAATTTGTGATTATAGTTAATTTTAACAAATACGTATACACTACAATATTTAAATTTCAGTTAAGGTTGAAATTTTGTTTTTCAAGGGAACAAACACAAATTAACTTCATCCATCTCATATATTAACTGTGAAAAAAAAATATTCAGTCAAGATCTATGATAACAATATTTTGGGGGAAAAAACAAAAACTTGCATTGAACAAGAGGACAACAAAGCAAAACAGCAAAACCCCACCTCCCAACAGTCGAAAAAGTGAAAAAAAAAAGAAGAAAAAACGTTCATTTTTTATCATCTAACGTTATTTTTTTTTTTCTTTTCTTGGCTTTTTCGTTTTTATGAGCCACTTTGTTTGGCTTTTCATTAAACAAAACGTTCACATGCACAGCACCCAAGAAAGTTGCAGATTCTCAGAGTCACAATTCACAAGCTCTTTGTATTATATATAGTCTGTATATTGTAAATCCCAGCTAGCTGAGCTATCTAGACAGAGCTTCTGGTCATTTCTTTCACTACGAAAAGTGAACAAAAGGGTGCCTTTTTCTCATCCTTTTTCCCAATGGAGACTTAATTGGTCTCTTCTTCACCACCGCTTTCAGCAGCTCTTTAGTTGTTGTTTCACATTCCACACATGGGTCTTTGCTTTTGCGAGTTTTTGGACAAAGCCTGAAGAAAAAGGCTTGAACTTGATGCAGAAAAAGGGCTGGAGGAGCAGTTGTTTCTTGTTGGATTTGAATTGAGTTCTTGGGCTAATTTTGTTTAATTATTGGTTCGTCTGATGGTGTTCCACATTCCATGTGAGGGTCTCTCATGATATGTGGGTTTTTGGGTTTTCTCCAGTTCGCAAAATTTGTTTCCTGAAGAAAAAGGCTTGAGCTTGGGATTCTTGAAGAAGCTAATTTAAGCTGCAGCTCATCTGCGTGTGGCTTCTTGTTTTTGGTCCTATCTGTTTGATTCTTTAATTAATTGTTTCAAGATGGACGGGTGCATTCACAGGATGCATTTGCTGGTGTTGGTTTGCTTGGGGTTGCTTTTGGGGACTTTGTGCCTGGATGACTTAGATGGTGCAAATGTTACAGCTGTGTACATTGTGACTCTCAAACAACCCCATTCTGCTCATTACTTTGCAGAGCTAAAAAGGGAAACCAATGTGTTCAAGCGTGGTGCTCCAAATAAATCCGGGTATAGATTTTATTGGCTAAAATTTTCTTCCTTTTTTGTGCTCTTTTTTCCTCACGTAGTTTCTCCTCATGCCTTGGTATTTCAAACTGCATAATTTTGTGATTTCATGCTTTTAGCTTGTTCTGTCAAGAAAATATTTTAGGTGCTCCCTTTGTCTATGCCTTTGTTGCCCTTTAGTTTCTTCTTTTTCTTCACTAGTTTTTGTTAATTAAAATTGGTTCTACGTGGTAAAGAACTGGTATATTGCTGATGGTTTAAGAATAGTTGCTTGTTATCGACCGTTCGAAGTTAGTGTACTTAGTGAGGATGCTTATGGGGTTTTTTGCTCCTTTGTGGGGAAATTTTATGCTGGGGAATTAGTAGTCTCATATTATGGTTTTCCCTTTAAAGGATTCACTTTCATTTGACTGACCATCATCTCAATATATGTGATTCAGATAAGGATACTAAAGTTTAATAAATGAGTGTTTCACTATGTTTGGATTTTTGCTAGTGTAATAATATGTCCACAATTAGCCTAACCAGGTTAATCATTCTGCTTAGCACTAGGATCTCTACCTCAACTTTTGTAGTTCTCCAACACCACTGTCTTTCTAATAAATGTTTCCTGATTCAGGAAGATGGTAATGTTGGACAAATCTTGATTGCTTATGACTTTCAATGCCTTGTTCTATGCTTAGGAATAACTCCAGATCCAGTGGAAGTTCTGGTTCTTATATAGCTCGAGTTCACAATTCCTTATTAAGGAGGGTATTGAGGGGGGAGAAGTATCTGAAGCTGTACAGCTATCACTACTTGATTAATGGGTTTGCTGTTCTTGTTACCCCACAACAGGTATGTGCATTTTGTTGCTTTTGGTGATGTGTGGCCATTAAAATCATTGCCTATTATTTCGTCCCCATAATTGTGCTGGTATATATGTTGGTTGTGCTCTTGTTTTTGCTGGTATATTCTTTATACATTATGTTTTTAGCAATAATACCCGTAGAATCATATGCTATTAATTTTTGTACATCCGTCTAACGTTGCATATGGCATTGCAAAATGCCCTGAAAGTTTTGCATGTATGATGAAACTTCTGCCCTTATTTGGGAGTGAAATGACTTTGCTTTTTTTTTTTTTGGGGGGGGGGGGGGGTGGGGCTCGTTTCAATTTTTCAAATTGAAAGGCAGACAAACTTTCTAGGAGAGGAGAAGTGGCAACTGTGGTTTTGGACTTCTCTGTTAGAACAGCAACCACCCATACTCCTCAGTTCTTGGGCTTACCACAAGGCGCATGGGTCCAAGCAGGCGGCTATGAAACTGCTGGTGAAGGAATTGTGATTGGCTTTATTGATACTGGCATCGATCCCACTCATCCAAGCTTTGCTGATGACATATCACAGAATTTGTATCCAGTACCTGGTCATTTTTCGGGCATTTGTGAGGTTACTCCAGATTTTCCTTCTGGTTCATGCAATAGGAAACTTATTGGAGCCCGCCATTTTGCGGCTTCTGCTATTACTAGGGGAATTTTCAATTCAACTCAGGACTATGCTTCACCATTTGATGGCGATGGCCATGGCACGTAAGTATCTTTGAATTTCTTTGTCCAATATGCTCGTATGATTGTCAATATCTGTGCATACATGTTACTTATTTTCAATAGGACAAGGATAAACAATTTCCATCGATTTTTTTATGAATTATCCAAATGCATGTTTCCAGGACTTTAGGTCTGGTTTCTTCAAGTTTTTAGTTCTGTCATGTTTTTTCTGGTAATAAAGTAAGGGAGGGAGACGAGAATCATAACATATGAATTACAAACTGAATTACTAAGTCATGTCAATTCCATTTGTAGTAGAATCAGCGGCAGATTGTAACAGATATGGACATGTCCTAATTATTAAGGATGCTACCTGTGAGAATAAACATTATGGAACAAAAAACAAGATAATCAAGAGCAAAGGATCTCGAGGATGGGAAACGCGTCTTGGTCCATTTCCCGCCTTTGTTGTTGATAACAACTGTGTGGAAAAAACAACCATATGTTCATCTATGATGAACCATGTATATGGTTGAATTTTTGTCCCGATAACTCTTTTACACACAAAACTAATTTTCTACTAATTTGAGCTATAAATGTAATAATCAAACTACCTTAAAAGATGTACTTTTCGTTTCAATATTGCGGTTGCTTAATCCATCTTTTGAGCTGTTTTAGTCTTACATAAGAAACTGTTATTATTGATAAACAACCCTTAGCTGCGCTACATTAATGTGCCTGTTCACTGGTCATCTTTTCTGATTATACTATTGTTATGAATGATATGTTGCTACAATTGATTTCCAGTTCATTTGATCCTTGAATTTGTATTGTATAAAACCTTCATCCAATTCTTCAAGGAGAAACTGATGAATTTCCTGACAACTTACAGGCATACAGCTGCTGTTGCCGCAGGGAACCATGGAATACCAGTGATAGTTGCTGGGCATCACTTTGGGAATGCAAGTGGGATGGCTCCTCGTTCACAGTAATTGTTAGCTATTATTGTTGTTGTATCTTGCAATATGTGCACTTGCTAATTATCAAGGTTTTTATGGTAGATTGATTGCAGTAGGTAAATCATATCATCTTTTGCTATTAGAGATATATGTTTGCCTATGGAAGCAATGTTCACGGAACATGGTACAGAAAATATACTGCTATCATGTGTGATAGCATATGTTCCAGAGCTGAATCTGAAAGCTTATATAGCTAGATTGAAGTGACCTATCTGGTCGATGAAAGAAGGCAAGCATAAACAGTCCTCTCATAGCTTCAGGAGATGCTTGTGGATTAGTACTCTACTTTTGAAAATGTTATTGTTAGATCTTGATGCATAACATCCCCATAAAATAGGAATATTGGAGATAATCCTCTCAATTCCCACTTTTGGATAAGGTTGCACCACTCCAGTACCTGTGGGCAACAGATTTATGCTTGTGGAGATTGATAATCCTCTAAATGTTCCTATGACCATTCTGATGTGTTGACATAACTGATAGTTTTGGCTGAGGCTTTTGGAGGGAAGTACATGCATGGAAAAACATAGTTTTATGAAAAACATTTGATGGTGTTTCTACTGGAAAAAGCAATCGGGTATTCTAACTGCTGAGAAATATATGTTGTATCTATTGATTTCATATGCTGGGAGTCTTAACCCCAAGGCAAACAACCAATAATTAGTTCTCACTATAAGCAGTATGGGTTTAATGTTTCAGCTTTTTTATGTGGTATGTATATGTCTACTAATTATAGTTGCATACTGATAACATGCAATTTCTTCCAGCATTGCTGTTTACAAGGCTTTATACAAGAGCTTTGGAGGCTTTGCTGCAGATGTTGTTGCTGCGATAGACCAGGTATATAACCTTAATTTGTTTGGTGTGTTTCTGTGAAGCATGGGACTACTTCCATGCGCAGGAGTCTGTACACACTATTCAAGTGAAATATGGGTGTCTATCTTTTGGGTTTGTAAACAACCCCAGCCTTCTGCAATATTTTTTTTTTCTTTTTCTGTCGCACAAAATGAGGTTTAAGCTCCGGTGGCATCTGATTTTTCTTCTGCCAAACTGTTTACTTATTTGTGCTGTTCATTGATAGTTGTGCAGCTATGTATACTTGGTCATTATTTTTCAGAGTGATAAACTGTTTACTGTCTTCACAATAGGTTAATCTATGTGGCATAGGACTGGCATGGCTGTAATTAATTTTTGAGAGCTGAAATGCTAGGAAACCGATTCTGTTTTTCACGATTTTGATAAATGACAACCAGAAGAAATGAAGAATGCTTCTTTGGTTGTTTACAAAAATTAGTCTAGCATTTCACATCATTTTCTATATGATTGTATTTTGTTGATGTCCTGACACAATCTACTCATGTAACAACTCCATGAACTATCTATTTGGCCTAGACTTGAATGTATATATTATATGGTCCTTGTACATGTAAGCCAAACCCATGATTTATTTGCAGGCAGCTCAAGATGGAGTAGACATTATAAGTTTATCAATTACTCCCAACAGGCATCCTCCTGGTATTGCTACATTTCTTAATCCATTAGACATGGCCTTGCTGTCAGCTGTGAAGTCTGGCATTTTTGTTGTGCAAGCAGCAGGCAACACTGGACCATCACCCAAAAGCATGTCTTCTTTTAGTCCTTGGATCTTCACTGTTGGTGCTGCCTCTCATGATAGAATCTACAGTAATTCTATAATGCTTGGCAACAACATAACCATTCCTGGAGCTGGACTTGCATGTAAGTTAGCCATCAAAAGGTGTTATTACATTTTTGTTTAGGTTTTCTGTGCTTGACGATGGATAGAGATTGAGGTATTGTTCTACTTCTAATACATTGAGGACAAAGATAGGAAAACTTAAAATTCAAAACAGGTTGGTAAGTAATTTGAAACATATAATTATTGTAATTTAATCAATCACTTCTCCTAGTAACAGTCAAAACTAGAAGGCTCTAAGGAAGCAACCAGTGTGGTTGATAAGTATTTGAAGATTTTGATGGGAACAAAAGAAAATTTCCACAATGTTGCAAATGGAAAAGAAGTTAAAAGTGGAAAAAGAAGGAAGATACAACAGCATATTAAGTCTAAAGCACAACTTAATTATTGCATTCGGAGCATATAATATATCATACACGGCTAACAAGAACCAACTAATTATCGTGACCATTCTTATCTGATCATATTGCTGTTGTTCTAGTCTTAAATTGCTTTTTATTTGTTGCCCATGACAGACTGCTAATACTCTTCATTTATCTACAGCTGGGACCAATAACTGTATTTACACACTGATTTCTGCAATTCATGCATTGAACAATGACACCTCAGTTGCCACTGATATGTACGTGGGAGAATGCCAGGATTCCAGTAGCTTCAATAAGGATCTGGTTGAAGGAAAGCTTTTGATTTGTAGTTATTCAATTCGATTTGTGCTTGGGCTCTCTACCATTAAACAAGCCTTGCAAACAGCTAAAAATCTCAGTGCAGCTGGTGTTGTATTCTACTTGGATTCGTTTGTTATTGGTTTTCAGCTTAATCCAACTCCCATGGAAATGCCAGGCATCATCATTCCATCCCCAACTGATTCAAAGGTGAATATTTTTGTTTCAAACTAATTGGCAAATATTCATCTTGGCTTGCATGCAGGAGTTAGTTCTCATATCTGGCGCTTCGTCTGGCGTGCATGACCTGACAGAAGACCTACTTATGTTTTCATGTTCCTGTTGGCAGATTTTACTTGATTATTACAATTCTTCTTTGGGAAGTGATGAAACTACAAAAAGAATTACTAAATTTGGAGCAACTGCAAGCATTTCTGGTGGACTAAAAGCTAATTATAGTAGTTCTGCACCCAAAATTATGTACTACTCTGCCAGGGGACCAGATCCAGAAGACAGTTTTCTTGATGATGCTGACATTTTGAAACCAAACTTAGCGGCTCCTGGTAATTCTATATGGGCAGCTTGGAGTTCTCTTGGCACTGACTCGGTTGAATTCCAAGGTATTACTGCAGAGACAAATATTCTAATTTTGATTCCAGACTTGCAAAGTTTACATATTTTATAAAAACTCACAACGTTAACCTGCCAGGTGAGAAGTTTGCACTCATGTCTGGTACAAGCATGGCTGCTCCTCATGTTGCTGGACTTGCTGCATTGATCAAGCGAAAATTTCCCAGTTTCAGTCCCGCAGCGATAGCCTCTGCATTATCTACAACAGCATCGATACATGACAAGAATGGTGAGGCAATAATGGCTCAGCGTGCTTATTCCAACCCAGATATAAATCAATCTCCAGCAACACCTTTCGACATGGGCAGTGGTTTTGTAAATGCAACAGCAGCTCTAGATCCGGGTCTCATTTTTGATTCCGGTAAGGCATTATTTCTTCTTTATGTGTCTGTTCAGCTGATGCAATTCAATATATATATATTTTAATGCATTTGCCTCACGCTGATGGTTCAAGTTGAACCCCCATCTGGCTGCAAGAGATGGTTTTCATCCCATCAGAAGTAGGGAGATACAATGAAATGAAAGTTGGTTTGCCTTTCATGTTGTTGGATTCTTGAGGAGGTGGAACTGAACTAAGATTTCCCAACTTTCATACTCGATGTGAGGAAGTTGGTGAAACCACGCCTGAGCACTGTCTTTCTGACGATGATTGCATTTTAAGAAGACAGGAAGTTTCTTTCTAGTAGGGGTATAATTTCAAAACTTAGGTTGGAAAAAAAAAAAAAAAAGTGTCGTCTACCTGTTGCAAGACCTAATATGGTTCTTCTTCTTGCGCTTTCCTTACACAATGTCCTTATGAACGCCATGCGTTCATTTTCTAACTTCATACCATGTGCTTGGTGTTGCAGGTTATGATGACTACTTATCATTTCTCTGTGGCATTAATGGATCAGTTCCAGCGGTCTTCAATTATACAGGTCAAAATTGCTGGAGTTATAATTCAAGTATTAGTGGCGCCGATTTGAACCTTCCATCGATAACCATTGCTAAACTAGATCAGTTCAGGACGGTTCAGAGATCCGTGACTAACATTGCTGGAAATGAGACATATAGTGTTGGTTGGAGTGCACCTTATGGAGTGTCTCTAAAAGTAACGCCAACTCACTTCTATATTGGTAACGGGGAAAAGCAGGTGTTAACCTTCATTTTTAATGCAACAATGAACAGCTCTGATGTCAGCTATGGAAGGATTGGATTTTTTGGAAATCAGGGCCATGTTCTTAACATTCCATTGTCGGTGATCATCAAAGTTACATATAATACAACAAATAACTGAAGAATGACAACTTGATGCTTTTTTTTTTTTTTGGTGTTTTTGTTTTAATCCCATTTATAAATTATAACTTGCCTTTAGTGTTTTGTATGCGTCGATTTTGCTTGCGAGGTGTAATCAATTTTTTAATTCAGTTATCATGTAAATGCCATAGCAGTTGTGACGTAGATACGGTGATTGATTAGGCTAAATGATATTTTCTGAGCTTTTTCTGCCCCTGTGTCTCACTTGATCAAAGACGTTGCAGTTCAGTGCCTTCATGGAGTAATTCTTAGGTGAATATAGTTAATGGTGGATTTCACTCACGTGGTATGGGATATACACATGCTTGTGGGACTTCACATGAGAGAAGCCAACCATGAACTCTTGGTATAAGAGGATTTGGCTTCGCCCAATGGTTGGCAGCTGCGAGGTCGCTGCCAACTGCGAGGTTGCGATTCGAAACCCCACCTCGCCCCCCAAATAATTGAACTCTAGTGTACTGGAATAAAAGCCCACATTTTGTGAGAAATTGAGAGACGTAGAGTTCGAACTTTCACTCTTCTCAAGTACTTTGCCTTGTAGTCTACAAAGCTAGAAGAATTTTTTTGTCCAGACTTTGTAGGTGTTGTTGCTGCTGGTTGGACGGGTCATATGCTCATGTCTCACAACACAGGTAATAGAGTTTGGTCAGATCCGCAATTGTTAGAAGTTTGCCCAATCACGATATGAATTCTCTCTAACAACTTTATAAATTTAAGGCTTAACGATCACCCTTAAGACAATCAATATCAGTTGAGATATCAGACAATAATGGCAGTTCAATCTGAGGAGAACATTTTTGAAATATTTACATAATAATTCTTGATATTATTGGGGTGAGCCACTTTAGTTATATGTAACTAATGGCGTTGAATCTAATTAAATTGTGGGTCGATTACCCTTTATCAAATTTTTAAAAAATTATTCAACTCACAAACTTACAAAAGACCAGAGAATAGATCACAAATCAGACTTTAATAAGAGCGACGTAATTAATCTAACAAACTTAAACTCAATCATCCTTAATGATCCAACTATTTAGTCAATTAAATCATGACATACTGTTTAAGGTTTGCTCTAAGGTCTGTTGTGGTAAGATCGGTTGAATTGTTTGCAATCAAACACCATTTTGCATTAGCCAAGCAATCATTTCAATGGTCTTTTTAGGCGCATTTTATCCCTTGGTTGTAACTAGTTGCTCTCCCCAATGACTTTTTCACTGGTTGGCACGACCATCAAGAGTCTTTCGCGTTTCAATACGATACAAATAAAAGTCACTTTTTGGTGAAAAAAAAAAAGTCACTTCAAGCGAAGCAAAGGCAAAAGTTGAGAACTTGGTCAATAGTGGTCTGTCACTTTGTCCTGCAAGGAATTCCCAGTTGACAAATGATGGATAGCAGGTACGGAAACGTTTTGGCATTACTAATAGGTACAAGTGAGACTAACAGATATAAGTTTTCTCAAAAAAAAAAGAAAAAAAAAACAGCTATAAGTAACAGAATTTTGTAATATTAATAGATAGATAGTAGCTTAGCACTAAGTTAGCATGATCCGGTTTATTATTTTTGTATTGGCTTGAGTTTAAATTTTTTTACTGTTACTCACTCTTAAATAAAAAAAAATTATGTAGAAATACGATATTATATTTTATACTCATTAATACCGTAATCTAATATGAAAAATGTCATTTGAGTCTAATAGTTATTTGATAGCGAGTCGTCTCTACGAGAAAGGTAAAATGAGAATGTCAACGAATGATCCTTACTTTGGCCCAATATACAATAACTAATATACTTACAATGCACTTTTCTTATAGTTCAAAAAAAAAAAATATAGATAGATAAATGTAAATATGACAAAATTAGTATTATTTGCACAAGGAAAAAAAAAAGATAAAATTAGGATTACACTCTTGTGAAAATAAAAAGCAACAATAATTTGAATACAAAAGAGATCATAGTTCACAATTTCACATAAATATTGTCGCTGCTCTGAATTATTTATCACAATAACAAAGTGCACATTATTAGCCTGACCTAGCTACTAGCCTAAAGTGACAGCAGGTGCAAGAAAGTAAAACTTAATTTGAGTAACATATAGCATAAGTACATGAACATGCAATGCTCAAATTAATTGATTAGCTTCATGGGCTGCTACGTTGACCCTTACTTGTTGAAGAAGAAAACCCCAAGTCGTTGAACAGGTTAGAAAAGGGAGCTAATGGGGGTGAAGGCATGGTTGGATTGAAAGGGAATGGAGGGAATTTGGGGAAATCAGGAAATTCTGGGAGAGGAATATTAGGCAAGCTAGGAACTGGGAAAGTGGGGTTAGCGGGGGTAGTAGGGGGCAGCAATATTGGGCCAGGAGGAGGTGTTGGAATTGGGTGTTGGAAGGATATTGGCAATGCTGGTAGCATGGAATCTGGTGGGATTTGTGTGTTATCCGGTGCCGGAAAAAGCGGCCGGAGATGAGGTGTGTAGAGTCCAAATTGTAGGGTTGATGGCTTAATCTTCACTTCAAGCGAGCGGCGAGAGGTGGCTGAACATAGGTTGGAGTTGCCAAGAAATAAGAAAGCAAGCAGAAATGTGATCAAATGAAAGAAGGTTATTATGAGAGCCATGAGACCAATGAAATCAATCTAGTTAAATTAATTATTGTTGTTAAACTAGTGGGATGTGCCTGAAATTGAGATACAAGGGTTGGGTTGGATTGGGATCATTTTATTGATTTATATATGTGGAGAAATGAGGGAGCAGGTTAGTGGAGGATGGAGGCATAGTCAATGGGTTGTGTATTGTATGGGAGTTCTACTCCAAACCTAATTGCTTTGAGTCAAGTTTTGTGTGTCCAAAATAGGTGGTGGTGGTGGTTG
The DNA here is from genome assembly GCA_037832335.1 of Carallia pectinifolia. Lineage (NCBI taxonomy): Eukaryota > Viridiplantae > Streptophyta > Magnoliopsida > Malpighiales > Rhizophoraceae > Carallia > Carallia pectinifolia. The sequence continues at coordinate 21,404,506 of CM075449.1, forward strand.
ATGATCTCCAACACCACCTTCATTCCCCAATTTTGGGTTGTTCTAAAACTGCATTAGCTTTCAAGAAAAAATCCAGAAGTTTGAAGTTTTTATTATTAGTTTATAATTTTTCTTTTTTTTTTACAAAATGACAAAGTAAAGAGAGAAGATCCACATTATAATATATACTCACCCATTCATCCTAAAATACATAACATTAATGGCAAATATGTATTGCTATTAATACTAAAATGGACAACTAGTTTGACTATTTTAATTAACCTGGAATTTCTTATATGGATAGTTTGGAGACCTTTTAGACTAAATGCTAAAGTTGAACTAAATCATGTTTAGTTATAATTTGTCAATACCGTACTCATTAAAGCTTTTTTTTTAAAGGGTCCTGTTACATGCTCACAAAAATTTTTGAAATACAACTTTTTAAATTTATTATACAACTGTTTTGATTAAAAATACAATTAAACGGTGGAAAAAAAATTATTATCTTTTTGTTACACAATGAATTCAACTAATTACATAATAAATCCAATAAATTACACTTCCACAAAATTTTTTAAAATTTTTTTATCTGACTATACAACTTTTTTCTTTTTTCTTAACCGGCATCATTAGGGAGTCATAGCTCCCCTTATATTTACTGCTTTTCATTTATTAAAAATCTTATTAGATTGTATCTTATTTTTTTAAAAAAAGTTAAAATCAAAGACAAAAATTAAAATTTTATTTATTAGAATGTTTCATTTAAAAAAAAAAAAAAGTCCTAATAACATTATTAACTCAATATTCAGTCAGTGGAAAGTTTGGTCAGTCAACAGCCCAATCGGGTATCTATAATTTGGGCAGGGCCTTGAAGACAGATTGGCCTGTAGAAAAATTGGAATCAAAGTCAACATTTCCACAAGTTGACACCTGGAGAATTGGATATGACGTGGCTTATGCTGATTGGCATCTTTGAGCAGACTGCTACCTGTCTGGTAAGGCAACGTTTTTTTGTCGGTCAATCTCGTTTCGACAGAAGATATCGGGAGAGATGACAACGAGATATGAGATAATATCGCTACTTTTCCCTTTTTTTTTTTAAATAAAAAATAAAAAGTAATTATCCAAAAAAAAAAAAAAAAAAAGAAAACAACAGGCAGCCAAATCGGTAGATTCAAAACACCAAAAAAAAAAAAAAAAAACACCGCCGGAGAAAGGCATCTTGCGCTCTCTCTCTCTCTCCGCTCTCGGCGGTCTCATTTGATTCAGTTCACCGCCGCAGAAGTATCAGTAGATTAAAGAAACCGCCGCGCCGCCACCTCCTCCACCGCCATGTCCTCCTCCGATCCGAACAAGTTGATCGCCAAGGCCGATAAACTGTGATCTCTCTGCCTTTCTCTATCTGGATCTCTCATAATCATTTTCAACTGATTAACAAAATGTGTGGTGATTCAAATAGTCTGAATTATTTATTTTTATAGTTGTTTTTTTATGAAATAAATTATTGAAGGAATATCTGGAATATATTGCTTTTTGAGAGGGTAATGTGTTGCTTGCTTTGCTGCTAATTTAACTAATTCTTGCCATCACAGGCAACTTGATTTGGATTGGAAGTGCTATTTTTTCAATTTTTTTTAATTTTTTTTTGTTCTGTGCTTTTCCATTTTCCTCAGAACAAAATTGAGTTTTACAAGGTGGAATGCTGATTGGAGAAATGCCACTCTTTTATATGAGCAAGCTGGTTAGTTAGTTAGTTAGTTTCTTTGTACACTTACTTCTGTTATTATGATTCTTGTGCCTCATTTGCGGTTGTGGAGCTCTTAATTTTAGTCAAGAAGCATCCCTGGGCTCGTCGTTAATTTATTTGTTTATATTTTTTCATTCACATGATGTTTTTGTAGCTAATGGATTTAGGAATGCCAAGAACTATGAGAAAGCAAAGATGGCCTTTGAAATGGCTTCCAAAGGACAAGAAATGCTGTCTTCGTATCCGTTTCTTCATTCTTGTGTCCGATTTTCCTTGTGTGCTCCTATTTAGTTTCTTATTTTGCATGTACTTGCGTTTGCTTCTCTCTTGTTGTTGTTGTTGGATCCTTTACGGGCAAATCAGTCCCTGGGATGCTGCTAAGCATATGGAGTCTGCTGCTGCTTTGGCGAAGGAATTAGGAATCTGGAATGAGGTTGCTGACCTGTATAGAAAGGCATCTGAGTTGTATATCGAGTGTGGAAGACCACAACCTGCTTCAGATGCATTGGCAAAGGCTGCTCGGTACACACAACTTTTTCTTCTGCGTTTTGCTGCCCCATGCATTATATCTTCTTTTGCTGATGTAGATACTGAGTTGCATGCTTGTAATGCTGTTTATTTATAGTACCAGAGTCCAGGGTGTGAAATTATAATGGGTATACTGCGTCTTGTGATGACAGCATGCCAGAATGTCTAATATAATATTTCATGCTCATAGGCAGCATGATTATGTTGCGCTATTATACGAGTCTGTCTCTTTTTTAGAGTGGTGGCAGAGAGTCGTCATCAGCATACCGTGTGTACTTATCTGTGTGATTGTCATTAATCTAACATTAGTCATATTGATTCGGGTTTCTTTTTATTGTGCAAATTATATAATAGTGCCTTCTGAATGGTCAGTGTACCTTGCTGAGACAATTTTGTGATAGTACTATGATTCTCCGTCTTTACAGAGCTCTGGAAGATGCATTGCCAGACGCCGCAGTTCAACTGTATACTGAAGCTTGTTTAATTCTTGAAGAGGATGGCAAGGAACAAATTGCTTTTGATCTTTATCGTGCTGCTGCTGGCGTTTACATAAAGCTTGAGAAGTAAGTTTTTGCTCCTTTTTCTTTTTTGTTTTCCCCTTTAATCAGTGATATTTTTAAGGTCGCTATTTTAAATATCTCTTTTTTGTTTGATGTAAAAGTAATGCCCTTCTTGTTGTATGCTTTATCAAATGAGAATTCGATAATCATAATTGCTTCTTGGCCATTTTTTGTGCATATTGACGAACCACAAACACACCTGTAGCCAAAAACTAATGTGCGCTCAAGTAGTCTAACTTGGTTGTCTGGTTATGTGAAATTAACACACAGTCAATTGTCTGATTGAGTCGCCTCTTTAATCCTACTTCTGAGAATGTTGATAAGTTTTGAGATGTTTCCCTTTGTATGCAGATGCTTTCTGGCCATTATGTTACACCTACTCCACATTTACATGCTTATAGCTACTACAGGATGTATAAGCCCGTAAGACAATAATGTCTAGAGTCTGGGTGATTAGATATTGTGCATTTTGAATGATGGAAGAAATGTTTAAACTTGAATTTAGGGAAAATAGGGACCCAGTTACACAAGGGAACCACCTAGATGCTGGTCCTATTCTTATCTGGTACTTGATTGGGGACTTAGAGTAGACATTTGAGTTGGAATGGTTTTGGATTCATTCACAACAGATTCCCATACCAGTCCAACATGCTTAGGAGCTTAAAAAAAAAATTATATAGTACGCCATGGTGTTTTAGGTGATCAAATTATGTAAACTTTTAAATTGTTCTTGTGGAAATTTGAAAAATAAGATAAAAATTTACGTACCTCGAGGTTTTTATCTTCTTATTTATACAATTGACACCATTTTCCAGTTTGTAAAATGCGAAGATATATCATCGTTCGGTGCTGTTTTTCTGTCATGCTTGGCTGTTATGCACATTACTGGTTGTCCCTGGTTTTTGATTCCTCTAGCCACTATCTAGCTGCTGGCGGACTGCCCGACCATCATTTGAGATTCTGTTATAAATTGCAAACTTGTTGGGTCTATGAAAATGTTGATCTTATGCTTGTGTAATAGTCAGCAACCCTATCTTATGTTGAACATAGATGACGTGTGTTGGTTGTGGTATCATTGCCCACAGGTATACAGATGCTGCGGCTTCCTTGTTGAGGTTGGGTGTAGCAGCTGACAAATGCAAAGCTACCAATAGCCAATGCAAGGTGTGGAATTGTCTTCTAGAAATTTGTCCCAATGAAAATGTTGTTTTTCTACTATCCATGTGGGAACACAATATAGATATTGGTGCCAATAGAAATGTTAATCTAATCTTAATTATCCGTGTCATTCTTTGGTTGTTTTTTTCATCTAGAAATTATCTCCACCCTCTGAAGCTTTTTACCATTATTTTCACAAATAATGGTAAATGAGTTTCATTAAAAATAATGGTAAATGAGTCTCAATAATGAAAGTGATGTGAACCTATTCAAGTCTTTCTTGTGTGATTCTAATGGTAGGAATGCTCATTTTTTAGTCTGGTCTTTACCTTAATTGGGGTTTTCCTGGTTAGATCTCTCTTGAGGTCTCTTTCGGCAGGTGGAGTGTTTTATGATCTACGTCACCATAATTCCAAATGCTATCATGAACAGTCATTTTTACTACCTTTGTGATTTATAATATAACATGCATGCTTTCACAATGGTAGCCTGTATTTTCTGTATTTTTGAATTATTTTTTTTATCAAATTCTTCCCATTTATGTGCAAACTATTCTTTTGCCAAGAAGATTAATCAGAGATTTAAAATTACTTGCCTTTTTTCATTGCAGGCATATCTTAGTGCAATCATCGTGTATCTATATGCTCATGATGTGAAGCAAGCAGAGAAATGCTACAATGATTGCTCACAGTAAGTAATATTTCCGCATAGCATTCCCTCCAAACAATTACGTGGTAAATTTCTGCATATTTCCTATTCATTTGTTCTTATGTTTTGGTTGCTAATATCTTTTGTGACAAAAAGTAAAATACTGCCAATCAGTCTCAGCCTGGCATTCTTCTATGCCTAACCATGTGAAGAAGGCAACCAACTCTTATCACATGCTTTTGGTGAAAGATCAAAAAGAACAAAAAAAAAAAAATACAAATGATATCAAGTGATCTGACTGTTGCATGCTTCCACCCTTTTGTTAAAATAAAACTGAATTCCTGCTAAGCTGGGTGCTAACAAGTTAACTTATGGCTTTTAATCGTTTCAGAATTGATGCGTTCTTGGGTAGTGACCAGAATCGGTGTGCTACTAAATTTCTTTCTGCTTACGCTGAAGGAGACATTGAAGAAATCAAACGACTGGCCCAGTCCAGCACCGTTTCACATCTTGACAATGTGGTAATTATTTGATTTGTTTTGTCATGTTGTTTGACGTTGCATTGAGTTTATCATGTCAGCAATAGTATTATTATCTTCCGTAAAAGAAATGTAGAATTATTTTTTCAAGAAATGATTGTTTTGGGAACTAGGATTCGATTTGCGAGATATCTCGGCAGATACTTCTTTATAAATGCGCTTAACTAATATAGAGGACATTGTGTTGGGGAATAACAAGAAAAAAAATGTAAAAAGATGAGAGAATCTGTCTTAATGTTTGGAGTTCTTTTGATGCTCGACTTCTGATTCATTCTCAATCACACTGGTCTTTGGAGGGATCTTGTTGCAGCATCTGAAGAAAATGATAACCATATTCTGCTATACGAATTACTGTTTGAATTATTTGGTTGGGTTTATGGTGACTTTGATAAAATGTGCTGCAGATCATCAGGCTTGCGAGAAAGCTACCTACCGGCGACGTTAGTTCATTGAAGAGTGATGCTGCGAATGAGGAAGAACCTTTGGATGAGAATGATCTCACATAGTGTCACCCATACAGAAGAAATTTCACAAACTCTTCTCATTAAGGAGTGGTCTTGGGTATACGCGAGATGCATCAAGAATGTATGTGATTGAATTTTATATAAATGGCTTTTTTAGTTTCATCATGAGCTTTATAGCTCTTTGTGTGTTTTTCCATCGTCTAAAAATAAGTCAGTAATCTAACTAGATTTCGTAGTTGTGGCTGTCGCTTAAGTTTTATGATCATACAGAGTGTATTCACATAGCACCCTCAAGCTCGAACGCCATTGGTATATGTACCCTGGAGGATTTTTACTTGAGTGACTTTATTGAGCGTTCTGTTAAGTTCTAATTGTACACGAACTTCAGAAGGGTAGCTTAACCCTCTGCCTTACCATATTCGTTTTATGATAGATTTTTCAACGATATGCTTTGCTTCCATTTGATGAATTGAAATTAAGCTCTTAGGGTACATTAAAAATTTACTGGTTGAGTGAAAGTGAAGTGAAGCCATTGAAAGAGTTGAGATGGTGATGCTGGAGAGATGCTGCAATAAAGTACACAATGTATCAATTTGCAAAATTGGTATGCTTTGGATCTACCGCTGATCAGACCCTGGGCTCGCCGACAAATGGGATGCATTTTTTCACTCGGAGTACTCCTGTATTGATTATGGTGGCAACAGTGGCTCCTTGCTTTCTTTTCGCAAATTATTGGGCTTTTTGAGGTTCGGAGGCTGTACGCAAATGATTTGGACATTGGGCTAACAAGTGCAGGCATGCTTGAACCGATGAGTCGTGGCCATGTTCGTGTCATTGGATTGGGAAATTGTACAATGGTTACAGGCTTGCAGCGTGTTCGTGTCTAGATCTAGAAAAGATTGAAAAAAAAAAAACTTAACTTTGTTTGAAATTCGGCTTGAATCAATGTGCATTTATCAAAATAGTCAGTGACTCAGATATCCCAGATCACTTAGACACCAAATTAATATGAAACTCAATCAATTCAAAAATTCTGTTAATCTGAAAAACTCGAGTATTGAAAGACCTAAAACTTGATATAACTAGGATTGTAAGTTTTTGAGATCTAATTAACTAGAAACTAAATGATTCAAAACTTGATAAACGTGAAACTTGATAAATTTAAAACCAAAAATATCCCAAAATCCAAGTTAGCAAGACTTAATGAGCTTGAAATCCATGAACCCGTAAACTCAAACCTCAAAAAAACTCGACTCAAATTTGTTACTTTATTTCATATATCCGAAACACATGTAGCTGTTAACCTCATCCTCAGATTATTATGGTTTGAATAAAGATAAGTAGAGAGACTTGAATGATGGCGAGAGATAAATTTGGGGGCGGTCCAAAATACAACCGTTCCATGGGCTGCACCAATCAGATGGTGAGAGACAATGGTGGGGGTGTATTATAGATCAAACTGATTTATAAACTACGGAGCAAAATACAACCATTCCATGGATTGGTCCAATCGGATGGTGAGCGATAAAAGTGGGGTGAGAGACTCAAAGAGACCAAAAGAGATTCCGAATCCAATCCTCTCAAGGTCAAAGTAATGGGAGACTTACTATCTAGTGTGAGAAATATTTTGTTCACATATAAACAACGCTCCTTAACTGGACTTTGGGCACCAATGACTTAGGGCTGCTCACGATTTAGTTAACTAAATCAAACCATTATATTTATTTTCGAACTAAAATTTTTAGTTATACAAAATTAAAAATCGTTCCCAAATCGAAAATTTACCGAATTTTGATTAATTAAAATTTCAGTTCGATTTCCATCAACCAAATTCAATACAAAAAAATTTAAAATTCTAATTCAACAGTTTGATTCGATTCGATTTCACCGGTTAATCGAAACTTTTGGTTTTTTTAACACCCCTAGGCACCACCCTTCTTTTTTTTTTTTTTTGATAAAAAAACTGTTTAATAATTCTAATTTATCATCATCTTTTTGCACTTTCCGCCGGCCCTTAGATCTCGGTGGGGACTTTGTAACGTACTTGCACTCTTATTCTCTACTTTCTTCCTATATTTCTAGTAGCATTTATTAATGTTTAACAATAACATGGATGGATCTTTCCTTGTGAGGGAGGGAGGGAGAGAAGGTTCAGCTGCATATGGAGAAAGCAACGATATTTTCCAATAGAGTCACATAATATTTGTGGAGAAACAAGAAAAAAAGTAGGGCTTTTGATAAGAGAGTACCATGATTTGCATATCCTCTTGGTTTTTGTACCAGTACCAGAATTTTCACTGGGCAGTCTGTCTGTGTTAGAGGGATTCTGTCTGGTGCATTGTACAATCCTAGCAGCGTGTAAATCATGGTACCCTCTCATCAAAAGCTCTTTCTTTATCTCATCAATCCGCCACCCCACCAAAATCAAAACACCTTTTTCACTACTTTGTCATCAATGTGTCAAATCTAATGGAAAAGAGCACTGTTTTCACATTTGAATAGCCCTGTTTTTCCATTTGAACAATGATGCTTTATATGATATATTATGCCCATATTTGATAGCACCAATCTACCATATATGTATGCTAGAAGGATTGTAAGCCAACATGCTCTTTTCTTTTGAATGCAGTAACTAAGAGGCAATGTCTTCGGTGGTTTATCTTTTGTATTCTAGAGGTGGTAGCAATAAGTGACAACTTTTGAGAGAAAATTCATATATTCTCACATATGCATTACATAATGGAAGAACAGTTATATACACATAGCTGATTATCTAGATTAGGAAAGAAATCATGCTAATTATCTTGTTTAGGAAAAAAATAAGACTAAACTAGGTAATTATCAAATTGCTATAAATCAAGGATATAAAGTATCAAATCTCCTAAATTAGAGACTATTCTACAGCTGTACACATATTTTTGACACTCCCCCTCAAGCTGGTGAATGAATATCTTCCATTCCCAGCTTGCTAATTATCACTTGAAGTGTTGGCGTAGATAATCCCTTTGTTAATACATCAGCCAGTCGTCCTCTAGTAGACACAAATTGAGTGCAAATTAGTCCACTGTCTAGCTTCTCCTTTATAAAGTGTCTATCAACCTCAACATGTTTAGTACGGTCATGTTGTATAGAATTATGTGCTATATTGATGGCAGACTTCTTGTCACAATACAACTTCATTGGAGTTTCCCACATGATATTCAAGTCTTCCAAAATTATTTTCAGCCACAGTAACTCACAAATTCTCAGTGCCATGGATCTAAACTCAGCTTCTGCACTTGATCTAGCAACAACATTTTGTTTCTTACTCCTCCAAGTCACTAAATTTCCACCAAAATATGTGCAATACCCTAATGTGGATCTTCTATCCACCAAAGACTCAGCATAATTTGCATCAGTGTAGACTTCAATAGTTAACTGCTCTCCCTTTTTAAACAAGATACCCTTTCCTGGTGTTCCTTTCAGATATTGTAGGATCTGATATACTGCTTGGAGATGGATTTCCTTAGGATCATGCATAAACTGACTCACCACTCTGACTGCATAGGCTATGTCAGGTCTAGTATGAGACAAATAAATTAACCTTCCTACAAGCCTTTGATAAACACCTCTATCCACTGCTGTATCTTCTAATGCTTCTCCAAGTTTGTGATTTTTCTCTATCGGTGTCTCAAATGGTTTGCATCCCAGTTTATCTGTCTCTTTTAGCAAGTCTAGCACATATTTTTGTTGAGAAATAAAAATTCCGTCTTGAGAATGAGCAACTTCAATACCGAGAAAATACTTTAACTTGGCAAGATATTTAAATTCAAATTCTCTCTCAAGGCACTTCTTCAAGTCTTCTTTTCCTTCTAAATCATCCCTAGTCACAATTATGTCATCTACATACGCAAGCAATACCATCATCTTTCCTGAACTGGATTGTTTAACAAACAATGTATGATCACCTTGACTTTGCTTGTACCCCACAGCAAGCATAACCTTAGTGAATCTTCCAAACCAAGCCCTTGGTGATTGTTTCAAACCATATAAAGCCTTTTTTAATTTACACACCTTTTTACCTTCTGACTGCAGATTGAAACCAGGAAGAATTTCCATGTATATTTCTTTTTTAAGGTCACCATGTAAGAATGCATTTTTAACATCAAATTGCTGCAAACTCCAGTCTAGATTAGCTGCCAATGACAATAACACTCGAACTGTATTCATTTTTGCAATAGGAGCAAATGTTTCAAGATAATCCACCTCATAAGTCTGTGTATAGCCCTTTGCTATTAACCTCGCCTTATACCTTTCAAGTGATCCATCAGCCCTATACTTGACTGTGAATACCCATCTACAACCTACTGGACTTTTCCCTCTTGGCAATTCTACCAAATCCCACGTTGCATTCTTCTCAAAAGCATCCATTTCAACTCACATAGCTTCCCTCCATTTCTCATGACCAAGTGCCTCAGATAATGATTTGGGTATAGTCACAGTGTTTAAATGAGACAAAAAGGCTTTATGAGCATTAGAGAATTTATTGTAGGACATAAATAAATTTATTGGATGTTTGGTGCATGTCCTAGTCCCTTTTTGAAGAGTTATGGGTATGTCCAAGTCATTAGTAGTGGGTATATCAAGGCTATTTTTATTAGGTGTGATCTGTGATGGATTATAGACTATGAAAGGAGAAGTAGAAGGAATAATTACCTCATTTTTAGAATCTGGTTCTGATTCTTGAACATAATTAGGTTGAATAGAAAAAGCCTTTTTTCTTGTGTAAACCTGTAGTGGACGAGTAGGTTGAATTTGTATATCTGTTGTCATCATTTTTGCATCAAAAGTGGAATGTGGTTCAGATTCATTTAGAGCAGGAGTAGAGGATCCATACTCATTTAAAATAGAAGCAGAATTAGGGAATGACATAAGGGGTGGTCAGACAACATAAAATCAAGTAAAAAAGAATTTTTGTCCTTATTTTCTACAAATGTTTTCTCCCCCTGAAGATAAGGATAAGTGAAAAAATTTTCAGTCTCAACAAATGTGACATCTGCAGAAATATAGTATTTTTTTGGCGGAAGGATAATAGCACTTGTATTCCTTTTGAGTAGAAGAGTATCTTAAAAAGACACATCTAAGAGACCTGGGATCTAATTTGCTCCTATTTGTAGAATGAATGTGAACAAAGGCAATACACCCAAATATTCTGGGAATAAGATTATTGGAAATGGTGAAATGAGGAAAAAATATAGACAATACTTGCATGAGACTTTTAAAGCCAAGTACTTGAGAGGGTAATCGATTGATGATATGTGCATCAGTTAAAATTGTCTTTTCTCGATAATTTTTAGGAACATTTATTTGGAAGAGGAAAACCCTTTTAACTGCTAATAAATGACCATTTTTTCTTTCTGCGGTTCTATTTTGTTGGGGAGTGTTAACACAAGATGATTTATGGATTATACCATCTGTTTGGAAAAATGTGGACAAAAATTAATTGAAGTAATCCATTGCATTGTCTGACCTAAACCGTTTGACCCCAATTCCAAATTGATTTTTGATCATGTTGAAAAATATAGCGACAACTGAACTCACATTGGATTTATTTTTTAGAATATAGATCCATGTCACACGAGTACAATCATCAATAAAAGAAATAAACCAACAAGCCCCATAAATATTTGGTATGGTTGAAGGACCCCAAATGTCAATATGAATTAAAGAGATAGGAGTAGTGGTTCTTTTATTTGATAGGAAGCACGCTTGTGTTTTGCCAATTCGCAAACATTACAATAAAAAGAATCCACACTGAGTTCTTTGAACAATGAAGGAAACATGACTTTAAGAACACTAAATGAAGGGTGATCAAGACGATGGTGATAAAGCCGGATTTTGTTTTTACTTGACATAAAAGACTTAGAAAATAATGACAAAGATAAACCTTTCTCATTTTGTCCACCAGGGTCCTCAAGGTAGTAAAGCCCATCTTTCTCTCTAGCACGTCCAATCCTCTTCCCCGAATTCTGGTCCTGAAATTCACAATATGAAGAAAAGAATTTTACCTAGCAATTGAGATCATTTGTGAGTTTTTATATAGACACAAGATTTGTAAACAACTTAGGCACATGTAAGACATTCTTCAAAGTAAGATATTGGTTGACACGAACATCACCTTGACTAGCTACTGTTGTGGAGGTTCCATTAGCAATGATAATTTTTCGACTACTAGGACTTGGAGTATAGGAGACAAAATTATTGGAATTATAAGTCATGTGGTCAGTAGCTCCAGAATCTATGATCCAAGAATCATGGTGGGTTTTATCTGAAACACTTAGTGCATGAGATTGAGGCTTACCTAAGAGCACCAATGAACAAGAGCCTGTATTACCAGAATTTCCAGATTTTTCCAATGTCCCTAAAAAGCTTTTCAGCTTCCCTAGCTCCTCCTTATTCAACTCAGCTTGTTCCCAAGAATCAGAGTCACCTTCAGGCTGTTTCCGACATACATAAGCTTGTCCCTTTGCTAGTCCTCCTTTCACAGGCCAACTTGTGTTATTTTGCTGTTGGTATGGCCTGCCATGGAGTTTCCAGCATTTGTCTCTTGTATGTCGAGGCTTTTTGCAGTATGTACACCACAAAGAGTCCTTGTTACCGATTCTAGATAGCTCTGATTGGCTATTGTCTCTTCCGAGTTGTTGATCAGGTGCCATCATCTTCAGGTTTTCAGTTTTTGTTACTAAAGCTGAGCTTTCAATTGCTGGAATTTCAACCATCACTCCACGTCGGCCCTCCTCTGCCCTTATTAGAGTAATAGCCTCGTTCAATGAAGGGAGATCTCCTTTGCCTAGGATCTGTACTCTAATAGGATCAAATTCCACATTCAACCTAGCAAGAAAATCATATATTCTATAATTTTCAACAAATTTCTTCAGGAGAGATGCATCATCACTACACTTCATTTGTATATTTTGATAAAGAACAATCTCTTGCCACAAACCCTTCAGATAATTAGAATATTCTGTGACTGAACAGTTACCTTGTTTAGTACCTGATATCTTTGTTTTGATTTCATAAATCTGTGCAGCATTATTAACCTTTGAATAAGTCTCACAAACACAATCCCAAATTTCCTTGGCTGTGTTAAGGAACATACAAGTGTTACTGATTTCTGGAATCATAGTGTTCTACAGCCAAGACATCACCGTTGAATCCTCTTTGTCCCATGCTTCAAATCTGGGATTAGTCTCGCTTGGTCTAGTCCCATTCAAATGACTTAATTTGCCTCTCTTTTTCAAGAATGTAGAAACTAGCTGAGACCACTTGAGATAATTTTTGCCATTTAGACAATAGGCAGCCTGGATGTTAGGTAAATCACTTATAGGATGATTAGGTGGCTGTTCTATGATGTCTGTTTCAGATCTGACCTCACTAGTTTCTGACATAGTCTTTAAGAAGAGAATAGAACAAGATGAATATCACAAAGAAACAAGAAAAGGGTGGACAATTTTTAGGGCAACAAAGGCCAATTGAAAAGAGAATAAAGGATTTCTAAGGCAACACAAGCCAATTGATAGATTGAAAGAAGCCTAAAGCTTTGATGCCAAGACAACTTTTGAGAGAAAATGCATATATTCTCATATATGCAATACATAATGGAAAAATGATTATATAAACATAGCTGATTATCTAGACTAGGAAAGAAATCATGCTGATTATCTTGTTTAGGAAAGAAATAAGACTAAACTAGGTAATTATCAAATTCCTATAAATCAGGGATACAAAGTATCAAATCTCCTGAATTGGAGACTATTCTACAGCTGTACACATATTTTTGACAATAGGCAATCTGTTGTACTGCATACTAAAGACTATTTATGTTTTTCTAGTTAGAGCATTTTATTTTATGTAACTCTTTGAGGGATCTACATACCAATATGTTATGCATGAATATTGGACTCTTTTGTATGCAAGTTTTGTACTCCACATAATCGACTTGTTAATGTTGGTGATGATTTTTCAGTGGATGCCTAGTTTGGACCTTTGCCAATTACCTACCATGCTGCATTTACAAATCAACACCATAAATCCACAAGTTTGGTCTTTGCATTAAAATACAGGATTCATATAATAATCTTACTTAAATGATGCAAATTGAGAGTTTTCGTGGGGACTCAACTATCAAGAAAAGAAGACAAAAGTAAGAAGAAGACAAAATGGAAGTGGAGACTGCAACATCAGATCAGTAGCATAAGAGGAGGTGAATGCAGCCATACCAGATGGCTTACATTCTAAGCAATTAGTTTTTGTGTTAATGGTGTTAGTTGAGATATTTTTTTTATGTAAAGATTAAGTTAGAATTTTGTTTATCTAGAGGTATGAGACATTCCTTGATCCAGCAGCAAAAAGTACAATATGTACTATTATTTTTCAGCTTTGTAAAACTATCTAAGGACCTTGTTTGCAGAAATAAAATTATTTAATTTTTCTTTGGAACTCTCTTTGTGTTTTCCCCTCTTCTTCCTATCACAAATGGAATTAGAGCTCTAAGCATCTTTGTTGGACTCAGAAAGAGAAAAAAGAGAGCAATAAAATTTGAGAAAAATTTAAAAAGAGCAGAAAAACTAGAGAGTAAAGTTGCAATGAGTGAAAAATCCATAAGAGATGGCTTCTAATAGCATGTCACCTCCAAAACCTCCAGTGTTTTTAGGAACCAATTATCAATTGTGAGCTGTAAAAATGAAAGTAAAAAGAGTGTGTGACCTTTGGGATACAGTGGAAATAGTTGGTGAACCTCCAGCACTACCTGAAAATCCAACACTGAATCAGATCAAGCATCACAATGAGGAGAGCTCCAAGGCGATTAAGGCCCTTGCTTGCATGCACACAGTACTTTCAAACGTCATTTTCACTACGATAATGACATGTGAAATTGCAAAAGAAGCCATGAAAAAGCTCAGAGATGAGTTCTATGGTAATGTTAAAACAAGGCAAATGAAGGTCTTGAACCTAAAAAGGAAATTTGAGATGTTGAGGATGAAGGAATCAAATTCTTTAAAGGATTACACTTCCAAGTTGCTGGTAGTTATAAGCCAAGATAAAGTTAATGGGAGAGGATATCGCAGACCAAAGAATTATAGTGAAAGTTCTTGTGAGCCTTCTTGAGAAGTTTGAATCAACAATCTTTTCCCTTGAAGACTCAAACGACTTCAGTAAGATTTCTCTGACAAAGTTTATTAGAGCCTTTGAGGCTTAGGAGCAAAGAAGAACCATGAGAGGTGACAGTAGTACAGAGGCTGCGTTACAAGAAAAGGTGAAATAAAAGTCAACAGCTCCAAAAGACAACAACAAGGCTACTAAATCTCATACCAGCAAGGGCAAGCAAAAAAGAAATTGGCAAGAGTGTTGTATTAGAGAAAGAAAGCAGCAAGTGAATTGTAGTAAAATCAATACAGAACCTCAAGAAGAAAGGAATCAAATACAAAAAAAAAATTGAGAGAGAGGAGAAGAGAGTTCTAGATAGGAAGAACCAAGATATTTCATTAATCAAAAGGCTTCATTATATGGACACTTAGATAAGTATAGAAAATTACAACATTAAGCATATGTGAGGGAAAATACAAAATTTAAACTTAAATTTAAATTTAAACAAATACTAATCTAATCACATGCTTACATAAGCAAATCATGAAGATTGTTATATCAATCAACCTTTCAAATTTTACATACAAAAACAATAGATAAAATGAGCTAAATATCTTCATCTTCAAGCTTTCCTCCTTCTTGGGTAAACTGCAATAGAATTAACTGTCACATAAAAGTTAAAACATAAAGGGAGCAAAAACAGAAGCTTGTGGCCAATGGTGCAGAACCATTAGAAGCTATTTGATTTAGAGCTTCAATTCTTCTCCTTGGTGTTGTGGTATTGCACACCTAACTCTTTCATTAGGACTTCAAATCTAAGCTTTAGAAGCCTTTTTGTAAAAATGTTTGCCAGTTATTCCTCAGAAGGGTATAATTCTAGCTTTACTTCCTCGTTTTCTTGAGCCTCTCTAACAAAATGCAGTTTTACCTTGAAACGTTTAGTTTCGACATACAAGACAAGATTATTTGAGATACTTATGGCAAATTGATTGTCATAGAGAATTGGTTTAGGCTCAGTCTGCTTGAAGCACGAGTCAAATAGTATCTTTTTGGACCCAAACTGCATGATTCACAACAGAAGCAATAGCTACGTATTCAGCTTTTGCTGTTGATTGAGCAACAATGGCTTGCTTCGTTGAATTCCAACAAAACACTTCTGAACAAAGAGTGAATGCAAACCTTAATGTACTCTTCATACCTTCCTCACTACCAGCCCAATCATTGTCAGAATGCCCTCTTAATTCCAGCATCTTAGATTTTTTGAACATAATTCCAAGTTCAGTAGTTCCCTTTAAGTACTTTAAGACTTGTTTTGTTGCTTTATATTGCATATCAGAGGGTGCATGCATGAACTTGGAGAGTAGACTAGCAGCAAACATAATGTCAGGTTTAGAGGCTGAGAGATAAAGAAGATATCCAACTAGACTTCTGTATCTGGTTGAATTTGTCTTTTATGATTCGTCATCTTTCAATAATTTTTCTTCTGCTGTTAAAAGAGTTCTTGAGCTCTTGCAATCAGTCATTTGAAACTTCTTTAGAATCTCCTTGGCATACTTAGTTATACAGATAAAGATTCCATGTTTGGATTGTTTAAGCTCTAGTCCCAGAAAGTAAGTCATTGGCCCAAGGTCTGTCATATCAAAGACCTCTTTTATTTCAGCTTTAAACTTCTGAATTAATTGATTGTAGCTCCCAACAATTAAAATGTCATCAACATACAATAGCACATAAAGAAATTCACTCCCCTCAACTTTAATATATAATGTTACTTCTGTCTTGCTTATGGTAAAGCCAAGCTGCAGCAGATGCTCATTGATTCTACTGTACCAAGCCCAAGGGGATTGTTTTAAGCCATACAGTGCCTTTTTAAGCAAGTACACTTTGTCTTCTTCTCTTTTTTGACAAAGGCAGGAGGTTGCTCCACAGAAATTTCTTCTAGCAAATTGCCATTGAGGAAGGCAACTTTGACATCAAGTTCGTGTACCTCTCATCCTTTAGTTGTTGTAACTACTATAAGTAACTTGATAGTATCCAATTTAGCTACTGGTGCAAAAGTTTCACAGTAGTCAACTCCAAACTACTATGAATACCCTTTTGCCACTAGCCTGGCTTTATGCTTGTTGAGGGTCCCATCTGAGTTGAATTTTGATCTGAAAACACATCTCACACCAATTACAGACTTATGCTTAGGCTTAGGCACCAAATTTCATGTTTTATTCTTTTCAATGGATTGAATCTCCTCTTTTATAGCTTTGATCCAACTAGGAAATTTTGCTACCTTTTCAAAATCAATAGGCTTAAGGGTAGCTGTATTGGCTGTTTCATAAATATATGACAAGCTTCTAGTTCCTCTTACTAGGACATCATCATATTGCTCATCATCTATTGAATCTTTGTTAAAAAATGGAGACTTGGAAGCTTGATCAGGTTGGGGTGCATCTGGCTCAATCCTGGAACTATTCCAATCCCAAAATTCATGCTCATTGAGCTTCAAGTTTTTGGAAACTGAAACTTTAGAAGTTTGAATGTCATAGATTTTGTAGTTGCAAAGAGTGTTTGTGTAGCCAATAAAAATTGATACAGCAACTCTGGAATCAAGTTTACTCTTTTTTTGCTTAGGAATATGAGCAAAGCAAATGCATCCAAAAACTTTTAGATGGTCAAGAGTAGGCTTGTGCTGAAACCAAGCCTCAAAAGGAGTCATATTAGGCAAGCACTTTGTTGGCAATCTGTTCAGTTGATATATAATTGTGGCCATTGATTCTACCCAAAAATGCTTTGGAAGCTTCTTTTCAGCCAAGAGACATCTGGCCATGCTTATAATGGACCTCTTCCTCCTTTTACTAACCCTATGCATCTTTAGCTGATTCACAAGCCATGATTCTGTTAAAGATAGTTTCTAACACAGCAGAGTGAATACAAGTTAAAGCTTTGTACTTCTTTGAAGCTTTTTCACCGTGGTGTTTAATTTATGCCATGGTTGGATCGACAGGAAGAGGGGCAAGTTGTTCACCTGATTCAACTACCTCCCATAAATCAAATGCCCGTAGGTAAACCTTCATTATCACAATCCACTGAGTATAATTCTGACTAGTGAACTTGGATGGAGCAAGAAGAATGAAGCTGTAAGATGCCATCACTACAAGTGTTTAGGCTTTTTGGTAAAGGGTTCTCTCGAGTCTTGTATCTCACAAACTTATAAAGCTCTCTTATATTCTCACAAGGCACAAGTCTCTAAAGGCTCTGAACTTGCTTTGATACCAAATGTTGGTATTAAAGAAGGAAAGCAGCAAGTGAATTGCAGTTAAATCAAAACAGAACCTTGAGAGGAAAAGAAGCAAATACACAAAAAATTGAGAGAGAGGAGAAGAGAGTTCTAGATATGGAAGGAATAAAGACATTTCATTAATTAAAAGGCTCCATTATATGGAGACTTAGATAAGTGCAGAAAATTACAGCATTAAGCTGATGAGAGGAAAAACACAAAATTTAAACTAAAGTTTAAATTTAAACAAACACTAATATAATCACATGCTTAAATAAGCAAATCATGAAGGTTGTTATATCAATCAACCTTTCAGATTTTACATACAAAAAAAAGAGACAAAATAAGCTAAATATCTTCATCTTCAAACTTCCTTCCTTCTCAAGTAAATTGCTTGCAACAGAATTAATTGTCACATAAAAGCTAAAACATAAAGAGAGCAAAAACAGCAGCTTGTGGGCAATGGTGCAGAATCATGAGAAGCTACTTGATTTGGAGCTTCAAAGAGTTCCAGAAATTGGGGTAAATTCCCATCTTATCCTACCTGTAAAGGGACTAATCATGTTGGGGAGGATTGCTTTTGGAAAGAGAAAGTCCAATGCAGATTTTGTGCCAAGTTTGGGCACATTGAGAAGTACTGCAGGAAGAAATAGAAGCAGTAGCAAGGTCAGCTAATTCCCAACGCCAGCAGACTTCAACCAGGGTTCATTTTGTAGTCCTCAAGAGTTCTATTCTGTTTACCATTTTCCGTAAACGAAATAACAAAAAAGTTTCTCTTGTTAATCGTTTACATCGAAGTACGAAGTTCAAGCAATTCATTCATTAGATTGTACTACCATCCACAGCCAAAGATTGGTGTGAAATAATTTACTTCTTGGGGTTAGTCAGTTTTGGACTGATGAGAGGTTAACTCGGAAGCTAATATTTGCATTGCATTCAAGCCTTAGTATACAACTGTTCTTCATCTAAGTAATGCTATAGAACCCCAATTTATTTCAAGTTTGTTTACACTAACACGATAGAGATATGTACATGGCCATGTGCGCGCACGCATACGCACACGTGCTCATCCACAAACATGGCAGTATTAGCGAAAAGAAAACAAAATTAGAGAAGAATCCCATCAACCAAATGTTGATGGTAATAAAGAAGATAAATTTCTAGTTAGCAAAATTTCCTTTTGTGCACAGCTTCTCTATCTCCCCTCAGTTAAAGACATGAGCAAATCAGTATTCTTTTATGTGCTATATGAGCTTATGCCCATGAACTCTCTTCCTCGTATAAACCTGTGAACGAATGGGTCAAATCTATGAGAAAAACTAGCAAAAGCTACTGACTGAGAGAGAATTATGGGACCTAAACATTTTCCTTGTCTACTGTACTATTCTTCTGAATCACTTCCATCACTGTTGTTAGTGCCATTCTCCATTCTGCACTTTGTGCCTTGCTGCAGAGTATCTTATACATTATTTGTAACTCTTCAGGACTTGCCTTCTTAAGTAGTCCTTGCAGAACATGCTGCACGTCTTCAACCGAATGATCACCTCCAATGAATATGCTCTCCAGGTCCTTTGAGTGGGTTGGTGAATCAGTGTCAACTCCAGCCTCCGTTTCTGTAAGGCAGCAGCTGGGCCTCGCTTTGGTTGTGCTACTCAAGGTTTTAGGCCTATGTTCCCAGTATTCCAAACACTGCTGCTTTGTGTCAAGAGCTTCAATTGCCTGAAATTGTTTTTGAGGAAATTCAAATTCAGATACTACAACTCATATTAACAGCATGACAAATCCTCTATGGAATATAGTTATATACGTTAAATTTAAATATCATAAACTCCAAAGTTTTTGACCAAAGTGATTAAGCATGTGCAGATTAACTTCACCTGCATGATAGGTGGAGAGAAAAACCCAAACATTTCAAGCCCATTAACGCTCTGCAAGGTTGCAAAGGGGCAGTCCTCTTTCTCCTAGCTTGGTACGTCGTAAAATTTCCTCATTTAGTCTCTGCAACACCATTTCCCAACATTTATCTGCTGAAATATTAGCAACGTCTCGCTTGGATATTCCAAGGATACCTGTAATTCACAATGCCGGATTGAGAGTTAAAAAAAATATAGCAAGTTCAAAAGTCTAAAGCTAAGCCCTCTTTACAGTGATCTCTGCAAAATGTGAGAGACTCGCTAAAATCTGGTTGGAGAGCCAATCCAATTTTGATCAGAAAATAAGGGGCCAAACTACCAAAAAGATAAAGCACATTGCATAGGGTGACTCAAACAAGCTGATTAACCTCGTTACTGTCACTCCTGAAACCTTTTTAAGGTCTTCTACTAACCAACCTAGGTTCAGACCACTGAATTCCCAACTCCAAAATGTGAGCTACATTTTTAACTGCTCAGTTCAATGAGCTTGATAAGAAATAAATCAAACGGCTGCATATATCAGTTGATGCATTTCTAATATTCTAGTGATGCATATATCAGTTAAACCA